>JANRMT010062792.1:9699051-9741775 GCA_026402145.1 Polypterus bichir lapradei
ATTACCAAAAGTACAAGAATATCTCCAGAATCAAACTGCTCAGACTAAAAATGGAGGAGGAGGAGAAAGCCTTGAGTTCTTAATCAAAATAACCAAACACTATGAGTTAGTGACTAACACTGTTCAAAGTTTAAATCCATAATTTTGGACAGAGAACTGAAGCATTTCACCAGGTTGAGCCTTTGTGCTACAAAGTGCCCCTTGGGAGATTTTACTTTTTAAATATGCAGAACATTTTAGAAAATTACCTACAAAAAGCTAAAAGCCAAAAATGGTGGTATGACAGACTTAAAATTAAATCATAATAATAATAAAGTCTAATTAATAAATAATAAATAATTAATAAAATTAATCCAAACACACATACAGTAATGTATGTGTCATAAATACCTCTTGTGATGCTTCTGGCCACATCTTCAATGATTTTCCTGGATTCCTCAAATGTTTTGGGCATTTCAATGTCATACATTGTTCTCTGGGTAACCCAGCTGAGGCTGATCAAGTCTCAGCTTGTGCTCAGATAGCAATTAGGCTACTTCACTCCCAGGTCTGTCCTGTCTTAAGCCACAGTCATTCAGAGGCATTCTCTGCTACTTCACTGGTGTTGCTGATGGCTGTTCTCTTCCAATCTCCTTCAATGACCAATGACTCAAGGGCTCTGGCTAAGAATATGCCTGTGATACCTCTGCATCCTACCTCTACTCGTAGGCACATTGCTCTCTAACCACCTTATCAGCAGTCGCAGCCCAGTCATTCATACCTAGTGAGTTTTCTCTTGAAAGCCTCATCCATACTATCTTCCCACAATTCCAGTAGAACAATTTGTTTGGTGACTTCAGAGATGAAAACAATATCTGGCCTCAAAGTATTGGCTTCAATGTGCTGGGAGAACATCACCTGTCTCTCCAGATCCACCATCAGCAGACAGACCCTTGTAGAGGCCAAAATTTGTGCAGGTCTTTCTCCTGGGGATTCAAATGCTCACCAGTTTTAATGAAAATAATGACCTGTTTAGAATGACAGACTTATTTAGTTCACTTCATCCCCTCGCTGATGGCTCCTGTCACAACCTTCAGTACTTGATCTTGGATACTGGTATTTTCTCCCTCATAATACTTTGAGAATATTCAGAGGAAAAAATGTATCTAGACAAAAATAATTTTTTCAGCAAGATGACTGAGGTTTACTGATTTTGTACAGTTCTTCTGTGAAATATAATGTGCAGCATGTTGCTTTAAAAATAATGATCGTTTAGAAGTGGATTAATGGAGTGATAACCTTTCACTAGAGGTAGCATGATAGCACTGGGAATAGGACTGCTGCTTCATGGATCAGGTGCCGTGGGTTCAAGTTCTGCAACTGGGCATTGTCTGTGTGAACATGTTGCGTTCTCCCTGTGTTTGTATGGTTTGGTTAATTGGTGACTTCAGACTGGTCACAGTGTGTGCATATACCATGCATGGGCCCTGTGTTTGTATGGTTTCGTCAATTGGTGACTTCATAGTGGCTGCAGTGTGTGCATGCTTTTACCATGCGTGGGCCCTTTGAAGGACTGGTACCTCATCTAGTACTGGTACCAGCCTTGTGCCCAGTGCTGACGTGATAGATTTCAGCCCCCTGAAATCTGTAACTGGATAAAGCTAGATTGAAAATGCAATGTTATCTTCCACTTCAGACTCATTACACATAACTCAGGTGGTGCTTGAGTAAGTTTGTGTTTTAATTTTAAAGGGGTGCTATAAATGCATGTGCATTTCTTTTTGAATTAATTCTTTAGTCTTTCACTAAAGAAATGTGACATCATCCTGTAAAAGTTAAAACAATTCTATAATTAAAAGTGTTAGATATGTTTAAGACTGAAGAGCTTTCTTTGTAGCTGTCACAGCAAGTTGCAATGGACACAACAGTGAGCTTTATTTGCTAAAAGAAAACATAAAGAGAGATGTACAAGCATGTCATGAATACATTTAATACATTCAAATATCTCAGTATTTTTTCCTTGATTGAAATTCTTGGATTTAATTATTGGCTGATTTTTTATAGACATCCCTTGCTTTATTCTTTTCCATTTTTGCTCATATGGTCTCTTAAATTATAAAACCACTTTGTATTCCCTGAGGATATTTTTCAAGCCTTAATTAAGTTTCCCTGATGATGCATGTCAATAAACTTTTGATGTTACTCATTGATGCCATGTGAGGCTATTCCAGTAAGCTTTCCTGATGCAAGATGAATTACAGCGGCATACTTTTATGGACCTTGAAAGCTCTGAAATGGATGAAGAAATCAATAGGGTTTGGAGATATTTTAAGTGATCCTCTTTCTGCTTTCTTATATTGTGCTTTTGACAAGGGCATTGTTTCATGCTATGTTTCTAACAAAAATGAAGATGAATGTTTCTACAAAAACTAAATTGTCTAAACTAAGGCATGGCGTAATGATACCAGTTAATTGGTAAGTATAGTACTTATACTGAATTGGACAAAGTGATTGAGCCCTTGAGACACACTCTAAAGGCTTATTGTATATTTATTTCTGTTACTACTTGTAATTATGTTAAGCTGTTATTGATCCTAGGTATCCATTTTCATTGCCTATTCTTATGAAGAGTTTCAACATCTGGAATTGTCTGAAGTAGATTGTAGTACTTAAATCATTCTTTCTCATTAATGCAATGAGAGGGACTTGTATAATGTACTGTTCTGTATATTATGAACACTATACAACACATTATATATTGAAAATAAAAATATGTATACAGTAACTTTTGTAGAATATCTTGTTTGCAAAGTTGAACTGATTTGTATGCATACAAATGACATAAGCTTAGAAATTTGAAGATGATGTTAGAGAATGAATCAGCAGGACAGTGTAGGCAGCCCAGGGAGGAGGCGAACAGCCATTTAGTCTGACCTTTTCCAATGGTCATGGAATTAGAAAGTGATTACTGGGCAACATAGTTCTAGGAGGCTTAGCGCTATCATACAGTGTAGCAAAAGTCCCTTTAAAATTTTGATGGTTAGAAATCCATGTGCTATCTTATGTTGCTGTTTTGTTTTTATGATAATTAAGCAGCCCATTTTTTTTGTCATCCTCTGTACCTTTCCTTTTAATTCTGGGTGTACTTCAAGGCTTATTTTAGGACTGTCAAATGAATACTCTTTCTGGTGGCTTTAATGCATGACTGGGTGGAGACCTGTGAAACTACTATACTGTATATGCTCACTTCTGAACTTCACAGAGCATCTTATTACAAAAATGTATCTTCCTATATGGTTTAGAAATGTGTGTTAATTTTCTGTCCATCCATCCATTTCTGAACCCACTTATAATTCAAATCCGAGTTGCACTGGAGGTTATCCTGTCAGCAGAATGCAAGAATTAACTGTGGATAGGGTGGTAATTCTTCATAATTCTCGATAATTAATTTTTGACATATATTTATCTCAGCAGGTCTTGAACGCTAGCATGCAGCCATTGAGACTTTGAAAATGTTCTTTACATCACAGAAACTTTGAAATGAAAAATGGAGGGAATTTGTTGAAGAAGGGAATATCAAAACTAATAGGTGCTTTCTGATCTGCAGGGTGCTGTGGAGTTTAGCTGTGCTATAAAAGTCAAACTAAAGGTTTAACTGACCAAAAAACAAACAATATTGATGTAATAATCTCTAAAATCGACCTCAAGCCACTGGTCTCCAGTTTAATACTTCTTTTGAAATTAACATAAACAAGCGTTTTTATATTCCTCTCCACGATCAAATATCCAAACAAGCTATAACAATTTCAAGAACGTTCAACAGGTATACATAATAACATAAGAAAACGTACAAAATGACAAACCAGATGAGGCCATCAAGCTTGTTTGGTTACTATAAGTTAGGTAGTCCCTATATTCTTTTTAGAGGTTGTTTTCTGATTTCTAATTTTGTTCAATATTTCTTTTGCTTATGTTTATCACTTGTCATACGTGTTGTTGTAGAGAAGCAGGCAAGAAACCAATCTCTCCATTCAGTATTTATGCTTAAGGAGAGTAATGTGCCGTTAAACATTTCACTGACTTTATCACCTTCACAGGTTGCTCCCTTTTGAAAGACAACTGACGTGGTGAAGTAAGCTGGTTCATAATCTCTCCTATAATTTATTTTTTTTCACTGCTTTGAGCCAATGATATAGTATGTTTAACTATACTGGTGAAAAGTCCAGAAGGGTGGGCTATCTTTATGGTTTACACTAACAGCAGAGTTAGTCTGCTGAAAAGAGGCCAGATGTAAACCTGTCTGCCATAACTTCACACTTTTGGTGCCCCTTTTGGAGTTATTATCCATTTCTGTATGTCTTTTTTAAGATTTTTACCTATTTGGAAATGTATTTTTACGTTTGGGAGTTTTTATATTATTTATTTTTGCAACGCATTCAGACGCAAGACACATGGTTTTGAGTAATGCGTCTTGTGATCCAGTGTTGTGCTACTGTGATTGTGTTTCTACCCTCATAGGACATCCAGTATGAATATGGCCCCAGTTCCAATTATTGGCTACCAAAAGCAATACATTATTAATGTGGTTTGTATTATTATTATTAATATTTATTTTGTTTATTTAGTTATTATTTTTAAGCTGTTTTGTTTTATTAGTGTACCAGTCTTGTAATGGTTGTGATCATTTTGATCTGACAAACGATAAAATACTCTATAACCTTCTCAGAATAACGCTTTGACTCCAAAATTCAGTTTTAGGCTTCAAATGAGGCCTAAAAATCAAAATTGGTCTTCCCACAAGCACAATTAAGGCTTTGGCTAATACATACTATGAAAGGGGAAAAAAGGCCCTAAAATTCTCAAAAACAACCATCAAACCTCAGCCCACAATAACAAAATATATAAACTTCAATAATTTCAAAGTTTTATTAACAAAGTAAATTCAAACACTAAAGCAAAAGAGAGCAAATGTATGCAAACAAAGGCAACTTACAAAAGCACCAAAAAACAAGACCAAGATCTAATATTCATAAACCTTTAACCAGAGGCCAAAATCCAAAAAGCAAAAAAAGACAAAAGCAAGCACATGAAAAATCTCTCAAAATGCACAACCCTATTCAAAATTCAAAAATACATTTTCACACCTAATATATCTCAAGGAACCCAAACCATCTTTCTGTGAATAATCAGGGCTCCTCAGTTGTGACACCAGGTAGACCCACCCCTGAAACTTCCCCCACAAGGCACAAGGTGCAAAATCAGAATAAACATAACTCAAAAATACAACAAAATCAATTATCAAAGTGATACTTATCAAAATAAAAAGCATAATCAGTAATATTTACAAAGTGATAAATAGATAAACATACTAAGATTAAACAAAAAGAAAACAAACTTGATGATGTCCTGGGTATAGTATACCACTCATGAAAGGTCTGCTAAGTAAAAATGAGTTACATTGACTGGTATATTTATCGAGATTGTAATTTTCATTATTTTGTTCTTTATTTTCTAATATAAAGCAAGCAGTCCAAATTACATGGGTCATGCAGTGCTGAACCGCATATTAATTGGGCTTTTTCATTTTTTATAGCCACATCAGCCAATGTGAATCCACATTACTGGGGACTGCCCTTAGCCCAGTAAAGGCTGAATAAAACCCACAGTCCCTTACGGTTCATTAAATGCACTTGTGTTGGTGGTGAATTATACTCTTTTGACTGTTGTGAATCACTGGATTTTTGAGTCCTTTGGTCAGCCATTTTGGCCACTCTTTTAATTTCATATTGAGACTTTGTTAGCTTTTAAGATTGCCAACTTTGATAACACTTTAGTTTAGGCACTGATTTACTATTATGTAACAAGACCTCAACATGCACTTGTTTTGGGTCCTGTGAATACTTCACATTAACAAGTTGTAAGGTTTCTAAACTCTTTTGGGACTCTCTCCAGCGGGACAACATGCCAAAGAGTGCCACGAAATGCTATCACCGCATCTGTGGAAGACAGTTTATCAGTTGCCGGGGCAACCGCAGGCTCCCAGCACTGTAGTGGCTCTCAGCAAAAGCAAATCCTAGCTGATTGTGATAGGCGATTCAAGGAACTTTATAAATGCAGGGAACAGTATAACTTGGCCTCATTGCTGTGTCTGTGTTTAGGAGAATGGTAGATCCCACTACAATAAATAACTGTGCTGTTACAGAATAAAGTTGGTTTTGCTAAAGTACTGAGACTCAGCCTCGTGTTTTGGGGTGCAAGACGGGGACTCGCATGTCACAAAGTAATTTTTTCCTCATGTCAATATGCCACAGTGCACAGAGATGGATATCATACTGTATCATCTGATGCTTTGTCTTATGTAGACCAAAAGAGTAAACAAGTAACAGATACATTTTTGCAATAGCTAAACAAAAGTGTTAACAAACTTTTTTTATAAAGATTCCATGATTGCCAGACTTAGTCAGGGTATCGCCCTCTAGTGGTTATTTTGAGTATTTTTGGGATTCTGTGTATTAGCAACTCTCTAGTCAGGTTTCCTCCCACAGTCCAAATACATGCAGGTGAGGTGCATTGGCGATTCTAAATTGTCCCTAGTGTGTGCTTGGTGTATGGGGGTGTGTGTGTGCTCCCTGTGGTGGGCTGGCGCCCTGCCCAAGGTTTGTTTCCTGCCTTGCGCCCTGTGTTGAATAGAATTGATTCCAGCAGACCCCCGTGACCCTGTAGTTAGGATATAGTGGGTTGGATAATCGATGGATGGATGGATAGTTCATCATACTGTTACATATATTTTAAACAAAGTGCAAGATGATAAAATTCCATATTTTAAGTGACGGCCTAACTTTGCAGACTTTGTATTTTACAAGAAATGATTGTATTTTCTGCATCCATGTGTTTAATCAAATTAGGAAATTCTTGATAAAGTATTATACAACAGTTATGCAACACATTGAATTCCATTACACTGCAGAACACATGACACACATTTCCTGGATATTTAGGTCAAAAGGAACAATTTAAATGGGATCTGACTTGAATAATTGCTTTAAAGATGTGCTTGAGCCATAACTACTGTACAAACCTCTGTGAACTGCAATGAACCATTGCTAATAGTGACTGTAACTTTTAGTTAGGTTTTTAAATGCAGCTGGGAATCCACAGGATTATTCTTTTTTTATTACTATTATTTTGAGATACAAATGATTATATATTTTTGGTTTTTCCAGTTGGAACACAGGCAGGTGTAGTGACTACCTGCTCAAGATCACACAGTGTCAGTAGCAGGATTTGAACCCACAGCCTCAGTGTTTGAATTCCAAAGCTTTAACCACTATGCTACACTGCGTGCTCAGGATGGAGTGCAGCACATATCTTGAGAAGGTTAGGCCACTGCCGATGCCTATTATAAGCAGCACTGTGAATCGAGCTTCACTTTTCTCCATTGCCTGGCCTGTCTGAGTCAACCATCAGAGGAATTTGTTATCCCGATGCTGCAGTTCCTTATTATCTACGTCCCTTTTCTGTAAATTTCTTGCATGCTTACGGCTGTACAGTCTTAACAGGTGCTCTGAATATGGAAAACACAGCAATGCTTGAATTGAAGCTACTAATACATTTCAAAATCCTTTTTGTTAAATATTTTATGCTGAAGTAATTCCCTTTGATTTATGAGCATATTGGACATAGTTGTCTGTTACTTTCATTTTGGGCACAGACAGCACACAGAGTGGTGACAGTTGCATGGTTTGCACACAAAGAGAGCGATCAAGCAGTGTGATTTGTTCTACCAATAGAGAGAATAACAGAAAGGGTCTGAAGCAGCACTCATGTAGCTAAAAACTTTCAATGCTTCTCCAAAATGCTGCCAGACAATGGGCAATTTCTTTATTCATGTTTGCTTAGTGAGATGATAACATTCCAATCCCACATATAGATTTGGACCTGTAATCTGAAAACAAATTAGCTAATGTTCTCTCTCAATAAAATCACAAATCATCAGTTTGATCAACCAGTAGATGTGTAACATGTGGAAGTATGCTAAAATGTATAGATACACTGTATATACATTGACTGGGTATATGAAAGGGTTTGTAATAATGTGCAATGAATTGTAGTCCCAGACAGAAGTGGTGTCTGCCTTGAGATTAGTTTTAATGAACGTACTGCATCCCGGTAATGAATGAAAACAAAACAGATATAGATGGCTACGTACACCAAGATAAAGACATTGAGTAGCATTTTCCAGACATTTGATGAGGCCGTGTTTTCAATATTCTTGATGTTTAATGTGTTCAGTGTGCTTCATACTGTATATTCATTAATATTTGTTATATGGGAGGCACCAAACAATGCAGTAAGGTATGTTATTTTATAATGATGATGTGCTGGTGGACTGTTACAAACATTCTGGAAGCAAGCTGTTGAATATGTAAATTAAAAATACTTGTATTTTGGATCGTTTATTTATTGCAACATTATATTTGCGATGTATTTACAGAGCCATGTTGTATGTTAATTTTGTGGGTGTTTTTTAGTGTTGGTGCCCTTTTCTGGTCATGTGGGTTGGATATTGGGCAGCATTTGACATTATTACACATAATTACACAACCGTTGTTTAAGTTGGCAGTGCACTTTGATTAGAATCTGAATTTTAAAGGCTCCTACAAATAAGTTTGATTTCTGGTATTTCTTTTGGATTTGGCAGTTTGGTTGTTCTGACCTTAGTTGCTGATCCTTACAAGTCTAAACATTCTTTGGAAATCACTTTACACTTATTTTTATCCTTAACTGCTCTCAAAAATAAATCCTAATAATAGACAGAATATGTGTGCAAAATTAGAATTTGCTAATTACAGCTCAAAATTACCTCTACCTGATCGAAGCAAGAATTTAAATGGCAAAGGTGTCTAACTGGAACAGAATTAAAACGCATTATATATACAGTATGTATATAGACAATTAAGTCTAAAATTCTTTATCCTTACTACTGCACAACATTTAGCATAGAAAGAAGAAAGAAAACAATAAGTAAAACTATTACATATCCAAGCAACCATTTCGTTTAGATGCTTAATCTGTTTTGTGGTCATGTGGTCTTCATTTAGTCCCTCTCCCACAATCCAATGGAGTTGACCCTGAAAAAAGATTACATTTTCTTAAAGACAGAGGATCCTTTAGAGCAAGCACCAGAAAGGAGTGTCATTACTGAATAAACAGTATTACTACTTTTTCTAGGCAGCATGGTGGTACAGTGGTAGCGCTGCTGCCTTTGAGTAAGGAGACCTGGGTTCGCTTCCTGGGTCCTCCATGCGTGGAGTTTGCATGTTCTCCCTGTGTCTGCGTCGGTTTCCTCCGGGTGCTTCGGTTTCCTCCCACAGTCCAAAGACATGCTGGTTAGGACCATTGGAAATCCAAAATTGTCCCTAGTTTGTGCTTGGTGTGTGTGTGTGTGCCCTGTGGTGGGCTGGCACCCTGCCCGGGGTTTGTTCCTGCCTTGTGCTGGCTGGGATTGGCTCCAGCAGACCCCCATGACACTGTTTTAGGATATAGCGGGTTGGAAAATGACTGACTGACTACTTTTTCTAGATGTTTTGTATATCACAATGTTTCCAATAATGTTAACATTATTTTAAAATTCTTGAGTTATTCTACCACAATGAAAAAAATAAACGAATTATCAGTTAAGTGCTATGGTATCTTTAGTTTTTTCTGATATCTGTATACTTTCAGTAAACCATTCTAATAAGAGATTTGCAATTGTGAATTGCTTAAGGTCTAGGCACATAACCTTTCAATCAATATTTAATCTGTAACTTAGTGAAAATAATTATTTTAAAAAAGCTTTGAATATTAATATGAGTCACATAAAATGGCCAATCAACTCGTAAGTTAATAGGGTAATAATTAGTAGGCAGAAAAGGAATGTCTATGAGAAGTCTAGGCAAAGGAAAAAAATCCACACAGAATGCTTTCCAGCCATGCTAAAAGTAGGTTTTAAAAAATAGTATAAAAGTAATTAAGAATAATAGAATAACAATTATTAGTATTATTATTATTACTGGAATCAGAATGTGGGAAAATATTGGAAGGTAGCCACAAAATAATGAAAGACAATTTACTAAATTTAATAGCTCTATAAATGAATATAAAAACAACTTATTTAAAATATTTTTGAATTATTTCAGGGGAAATTACTATTTTAAATAAAGAAAAGTCAAGATCATTTTTATAAAACCTCCACCTCCTGTAGCTCCTTCATTACAATAAGCCTAAAGGAGCCTTCAATTTGCACTGGTCAGTTCAGCACGACAAGATTGGAGAACATAACAAAGCACTTATCTTAAATAGGTTCTTATATACAAATTCTTATTGAGAACAAAATTAAATGTTAGTTGTAATTATCTCATTATTACATTAACAACTGTACTGGATACAAATGACACAGAATATCATAGTTAAAAAGGTTGGCAAACACAGCTAGAAGCAAATTCACACAGAAATAACAAAGCACACAAGAATACATTTTGTTTTTCTATTTACATTAAATGGTGAATAACATACTAGTGGAAACCTAAAGAAAACTAAAGTCAATTTAAAATGGGAAACATTTCTTCTTACAGAGTCATGGATATCAGGAACAGACTACTAAGAAATGTAGTTAGAGCTGAGATTTACAGTTTTTTAAAAGTACCTGTTGTACCAGTCGTGAGTTACTTATAGAGGATCACCAACAGAAGCAAAGACAAACTCCGCCTGTTTTTTCAGTTCCTGCCCACTTCATGGAATGTCCTGCTAGCAAAAGGGGATGTGAGCAACTGCAATGATGGTTTTAGATTCACAACATACTGAAAAACTATGATGTTAGTCAATATTGAAGACACTGGAGAATGTTGTCAAAAAACTGAAGAGCTAACCATAAACAAAGTTGAAAAAAGGATTTTCAGGAGTTGTTATCTGGAAGGCTAGATGCATCCAAAATCCAGACTTGAAACCTAAAGGGGAGCTGTTGCCAAAATCTAGATTCAATATAGTTACACAAAGCCAAAATAAGAACTACTGTGAATCATCTTAGAGGGCTTATGCTGAATTTGTTTGACTGTTGCATTCTGTTATGGGTTATAAAGCCATGCACCTGAGTTATGTTGCATAGTGCCTTTTGGGACAAAAAATTCTAATGGATAATAACTGTATTATAATTACAAAGTACTCACATATTAATATTACCTGAGGTTAAAGCTTTCCAAAGACCCATTATAAAGTAGCAGAAAAAAAAAATCCCCTGAAGCAAACAAATAAATAAATAATAACTTGGAACAATCTGGTCCAAAACATTCAAGTACCTCTTTGGGACAACTAAGCTTGGCAAGCCTGATATACTAAATGGTCTTCTCTTGTCTGTTAGTAAAGTGCAGAATTAATAATAAAACAATCATTGGAGTAGTAATGCACATGGTATTAACTTGGGCTTTCAGTTTTTATTTTGAACAAAACTGAGAAATAAACTATTTTTAGAGCACCATGTTTTGGACATCTGTCCATGACCCATAATCATTTAAACAGAGTTCGTTCGGTCTTTCTTTCTTTCTTTCTTTTAATACATGTATAATTTATATATTTGGAGGTAGAAAATATTTTGCCTTTCTGAACCTTTAAATATGCCCCATGATAAGTGTTACATACTGAAGACAGTAAGAAAAACTCTTAAAAAGTAAATGGTTTTAGAAATAGTGGCCTGTTATGAGGCACCATTATTAAGAGAGTTGTATGTTTTTTGCTGGTTTGTTTACCCTAAAGATGTTGACATAGACATCAATGAAATTTATATATGTGAAACAGAAATTGATTAAAAATGTATAAAAATTTATCAATGCAAAATTATTAAAAATTAAAATTAAGCATTCTAACATTTTGCTATTATGATATAGTTCTGTTGTCTCAAAGCTCAAATAACTTGAATTTGATGCCTGCCTATTTTCTGTATAGGGTGTACATGTTCTCTGTGTGTCTCTTTAGGCTTCCAAGTACCTATGGCTTCCTTTCAGAGACATGCAGGTGACTGTAGCCTAGTCAGCATCAGTAATTGTAAGAATGTTCATGAGAATATTCTGTAATAGACTGGCATTGAACTGTCACTATATTCTTCTTGGAGAGTGTGTAATGTACGAAGAAAATGGATGGATGTAATGATGTGTAAAGCAATATAATAATTAGACACGTGTTAGAAGAAGAAAATAGAACAACATGAGTTATAGTGGGTTCCTGGTAATGTCAGAAGTAGCTGTATGCTCATCTTGGGAAACTTATAGAAGAAATTAAGTGTTTTGGTAGTAACAATGATGCTATCAAGCAAAAGACTATATTATAATAACCAAAACAGAGAGGTTATAACCATCAAAGACACCTAGCGCACATCTGCTCGTGTCCATTTTTTGTATTAAATAAAACATATATATCAAACTGATCCAAAACTTCAAATGTCAAACTACTTTTATAAATGTCAACAATGTTCAGCTAAAAGAATATTTAATTTACTTAACAGTAATGCAAATAAAGGAATACTGAAACCAAAAATTAAAAGATTATTAACTAGGAATTCAAACAAAAAATAATTAGAAATAAGAGTACTAAATATTACAGTAGCTGAATTTAACCAGAATTGACATTGTACAGAATTGTTATCAAAACTATTAAGCCAAAATCACAATCGAGAATCTGAAAATCTTAGGAATAAGCATGAAATTTAAAAAAAAAATAACAAGCATAAAGATCAACAGTCCACACACTTACTGAATTCAAAAATTTAGAAAGTAAGACAAGCTTTAAAAACACAATTTCAAAAGAAACTAATATCACAGCAGAGAGGCTGTGGCAACAAGTGTCTTAAATAGCCCTGTGGCAACTCTAGCTCTAATGATCAGCACCTAAGGTCTGTTTAACCTAAATAACTAAACTAAAATAACAAATTTAATTAACTTAAATAACAAAATACCACTGAAAAGTAACTGACAAAAATATAAAGATAGAAGTAATTAACAAATGGAAGAAATAAAATAAGACAAATCCTAGGGAGGGCACCTCAGCTCAATCCTAACAGTCTAATCTATGTTAAATTTACCTGATCTGCCCACATTAGCAGTATGTCACCTTTTAAGAAGGCTGTAACAAAATTGACAACAAAAGTCTAAATCCTCCTTGACTGTAAAATTGAGAAATCGGTCATTTTTACCGATCTGACTGAAGTGTAAACTGGTTGATTCTGAACCTCAAATTGGGCAATATGGCAACATCATAAGGAAAGGTGGCCTGCTAATGACCACCATTGAGCTCTGAAAGACCGAAGAAGAAGAATAAGATGACTGGCTGGGTGGTTGTTATCATGGAATATACTGTACCACTGCACCTAGAATTGAAAGATTGTGTCAGTGGTAAATCTTTATTCATTCACCCACAAATTGTTGGACACAACTATCTGAATGATTTTAGCTCTGTAGATCACACCATCTCAAGTTGCTTTGTAGATCAATCAAAAGTACAATTTAAAGATATACGATAATTCAATATGTCATAAAGTACAGGAAAAATAACTTAGAAGGGTCTAGGTGAGTAAACATGAACTGATCATAACTGAAAGTAGAAGTATTTGAAACTGGACTAGAACAACTAGATCTAAGACTCACATAGAGCATAAAGTTAATGCATACCAATTAAAATTTTAAAATAAAAAGCTGAGTTTTTATGCATGGTTTGTTTGGGAGCATTAATAATGTTTCACTCACAGACCAAGAGGGAAAGAGACTGGTAGTCACACAGCTGAATGAGTATTTCCCATATCCATGACCTTTATCATGGGTGTTGGGGAAAGTGAGAATGCTGCCATTAGAGGACTTTCAGCTTTTAAACTATGTTAAAGATTTATGTGTTCACTTGGGCTAATTGCAACAGAATTTTGAAGTTCATGTAATCTATTGAGACTTGAAGAACAAGGTCATTAATAACTGAATTCAATCAAGAGGTGATGATGGGGAATCTGCACATTTGGTAAAGATCTTTAACATTTACTGTAACTCTCACGTAAATTGATCTTGTTATCTCATTGTCTCCCACTTTTTAAATCCACTGCCTGAACATTAAAGTCCAGTGTGTTTTTTAGAAATACCTTCTACATTTCAAATCTGATACATTTATAGATCCTTTTATTTATAATTCAAAAGAGACTTATGTTTGAAGAACAGTTGGTTGATCACAGGCCAAAAAATGTTCAAGCTACCTTGGGCATGAGTTGAATTCCCAAGGAAGAGTATTTTATTACTGTTAACATTACGGTAAATTGGTAGAAACATGTCACCAGTCTACCTGAACTCCTAATTTAGTTATAATACAACTGGTCTAGACATGCTAAGCAAAATGCTGGTAAGTGTGCATGCAAAATGTAATGACAATTAAGTGAGCCCATCCATGCATGAATCTTTAATTTTTTCACTTGCAGGATACAGAAACAAAGAAAACCAACAACACAGTGGAGAGAATGCCATCTCCTTCTCTCGACGTGTTCCCTCCGGAGGAAGAAGATAACCCTTATGAATTCTTGGCGACAGCTGTTACGAGGAAACCTTGCTCCCTTGACATTTCTCGTCTGTCATCTGCCAAACCAGGTAAGCAAAAATAAATCTATTTGCAATTCAGGCCTAGTTAACCTATTTAGAAAAATCTGCAATTTGAAAATGAAACAATGTTTGAATTGCTAGCCAACAGTCTACAAAAAGTGCTACCGTAATTTTATTTTTCTGTCAATTATAATTCCCCCATGGGAAAAAAAAAACATTTTTGACCTTGATAACAATATTGTGCCATTCTCCTGTTGTCCTTTTTTTCTCCTGTTAAAGGATGTTTATACTCTTGGCCTGATTATACCTCCAATGGTCCAGTTCCCTTGTGAATTCCAGATGTTTATGGTTCTGCTCTGTTAGCCAAAATGCAAATGTATAGCATCTTCTAAAACAAAGTTTAAATTCTTATTCAAGATCATTAGAATACAGCTAATGCTTTAGGCATTTACAAAACATAATATTAAACTTTTGTTCCATAGTGAGTTGGGCCTGAATAATAAATGACTTTAAGTTTTTGCACACATTATGCTTACATAAATTAGTCTTAGTGTTAGAGTTAGTCTGGAGATGGCCTAAAAATTATAATCTCAATTATATGACCCTTTTTATCAATCAATGAACTTGTCTCAACTATTTTATGAGTGTAAATTTTAGGATTGTGTAATCTAAATATACTGGTTAAATAATAAATACAAATTTCACCTAAACAATTTTAAATATCCGTTAACAAGAGGTACTCTGTGTGTAATTCCTGAATAGTCATTTTATATCATTTGTCTTAGTAAGGATTTTCTCTAAATAAGTATTAGTGTTTCTCAATATATTTGTTAAGAACTATCTTTGTAACACAGACAGTCTGTAAGTGTGTCATTAGTATGTTGTCTGACTGAAATGAACCTTTTGTTTAGCTTACTGGGTATCAGTGTTCATCTAATGTGAAATAATCCATTACTAGTCTCTAGGATTGTGTATATTCACACTGATTAGGACTGGCATGGAGGACATAGCTACTTGCAGGATCTGCTGATGTTGTAAGAAAAAAATATTGTGCTTAGTCATATGAATGATTAGCCATATTAAAGAGATTAGATGTTTTAATTTGATGTCCCACAGTAGAGTAAGACTTTTGATTAGCATACTATTACTTCAGCACAATGAAAGCACAATTTATTTCTGTCTCGAGATCAATGCATTGTTAACAGAAATGTTGAGAGAAACGACCAAATAAGAAGCCCAAATATGTTGTTTTTCATATGTTAGGCCATCTGGAAAACAAATAATTAGTAAAGGATGAATTGGAAACCAATTAACTTTTTAAAACCTAATTTCAGATGTGATCCATTAATTGTATTTTATTATTGCTAACAATTTTTTTTCTGTTGTTTAAGAAAATAAAATTTGCTGATTCCACATTTCTCAAAATCAAACTTCAGTAATGGAAGTCAAGTTCAATTGAGAATATCTGATAGCCTGGTGAAAAATTAAAATGCTTGGAAATTTGAGAATTATACCCTCAAAGAATGATTTGTGATAAGTGAATGAGCAGATAAGGGAATTTTGGGCAAGAAAGGTGAGAGGATTGCAGTGGTAATGCTCGGCATGTCCGTAGTAGATAAACAGAAATGCCCTGACAGTGGTAATACATTTTGTTATGCCAGTGTAGGAGAAATGGTGCCACCAAACCCAAACGTGCTCTGTATGTGCACAGGATATCTTTGAAGTGAATGAGACAGGGGTATCTAGACAAAAAACAGTAAAAGGTGACCTTCAAAGATATGGTTATTCCTCAAAGAAACAACAAACAAACAGAAAACACCCAAGATGCCTGACCATACTTAATGACTGGAATTTGGTCATGGAGATCTCAATCCTGGCATGGATTGGCTCAAGAAGGTGGGGAGTGAGAGGCAGCTGTTACCTTGGTCCCAGTGTGAGTTGAGGGAGACTTCAAATTGGCATGGGCCGTGGGAAAGGAAGAGGGGAATGAGGCCAGGTGTGAGAGACGGGAGCAGTAGCAGCACTGTGAGATGGGGCATTTGCTTCTGTATTAGCCACGGTCCATTTGAAGCCCACTATTTTCTGCCAGTTTTCATTTTCTTTTTCAATGGAATTTGTTTTTTGAAGAATATCAGTCTCACCAAGATTGCTGCGGTTCCCAGTTTGAAAACTCAGTAGCACCTTTTAGCTTATCATGGTGAAATGAGCTGATGACTAACAGTGACACAGAAAAACATGTCATGCACAGGAAGGACAACATTAGTCATAAAAGCCTTTAATTTGGCCTCTAATGATTCAATGGTCTGTCGTCTAATACAGCTTTTCTTTCTGACCAGTTTATTCAGGTGTCTATAGTGACCTTTATAATAAAAGCAACTAATTGTTCACTTAACCAACTTTCTTAGGATGAATGACCTTCTCATCCAAATCTTTTCTAATTTAGCTATAGATAGAAACATGCATCAGCTGTTAAATTTTTTGCTCATATACTCTAAGCGCTCCCATTGGTTAAATAGAGGAAAAATGTTAAGTCAAAGCAGTGTCCATGTGATGTGCTAAATTTGTTCTAAGATCTGATGTTAGATGACTAGACTGTACTGTAAGTAGGGAAAAACACCAAAATGCACTTAAAGTATACCTTAGTGAGAAAAAAAGAAAAAAAAATGACTGAACCGGTATGTACTTTTAGTAAATAAAACATGCACCTAGGGTACTATATTACTGCTCTTAAAATAAAATATTATTAACTTATGTATGCATCAGTTTTGTCTTTCCTTCAAAACCTTTGTGTGTTACTGCTATTAAAATGAGTTATAATGAAATGCTTATGTGAAGCAATCTAATTGAGCATCCCTGCCATCTGCCCTGTCCCTCCTCCTACTTAATCATTATTCTTTACACAAAACTGTCAGCATGACCTGCCTTAATGGAACATTTTTAGATTTGTGTAATAGACTATGTCTGTTTATAGAATTTGGTGTTCAGGTCGAGATTACATGGCTTAGTGGTTACATGGTTAAAGCTATGGACTGTAATTCACAAAGTGACACTCAGTCCTCAGCTCTTGCACATCATATGACCCTGAGGGGGCCACTTAACCTGACCTATTAGAAACAATAATACAGTATGCTTGGGATTTGTAAGTTACCTTGAATGAGAATATAAGCAAATTAATATAGTAAAAAGTAAACGTGCAGGCCTGTCTTTCCTCTGATTCAGTAAATTATTAATAATAATTCTGTTCATATTTTAAAAAAAATGTTTGTTTAAAGTTATCAGTTTTTGAACACTTATTTCATGCAGGAGCACGCTAATCCTGCTAAAATGGCAGCAGTCAGAGATACAACCTAAAAGCAAAACATAAACAGAGCCATAATTGTCAGTAGCAGTGAAGTTCAATCAATATTCAATGCATCACTGGGCTTTGCACACATATGAAATGTTTGTTCATATACACTCTCTCTCTTATAATATGTTATTATCATTGTGATAGAATGCTTGCTTTTCCTTTTTATTATATTCTTGCCCTTTTTTCATTATTGGTTCTGTATTAGCCTGAGAAAGTTCTTTAAGCAAAAGGGGCAAGGTCCTAAATACTGATTGGTTTATTTCACCTAAACAATTTTATCTTAAAGTTATAAAAATTGCTTCTATAACCAGAAAATTCAGACCCCCCAGAATTGCTGAGACCAGAGGTTAGCTTCAAAAAATTAAAAATTAACAGCAGATAACCTCAACTAACAGAGAAAGAGCAAGAGAGATTGAATGTCCTAACTGTTAGAACAATATTCACTCTGCCGATATACAGTATTATTGGTGATTTCATGTAGAACCTAATGTGATTTTACACTGGATCATTATTTAGTACACGCTAAGTATAAAATTATTTGTGTTAAGATTATTTTTGTTGTTGTTTTGGTTATTGTGTTGCCTTTGTGGCAATGCATTAAGAAGAATTTCTCTCCACAGTGTGTTTACCAGCATTGAACCCGGTCTATTTGTGTAGATAACTCTTCCTGTTGGATAAAATGCTATAAATTATTTTTTGTACAACAAATTAAAAGAAACCACAAGTAGCAACAAGGTACAATGTTTAGAATATTACAGTCATAACACAGTATAATTACATAGACACTCAAACTCATTTATAAATGATCAATCGACCTAGTTCACACATTTTTGGTGACCACTCTTAGGGAATTATTTATATATTTAAGGGTAACATGGTTTGTGCATGAGAGTGTTTTGATATGCAGTGTACATTAAAAAGAAATATATCGCATTTGTCTTAGAAATAGCATGAAAAGCAGAATGTTCCAGGAGGTGGTTCAAGAAACTGGCTGATGTCATGTTCTTTTATGTACCCAGAAAGACTTGCTAGTTGTCACATGCACAGTTTTTCATAAAAGAATAAGAACTGATCTTAAGAAATATTGAAGAACAAGAATGTAATAGAAATGAGACTTTTATATGGGTATGTTTTATTTGGTATGTAAGCCAATGAACTACTCAGAGTGTATTCAATCTAGTAAACTAATCAGAAGTAATTATTAATTCAGCAATGTTATGCAGATTCAGTTATCATAAGTATGGGTCTCTGTCTTTGCTCTGTGAAGATTCCATCACAGGCTGCTGTGATGGAGAGTATCCCTTTCCATGAAGAGATAATTAAAGACACAATGAACAAGCTTCCTCCTGCCTGGTTCTTCAAGTTGATTGTTTAAATATGTCTGGTTTCTGACTCAAAGAGGTCCTAAGCAAGGACAAATTTCTTTAATACTAGGGGGCTTAGCCCCCTGCTCGCTTCGTTTGCCCACCCCCGTGTTTGGTTTACCGGATATACAATACAATACAGTTTATTTTTTGTATAGCCCAAAATCACACAAGAAGTGCCACACTAAGCTTTAACAGTTGATGCCTCCTGACAGCCCCCCAGCCTTGACCCTTCAAGAAGACCAGAAAAAACTCCCAAAAAAAAAAACCCTTGCAGGGAAAAAAATCGAAGAAATCTTGGGAAAGGCAGTTCAAAAAGAGACCCCTTTCCAGGTTGGTTGCAGTGGGTGTCAAAAAGAAGGGGGTCAATACAATACAATACAATACATAGAACAGAATAAATCCTCAATACAGTATAAAAATAAAAATTCTAGATGTATGGAGTAGAATTTCACATTATATGATATCATATAATATGATTTGGATTTGTTTTAAGTCCTGGATACCTCATTCATCAAGCTGCCTCCACCATTTGGCCATTCCACAGCTGAAATAGCACTAATCCGATGAAAGGACACCTCTTTCCCACGATTCCTGTGATCCTCCATCAGGGATGACTTTACCTTTGGCAGGCAATTTACAATTTAAAGAGATTGTTATTTTCTTATGAATTGTTTCATATGCATTATTTTCACTTTTACCTTAAAAATTTTTGTAAAAACAATACTTGTCCTTTATTTTCGGCCCCGTATGTAGTTACATCTCTTTCTCGCCAGACATATAACGCTGCTATGCTGCCATCGTGCTGCCCTTCGATCTTTTTAAAGCCTTTATAGCCGCTGTCTTTTTTCCTACTTTGTGTCTGTGCTGCTCGCGTTGTGATCGCTTCTCCATCATCATAAATATACACCTGACCGAATTGTGTTTGCTTTGAAATTAAACTTGTCATTGCTTTAACTGTTGCGGGTCCACAGATTCTCATAGTGTATGTTCCATTATTGTGTAAATCTACATTTTGTGCATTGAATGATGTGCACTGTGACACCCCTATCTGTGTGTGCCGCTTCCCTTTACACCACTTGTTCCGGGCTAATTATCACTTTCCTTATTTTCTAAATTTGCACTAGATTATTGTTTTTCTTTTTGGCATTTTTTTTCTCTCCACCACTTTTGGGTCTCTTTTCTCCGCTCTTTCTTCTTCGTTTAGTCGTCGACATTTCATTTCTACCCTGTTCATTTCTACCGCATTGACCTTATACACTTTAGATAGATAGATAGATAGATAGATACTTTATTAATCCCAAGGGGAAATTCACATAATCCAGCAGCAGTATACTGATACAAAAAACAATATTAAATTAAATAGTAATAAAAATGCATGTAAAAGCAGACAATAACTTTGAGTAAAGTTAGCATTTACTCCCCCAGATGGAATTGAAGAGTCGCATAGTGTGGGGGAGGAACGATCTCCTCAGTCTGTCAGTGGAGCAAGACAGTGACAAAAGTCTGTCACTGAAGCTACTCCTCTGCCTGGAAATGACACTGTTCAGTGGATGCAGTGGATTCTTCAGGAGTTTGCTTAATGCCCGTCGCTCTGCCACAGATGTTAAACTGTCCAACTTTACTCCTATAATAGAGTCTGCCTTCTTAACAAGTTTGTCCAGGCGTGAGACGTCCTTCTTCTTTATGCTGCCTCCCCAGCACACCACCGAGTAGAAGAGGGCACTTGCGACAACCGTCTGGTAGAACATCTGCAGCATCTTATTGCAGATGTTGAAGGACGCCAACCTTCTAAGAAAATATAGTCGGCTCTGACCTTTCTTACATAGAGCATCAGTATTGGCAGTCCAGTACAATTTGTCATCCAGCTGCACTCCCAGATATTTATAGGTCTGCACCCTCTGCACACAGTCACCTCTGATGATCACAGGGTCCATGAGGGGCCTGAGCCTCCTAAAATCCACCACCAGCTCCTTGGTCTTGCTGGAGTTAAGGTGTAAGTGGTTTGAGTCACACCATTTAACAAAGTCTTTGATTAGCTTCCTGTACTCCTCCTCCTGCCCACTCCTGATGCAGCCCACAATAGCAGTGTCATCAGCGAAATTTTGCACGTGGCAGGACTCCGAGTCATATTGGAAGTCTGATGTATACAGATTGAACAGGACCGGAGAAAGTACAGTCCCCTGCGGCGCCCCTGTATTGCTGAACACAATGTGAGACCTGCAGTTCCCAAGACGCACATATTGAGGTCTGTCTGTAAGATAGTCCACAATCCATGCCACCAGGTGTGAGTCTACCCCCATCTCAGTCAGCTTGTCTCTAAGGAGCAGAGGTTGGATGGTGTTGAAGGCGCTAGAGAAGTCCAAAAACATAATTCTTACAGCACCACTGCCTCTGTCCAAGTGGGAGATATATTTATATTTATATTTATATGTACTGAGAGCCCTGGAGCTGTGTATGCTACGCGACTGCCTTTACACTACTGATTTGTTTTTTCTACCCGTGGTCTTATTTGTTGATATTGCTTGTAAGTAGGGCGTGTCTTGCAAGAATCTCGTTCTATGTTCCTGTGATCCGCACCGTGACAAGTCTCTTTCGTCTCGCGGGTCTTTTAAATGTCTTCCGAGAAGATCACGTATCGTAGCCTTGCTTTTGCTTTCCAGGACAGGATTTCTTTTTATAATAGAGAGATATTTCCAGTTTATTTCTTCTGCACCACCTTCTTCATTTTCTCTATATATTTTTCTGTTTTATAAGCTTGGATAAAAGCAAAGATCAATTTAGGCATAATTTAGACTTAATATCATGTATTATATGCTGTTCTTTTGATTGTAGCAATTTACTAAGAAATTTTACAGTCCAGTAAAATTAATTTGCCTATGTTTTGTCATTATGCCTCACTGTCAATCAGGTATTAGCAGCTCAAATCCCAGGAGTGACTCTTTGGCCTACTGACACAAAGCACTGAACTGTAAACCAGAAGATTGCTACTTCAGGCCAAATTACTAATTCACTGATCGAATTTGAGTCCATTTATGTTTTAAGTAGCAAAGTGACACTTAGTAACGAGTTGTATAATTGTAGCTTCAAAACTGTTTAGGTTAAAAGCATTATTTAAAAAAAATAATGAATGATCAGAGCAGTGATAGATCCAATAGGCACTCAAACATGTTTACGCTAAGTTAATTGAAAAATTTAAATTGGTCAATATAAGTGGGTGTATCTCCTTCAGGGTTTATTTATACCTTGTGCCCTGTACTGGAATAGCCACATTAAGAAAAAAAATGAATATGTTAGTGACTGAGTACATTCTTGAAAGCAATAGCATAACTTCCATTCTGGGGTTACACTTGCTCTTGCATTCATTACGTTATTTTTTAGAAATGACTGTAGTATGGTAGAAGCATCAGAGAATCAGCATAAATGACTGTTTGACCTTGTCATAAGGACAGTTGTTAAACAGACTGATACAAGTCTATAAGCCAAAAAGCTTGCAGAATTCTAAGTTGAAAGTATAACTCAGTAACAACCAAATTAAAGAGAAAACAATATAAATAGGTTTATGTCAAGTTTTTATGGGTCTTTGCAATGAACAAATTCCAACAGTAGCTGTAACCAGAGTGGATGGATGTGAAAATATGGTTGTACATATTTGGAGAGGTTACTGAAATAGACTAACAAAAGCAGGTACTGCACATGGAAGTCACGAAGAAAAAAAAGGAACAAATACATGAACTGGTGGTTCTCTAATTACTTCAGTGCAAACAGGATCAGGTGGCTCACTGAGAGTTGTATCATACCTTGGCTTTTGTGGCTTATTGAAATATGTATCTTGAAGAATTTAGTGGTATAAACATGAACAGGTGGCTTAATACAGTCCGGAGCAGATACAGGAAACTTTGATTTGGCTGCAGCAATGACTTGAGATGTCAGTGTGAGAGCTTGGAGCAGTTTTATTGAAATTTGAAAGAACATACTAACATGCTCCTCCTTATTATTCAAAATATGTAAGGCTTGAGGTTGCAGTGCCGAAACCGGAAAAAGAAACAGAAGAGAGAGTTGGGGTCAGTACTAATAAGTAATAAGTCTTCCATTGGTTTTTACCATCTTATAATCCTTAAGGTTTTCATTAACCACAACTTCAACTAGGTCAATCATTTTACTGACTTTTGTTTAGTTTTTTTATTTAAATCCAAAACCTCATCAATTGACTTTGTTTTACTGTACATATACTTATAGTTAATGCAATCTGTACTGCTTGTATTACTATCCAAACCCATTTCATTAGTATCTAAGAACATATTGTTTGGCCAGGTTATGGCTTCCATGGTTCTTTGTTTTAGACTACCTCAACATTCTGTTATTATGATTCTGCTTGTTCAAAATCTCAGAAAAGGTGTCTGTCTCAAAAAATACAAGCCACGCCTGTCCAACTCAATTCTGCTCCAACTGCCCAAACTCAAGAAGCAGGTTTTTGGCCTTCACATACCCAAAAGATGGGCAAAGGCCTTAAAGACATAAAGGATCTTTCACAGAGGGAGAAGAAAAATGGTAAAAGAAACACTACCTCGAGATAATCAAACAGCTGTTTACTGTAAGCATTCAAGGGAGAATGGGGGTAAGCACAAATAAAAAAAAGCAAAAAGAACAAAAAAGGTGTGCCCAAGAGAGCGAATAAGTGAATAAATCAAAGATTCTCTGATTAGAATAGTGTTGTGAATTTGAGCCAATAATATGGCAAAAAGGTGTCTTGAGGCCTTCAAACTGTCCATAAAACAGGCCAGTAATCTGTAACAGATGTAGTTGCTGTCAATAACATGGAACTGCCCATGAAAACAATGCCCAAAATGATATACTTCTTGATATTATTGTGAAAATGATAAATATTAATAATATTAATATAATATTAATAGCAAAAATAGAAAACGGCTATGATTCCAAAACAGAAATACATTAATAAGAATGTCCTTTAATAAGAACCTCAAATACTGCATGAATATTTTCTGCCTCCAAGTAAAGTAAATTAGCAGCCTCGAGCACTTCTGATCTTCACTATAACACTTTTTATTTAAAAAATTAAGTAAAATGAAACAAAACATTCTTTAATATATCCTGTCAGTCCAAATGGTAAGGTTCTCTGGTTATTTAAGGTAAGAAAGGAGTCTGAAAGAGGTTAGGAAGACAAACAGATCAATGGGAGCATGTAACCCTTGTTAAAATGAGCACATTGTTAGCACAGTATAAGACTTGGACTCTACTGTAGACTGGGTGAAGTGCCAGCTTTTAAAATTGCTGTGTCATGGTATCATGTGCTCATGTGCCTGGCAAAGGACATCATAACAGTGGAGTCTATGAAATCATGACAGACTATGGCGCCACCCATGAAGAAAATAATGATAAAAATGGCAAAGTGGTGACATTGCAGACATAATTATTAAATGTAAATAAATGTTCACACAATTATACTACAAAAGTGAAAATTATAAATCATAATTCATGGTGCCTACATAGTATTCATGACAACTTTATGCACTGTAGATTCTGGTTTTATTTATTTTTTTATTGCGCTTAGTCTAGGCACACATGCACTTAAGTTACAGTTTTACTTTTATAACTTAACAAGTTATTATTGGAAAAAATTTCAACAGTGTGTTGCCCTAGAAACTTGTCACATGAATGAGGAATAATAATAATAAGGTGTGGAGAAAATAATTCAGGTTGCTGGTTGTGCTTCTTTTCAGTGATATTTTAGTGAAATATTTTATTGAATTTGAGTGAAAATGTTCATATTACAAGAAGCACAATATTCTCAAAGACAGTTTTTTTTGCATTTACATTTATTTGCTTTGCAGACGCTTTTATCCAAGACGACTTACACAAGAGGTCAACATAATCAAGTAAACATCAGTCTGGGAAACAGTTTATGAAACAAGTGTTATAGAACAAGGTTACAAAATTGATCACTACAAGTGAAGAGCTTAGAACAAAATTCAAGCTAGTTACTCTTAGTTAGACACTTCAATGAACAAAGAGTGCAAATGTTTCTTAAACACATTGAGGGAGTCAGAAGTTTGAGTGGAAGTGAGCAGCTCGCTCCATCAGCCGGTAGCTACACATGAAAACAGTCTGGATAGAGATTTGTTGCCCTGCAGAGATGACATCACCAGGCATCACTGCTCAGCAGGCCTGAGTGAGTAAGGAGCATAGGAATTCAAAAGTTTCTCCATATATATAAGGGCTGACTTTATGAACTACTTTGTAGGATGGCATCAAGGATACACGTATAATGTTTTTGCCTTTTCTTGTCTGTCTTTCTTACATTATGCTGGTTCATGTTCCTATTATGTTGAATATACTTCAGTTTTTTTATGCCTATACTGTCATATCTCTCATTAGTGACTTTGTTGGTTGGTTGATTGCCATGCCCCCGTGATGGGTACTATTGTGTTGTCTCTCTCTCTCTCCCCTGCACCAACATTCTCCTCCTGCTTCCTGCCTTCTCCTGCAACCTCCCGTTCTTTCCTGTTCTCTTCTTTTTCCCTTTAACCAACTCGCGCTTCTATTTATGAAAAGGACGCGGTAGTTGTGGCAATCAGCAGCTCCTGGGAACAATTACGGATGCAGACCGCTTCTCACTTGTGCACTTAGGTGAGAAACGCCCACATCACAAACTCCTCAGGAACCGCTTCAGCAACACACCACCACGCCCCCTCACTAAGCTGCGAGTGTGGTGATTATTTATTAAAACTGGCCTTTTTGATGGGATCTCTGGACCCGCTACAACACAGGAGGAAGCTGGGTTGAGAGGAGGTTACAGTTTTGAGGGAGAGTCCCTCTGCGTGATTCACCAAGAACAATGTGCAGTACAGGGAGAGACTGAACACGTGCGGAAATCATTGGCGAGTACGAACCGGAAGGGAAACGAAATAGAGCACAAAGAGTTCACAGCTAATGCACAGGGAGAGACTGAACACATGCGGAAATCATCGGCGCGTACGAACCGGAAGGGAAACTGGCTTGTTTGTCAACCGAGTGTGTGGTCGTGAACAGATGCAAAAGTTTGGCGAACTTCTTGGTCGTAACCCGATTTGTACATGTTCAGAGACGTTCGTGACCCGAGGTTCCACTGTATATATATTGATCCACATATATTGATACACATATATATGTGTGTGTGTATTAACATTTCTCCTGTTTTCTACCGTCAGTTTTCCTGGTCAACTCTGATGCCAAGGTCCTGGTTTAGCTATTAATTCAGCTCCTGCAAACAGTCATCCATTGGTTTTTATACCTCAGTCAGTCTGGTTTTATTCAGTCTGCCAACCTGTAGACCACACCCTCTACCTCTTACTCTCATGGTTTTCTTGGGGATCCATCCCTGGGTATAGATTTTGTTCATTGTGATGTGGTGTTATGTCATTTTCTTTCATTAAGTAAACTTTTTTATTTGACTTCTTAATGTTGATGTTTGTCTTTTACCTTCATCAGCTCATGTTGAGCCCAAGAAGGGGGAAGGGGGTTGAGCGATATAATTACATTGGTAAGTATATTTTTTGTAATGATCACCTACATGGAAACTAAAGAATAAGGGAGTGATGGTAAAACGAAAGGTACTTCTTGGATAATTAAAAAGCTTTACAAAACAGTTATTTTTCTAGTTTGGAAGTTTAAAAGATTCAGAGAGCTGCGTAATGATGTCCCCTGGGAGAAACATCAATGGAAACAGGGACTCTAAATGCTTTCGTTTCAGAAGGCACTTTCTGCAGCCACCCTGTTTAACATTCTACGTTATTTCACTCTTCCTGACAGCTTTGTAATCCTCAACCAAATGTTGCATAGTAGGTCATTTTTGAAATTATATGTCATTTGAGAACAAGAAAAAAAACTTTTTTTAATTTTTTTTATACTTTTGTACTCTTTATAAAAAATGATAGCTACCATGTGGAATAATTATTTAAGTGTTTCTCAATTTTTAGCCTTGTGGGTCTCACAGTGAGTCAGAGGTTCAGAATGGGCCATAAACATTGTGATGTATTAAGCATAAAGCTGCATGTACATTGCTTGAAAATTCGTAAATGCCAACTTCTTTTCCTTTGTTGATGTTTTTAGACAGATAGTATTTCTTCAATGCAGAAAGATACAGTACATACTTTTATTTTTTGCCACTTTTAATTTGGGGCTATAGCTTACTGGTTACAGAGTTATAATTCCACCCAGATCTAAGTTTTCAGTTTGTCACAAACAAAACCATTAAATGCATTCTGCTAAAATTGCTATTGTTTGCATTAAGCCTGGAAGTCCTGTATGTTATGAAATGAAAGTGCTTTCAGGTGGTATTGTATGAAATTAAAAAAAAAAAAAAAGGATAAAAGCCTTAAGTACCTGAGAGCAGTTATTCAAGCATTTGGCTTCAGATGATTGAAAATGTGTACTCCATCTCCAGCTACTTCCTGAACTTGGAAGCACGGCTTATGAATTGTAAAACAGAATGACCAATAATCATGTACCGGAAATTAGAAAAAATGCACTATAATTGCTTCTACTCACTGCAGCCAGCAAAGGAAACACTTCATCCCCAACATGCTTTTGAAGCTTCCAATTGAAAAGGTCTGCCTGCTTCATCATGTATTATTTTTTCCTTTAACATTATTTGAGAAAAAGCAAATAATACAACCTTTGGATAATGCAAGCTTCAGATCTGGACAATTTATAGGACTCCTGAGAAAATTTACAAAACCCTGTCTATTGACCTTATTGTAAGAATAGTTTGCTTGTCTCAGTTTAACAGTCCATATTATTATCATATTATTTCAATTCAAGTTATATACTGTATTCTGCACGTCTTTGTGATGAGGAATGAAAACAGGTGTTGCCAAAGAAAAACCCACACCAACATGGAGACAATGTGAGGTGCTAAGCTGATGGGGAAGTGCTGAACACAGCACCAGTGTGCTACAGTTGTTTTTACTATATATAAAATAAATAATTCAATATTTTGTTCTGTATGTTTCTTCCATTCATTCCAGGCTGCTTGTCAAGCGGTGTCATATTTATAGTTATTTTAAATATAATTTCCTGCTACAGTTTTTTTTACTCAGTAAAAGATTAAAGAAATGAAAACAATTATGGTAATAATACCTCAGAGACCATGAGCATTCAGTTTTTATCTGTGAATTTTTTTTCTGTGTTAATCTCAATTCAATGCTGATTAGTAGGCATACAATTTGGGTGAGTGTACCCTGAAGAGAACTGGTGTTATGACCAAACTGATTTCACCCTAGTGTCCATTAGTACTGGGATGGCCTTTGAAAGTAGATACATCTTTTTTTACCCAGAGAAATAATAACTGAGGGTGTAGGAATTCACAAGTCATTGACTGATAATGAAATTCAGAGAATACTTTTAATATTTGGAAAACTGATAGGACTGTAATAAACCATAGCAGAATTATACAGTGATCACAGTAGACACAAACACATACTCATACACCTTATCCATTAAATTTCTCCTCATTTTTCACAGAAACACGGTAGGAAATCTCCTTGTTTGCTGTCTTCAGCGTACCCCCCCAAAGCATATTTGCATCAAATACCAGGAATCTTTCTCTGCATGTTAACTTCTTCAAAGATATTTGAGTAAATGTCAAGAATGTCCACATTTATGAGGTTACCTCTAGGGATATACACAAGCCCCCCTCAGTAGTGTACTAAATGTGCTTAGTATGATAGGAAGTACCTGGTAGATACAAGCAGGTTTCTGTAATGTCTGCCTGATGCACAGTATGTCCTAAAAGTCAATGCATTCTTTGGAATACTGCATATGGTGTAAGCTTTTGTTTTAGTCATTTGTTATTGTTTTATAGGCAGCATCAATGGTGTGCATAATGCAGGAAGGCAGCTGCTTCTACAGCAAATCCTAACAAATACTGACCTGCTAATGAGTCACACACTTTAAAATTATAGCTATAAGCATGCAACCAGAACAAACCAGGTTTGGGTGAGAATTACAGTAATGGAGACTGGTATTTTAAAGAGCCAAGCATACAACTATTCTACAGTGAGTAAAGAAAGGTAAACCTATTACATGTCTTTGGGAAAACCTTTTCTTTCTTTCTTTCTTTCTTTCTTTCTTTCTTTCTTTCTTTCTTTCTTTCTTTCTTATGTATCCATCCATCTATTGCCCAAGACCATTAAAACCAATTTATTGTTGAATAATCCATGATGATACATGCCAAAAAGCTGTTACCTCTGCTGTACCATTTTGGTGCATACAGCTCAGAGAATTAAGCATTAGCTTCCTTTACCAGCCTGGTGGCTGTGGCACTGCTTAACACGTTTTTTTCTGAATTGGTTCTGTCAGATGTTAGCTCACTGTGTACATTTTGTGCCATTTCATTTATCTGATATTTTTCTTCTTTGTATTTTATATTGATATCTCTGGAGTCTTATATTGTGCAAGTGATGTCACAATGTGTAGTGATGCACTCTGTGGAAAAAAACTGAATGTTTACTAGGAATTTGAGAGATAAGATCCAGGGGGTTTGTATATAAAACCATGTTTAGATTCCATATGAAGATGTTTCTTTTTCTCTTGACACAAAAACACTGTGCACACACACACGTACACACACACACACACACACACACAACAAGGATTTGTAAAACTATACATACATCATGAGCCACACCAAGTTCCTTTATAAATCTCACATCCACTTAAAACTATGCATTCATAGTTTTAGCCATAGTTTTAAGCAGCTACGCTCCATCATCACCTTTCAGTAACCATATATACTGTAGAATGAAAAGATCTTTTTTTTAATGTTCATGATCTAAATTACCATATAAACTTCCTTTACTACAAACCATGTAAGAACAGAGAAAAAAATAGACTGAAGACGAAACTTAAGTGAATATGAACTTGCGGTATTACTGACTGCAGCATTTTTGATGGTCTCTCTGTGGGAGACACAGTTAAAAGTGGGAAAGCCAAACTTGTAAAGAAATAAACTAATTTTGTCAAATAAATTTCAATTTTGCAATGCATACAAGTTTTTGTACATTCAATTTACAACATCTTAATATCTTGGATTGCCATTGCGTTGCTGTACCAGGCTCATCCATGTTTCTGCACTACATTGTGCGGTACTGCATAAGGCATCACAATGCAGCAAACCTTTGTGGACCCAAGGAGTCCAAAAAACACTATTTACTTTTTAATTAACTAATGGTCAATTCTATGTATTATTATTATTATTTTTAGCAGGCACCATTTTCAAAGGTTGGGATGTAGGGGTTCATTTCATGATATCTCCTCTCTTGTGGTGCCCCCACTGTTACTTGAAAAGTAAAAATGTACCAAAACAAACTGCACTCCTGTCAATTAATCTTACTTACCTATAAGCCAGCCAACACACTCAGCATAACCCTGAAGTCTACTTCAAGTCAAGTAAAGTTGGTGAGCATACACTGGTACAGTGCGTTGCTGCACCCACAACACAGTGAAACAACTTGGGATCCCGGTTTGCAACCCCCCAGGCATACACACAGTCCAGTCCCACCCTCCAAAACTGACCCTCTATCTGCCGCAGCCAGGTGTTACGTGGGCGACCCCTTGGCCTGGTCCAGCCACTCGGGTCCCCAGCAATGAGGATCTTACGATCCGGATCACACTCTGGGAAACGAGCCACATGGCCGTAGTGTCGTAACTGATGCTTCCTCACACTGCAGGTAATGTGCCTTATTCGGGACTCCATGAGCAACCGCTCATTCAACACAAAGTCAAACCAATGGTACCCAAGGATTTTCCGGAGAGACACAGTACCAAAGGAGTCCAGTCTTCATCTCAGGTCACTGGATAGCATCCATGTCTTGCAACCATGTAGCAAGACAGGAAGCACCAGGACTCTAAAGACTTGAACCTTCATCCTTTTGCATAGATATCGGGAGCGCCACACACCCCTTTCCAGCGACCTCATGACCCTCCATACTCTCCCAATCCGTCTACTGACTTCACAGGCAGTGTCACCAGAGACATGAATGTCACTACCAAAGTAAGTAAACCTCTCAAGAAGGTCAACACTCTCTCCGCAAACAGACACACTGCTGATGGCTGTGCCCAAGAGGTCATTAAAGTCCTGGATCTTGGTTTTTATCCAGGACACTCGCAAGCCCAGACACTCTGACACCTCACTCAGTCTCTCAAGCGTCCCGATCAGAGCCTCCATTGACTCCGGGAAGATCACAGCATCATCAGCAAAGTCAAGATCTGTGAATCTTTCTTCACCAACAGATGCCCCACATCCACTGAACCCCACAAACTTGCCCAAGACCCAGTCCATACAAGAATTGAACAGAGTAGGAGCAAGAACACACCCCTGATGAACCCCAGAATCAACTGGGAAAAATGCAGAGATCCTGCCTCCACTCTGCACAGCACTCATAGTACCAGTGTACAGGCCAGCCATGATATTCAACAACCTTGAGGGGATCCCACTAACCCTCAGGATGTTCCACAGGGCAGCTCGATCAACTGAGCCGAACGCTTTACAAAAATCGACAAAGGCTGCAAAGAAACTCTGCCGATATTCGCGTTTGCGCTCCATGAGAACACTCAGTGCCAGGATGCGGTCGATGGTAGACTTCTTAGGCATAAAACCAGACTGTTCCAGTCTCTGGTAGGTGAGCAAGTGATCACGGATCCTATTGAGGACAACCTTAGTAAGGACCTTACCCGGCACCAAGAGCAGTGTTATCCCCCTGTAGTTGCTGCAATCCAGGCGATCACCCGTCCCTTTCCAGATAGGGAGGACACGTCCCGTTTTCCAGTCAGCTGGGATGATGCCAGTCTCCCAAATGGAAACAAAGACATCTACTTCCCACAGTACTATTTGATAAAATAAAGATAGCATGATTTCAGCTAGGGCACTTTCTAACAATATTAGGCAGGCTCATTTGAGCATCACATATTAGTTTTATATTAATTCAGTGAAAGTGCTTTCTATTTAGAAAAGGAAATTTATTTTGTAATGGTGCCTTTATTGCAAAATGTGGGTTTTCAGTTGCACTGACTACATTAGAAAAATCAGCAATCACTGCTAATTGCCTTTTAATCATGGCTGGCTTACCCTGACCATAAGGCGAGTGGCTATATCAGGGTTGCATCTCTTCTATTTCAGTGATTCTTCATGCTCCACACAAAATACATACACGCTTACTTGTACATTGTATTGCTGCCTTTCAATCCTTCAATCTAATGTATGAGTGACCACTGGGTTAAATCTCCAAGCAGCACCGCCTCTCTCCGGCTGAACCTATTTTTATATTTGATGTGTATAGAGTGTAAATATATGCATGTGTCACCCTGGAGCCTGTGGTGGTCTGCATGGTCACATAATCATTTTCTCAATTACGTGGATAATACAAAAGATTTAATACTTGTCATTCATTATGCACCCTGCTATTCCAAATAAACAAATTAATCCAAGCTGTTTAAAATGTAGTCAGAGTTCGGACAATATTCGAAGAATACCTCATCGCAGTGCAAACTTTAAAGCAGAACACAAGTGCTGTATAATACATATTGTAAGAGGTCTCATATAACATATGGAAAACACTCGCAAATATGCCTCTATGACATTCCAAAGGAATACAATGTGGAGGAAACTAACTGCATCTTTCAATGCACACTGTCCAAGCAGTTTCTTAATTTGAGACTCTGACTTAGCATCTTTTTTCTAAAGATTAATAATGGTTAATATAATATAATATAATAACGGTTAATAGTGGTTACTTATACTACGCAATGTAAATATTCCTGTGCATCACTTGTCTTTTTCTGTGGAACTGAGCTAAATATATTTGATTCAGTATTAGTCTATACTTCAGTCCAAATATAAATATAAAATGCGGTTTTGGTATTTTTAATGGAATGTTTGTGCTTTTTCATGTCCATGACAGTCTGTCTGATCTGTATAGAATTTTGTACCATTTCCTTCTGTACTAAGTCTGAAACCTGCTCCCTAGGAGCTCTAAGTTAATATGCAACTTTGTGCCCTATTTCAGACTCCAAAAAGCACACTGCAACTGCACTTAGTCTTCGTCTTGACCCACTGCTAATCCACAGATCTGAGCCACTGCAAAGGTGCTCATCCCCAAAGTTGTTACTGTAAATGTGTACTAAGGCCAGACCAGCACAGGATCATCCCCAGCTGATATCAACTGACCCAAAGAGTGCTAGATTGATGGGAAATTGTGAAAAATGAAAAGCTAATGGAGCATTGGTCTTTACAATAATTTTTGTAAAAGTTAAATCAAATAATTGCAATATGTCTGTGATTATTCTCTTTAGCTTATCCATGCTTACTCTTCATCAGAGAGACTATCTGTTGTATCAACTGTACACAAAAGTGTGTTTCAAGATTAGTATAAAACTGTGGTAAAGACAAAAAAAATGGAATGAAACAGCTAATTATACTAAAGCTAAAAAAAATCAAATCACAATCTTCTTATATTGGCTACAATGCCCATTTTAGTAACGTAAAAAGGCTGTCAGATTAAGCCCAAATGCTGAATGTTGCATTGTGAGAATAATTACAAAGGGTGATTAAGAAAAAAAAGCACAAAAGATAACTAATAAAGGATGTGAAAAACATCTTTAAGCGAATAAATTGTAACATCAACTCATAATTAATGCAAACAACTTACCTATGCAAGTAAACTAGCTGCTAGAAATGTCTTTTGTGGCCAATGCTCATACAAGAGGTATTATTTATAACAAAATTGAAGGAACACTTTTTAAACAGAGTATAACATCAAATCAGTGAAACCTCTGGGCTATTGATCTGGTCAGTTAAGTAGCAGAGGGGGTTATTAATCAGTTTCAGCTGCTTTGGTGTTAATGAAATTAACAACAGGTGCACTAGAGGAACAGCAGTGAGACAACCCCAAAAACAGCAATGGTTTAACAGGTGGAGGCCATTTTCCCTCCTCATCTCTTCTGTTTTTTCACTAATTTTGCATTTGGCTGCATTCAGTGTCATTACTGGTAGCATGATGCGATACCTGAACCCTACAGAGGTTAGTGGCACAGGTAGTCCAACTTCTCGAGGATGGCACATCAATACGTGCCATTGCTAGAAGGGATGCTGTGTCTCCCAGCACAGTCTCAAGGGCATGGAGAAGATTCCAGGAGACAGACAGTTACCCTAGGAGAGCTGGACAGGGCCGTAGAAGGTACTTACCCATCAGCGGGACTGGTATCTACTCCTTTGAGCAAGGAGGAACAGGATGAGCACTGCCAGAGTCCAACAAAATGACCTCCAGCATGCCAGTGGTGTGAATGTCTCTGATCAAACAATCAGAAGCAGACTTCATGAGGGTGGCCTGAGGGCCCGACCTCCTCTAGTGGGCCCTGTGCTCACTGCCCGCACCGTGACGCTTGATTGGCATTTGCCATAGAATACCAGAATTGGCAGGTCCACCCTGGCACCACATGTTTTTCAGAGATGATAGCAGGTTCACCCTGAGGACATGTGACAGATGTGAAAGGGTCTGGAGAAGCCGTGGAGAATGTTATACTGCCTGTAACATCGTTCAGCATGACCGGTTTGGTGGTTGGTCAGTGATGGTCTGGGGAGGCATATTCATGGAGGGAGGCACAGACTTCTACAGGCTAGACAATGGCACCTTGACTGCCATTAGGTATTGGGATGATGTCCTTGGACCCATTGTCAGACCCTTTTCTGGTACAGTGGGTCCTGGGTTCCTCCTGCTGCACAACAATGCTTGGCCTTATGTGGTGAGAGTATGCAGGCAGATCCTAGTGGATGAAGTAATTAATACCAGTGACGCTCGCCTGACCTAAATCATTATGCTTCAGTCGATCCGACACCTCCAGGGTGCACTTCAGACAGTCCAGGAGCTCAGTAATGCCCTGGTCCAGATCTGAGAGGAGATCCCCCAGAACACCATCTATCATCTCATTGGGAGCATGCCGCTCCTTCCACCCACCACCGATATTGTCAGTCATGCATTCAAGCACACAGGGGCCATACAAACTACTGAGTACAATTCTTAGTTGCTTTTATGAAATTTTGGCAAAATGGACTAGCCTGCTGCATAATTTTTTCACTTTGATTTTCGGGTGTGTCTTTGAATTCAGCCCTGTGTAGGTTGATAATTTTCATTTCCATCAAACGATGTGCCATCCTTTTGTTCCTAACACATTAGCCAGTCCATATCAGTATAGATATCCAGCATGATTTTTTTTCCCCCATTGAGATCAGATGTGTTTTCAAAGTGTTCCTTTAATTTTTTTGAGCAGTTTATTATGAATTAGTGGGTTCCTGAAAATGCTTTACTGATGTGCTTCTAGGTGAATCAGAAATAGAATGCATGGTTAAAGGATTAAAAGATAGGACAGTTTATCAGGGAAAAAGTCTCAAAGTTTCTTTTATAAGTAATTTAAAGCCTTTTGGTTACTTTATGTGTCCTGGCAGAAGGTAAAATGTGTCAGCCATATGACAGGTTCCTTTGATCAAAAATACATCCTGAGAATTTTCCTAAATGCCAGATTGACATTTTGATAAGTTCCACAGCAAGATTTATTATTTATTTATTTATGACGCAGTCCATTATTCACTTTATATTTTGGATTTGCAATACATTATGCTAGGAGAGATTAGAACTCTCATTCTTATTATTTCATGTTTATGTGGCAAAATGCTGTTTGGTTTTTGTACACTGGTGTCATGTACTGCAGATCTACTATATGATAAACATGTTTATTTACTTGGGGAACTGAAACATTCCTTAATATTTCTTGATTTTTAAGGAGTATTATAAGTTATTTTAGGTAAATCTATTAATAAATGTTTACCTCCTTTTCATTGTTCACACATTGTGTTGAATGTGGTCAATTATTGCTTTTTAAATGCTGGAAAGACAATGCAACTTACTGAATAATGGGGTTAATATATGCTTAGATACTCATTAATATACACTCACATTGGCAGGATGGTGAGTGACATTTAACGTTGTCACGAAAATGTGTGAGTTCAGCTAACATGATTGCTGGCTGTTTTTGTCTAGATAGTTTCCTATCAACAATTTGAACAATACAACTTATTATTGTATAGCACTTTTCACTGAGTCCAGGTACACAGTGCTGTGAACAAATTTTCATGTAAAATGCAAGTATACTGTAGATTATGATTATACTAATTACTAAATAAGAATTTGTATGTATAAAGATACAAATTTGTTAAAACACACAGAAAACAAGACATAAACTGATTAACATAAATAAAAAAACAACAATATTTATCCATTAATATTTTTTTTAACGATGGCCGCTTGACAATGGAGGATATGAAAATTGTATGATTGAAAGTCAAAGAAAAAGTCAGACGTGGCCACAGTCCTAGAGATGTCAGCCAACTAGCCATCTGCCCCCTCCTGTGCATTCTATAGTGCAGTCTGTGCTGGCCATCCAATCTGAAGAAAGAATCTTTCCATGGCAGTGTCACATCTGTATACCAAGAGGAATGTTTGCAACGGTTTATAAAAATATTGTATTACTCAAATATTTGAAGACACATTATTGACTAACAGTAATTCAGTATGCACAGCTAATAAGCAGCTCTATTCAGGGTATGCTAGACTAAAGTAGTAAGTCTTCAGCCTGGATTTAAAAGCTGAGACTGAAGGAGCATCTATTATATTAGCAGGCAGATCATTCCACAGCTTTGGAACTCAATAACTAAAAGCTTGACCATCCCCCACTGTTACTTTATTAATCCATCCATCCATCCATCATCCAACCCACTATATCCTAACTAAAGGCTCACGGGGGTCTGCTGGAGCCAATACCAGCCAACACAGGGCGCAAGGCAGGAAACAAACCCCGGGCAGGGTGCCAGCCCACCGCAGTTTATTAATCCTGTTATCTATAATAATAATAGTAGATCCTGAAATGTGTGCCCTGGTATATAAGTAATCAAAGTTCAGATAAGTAAGCAGGGCTTTGATCATCTAAGGCTTTTCATGTTAAAAGGAGGATTTAGAAATCACCCTTATGCCTAACAAAGAGCCAGTGTAAGGACTTAAGAGCTGGAGTTATAAATGCCTCCATATCCTAAATATTTAAAACATGTCTATAGTATGTTGGCACTTTGCTCTGTAGTTCAGAATTCAAATTTGTTAAATGAGCTACTGTTCAAAAAAATTCACCATGATTATTACTGTTGTTATTTATTAATCTAGAATAAGTGGTGTGAGAGGGCTCTATGCTCCAGTTTTCAACATTCTAATTTAAGAGCTTGAGTACTCTCATTAAACCTGGGTGAGTTTCTATGTGTTTTAATCATTGTTGTTTTAATGGGAGCTACTGTATCGAAAGCCTCTTTCAAAATTTCACTGTAATTTGAAGATAGTTGATCCAAATAGTTTTCCACAATTATGCTGGAGTTTCTCAAAATATCTACAAATGTTGATGCAGTTAGAAACTAGATGTTGCAATGTCCTTGTTTTAATCTGTGGTTGTATTCACAGTGTAATCAAATGATCATACTTTCTTGTACATTATCTGCTTGACTCATATGCACTATTTTCTGTTTCCTATAGAGAGTGGTACTGTAGTTATATGAACATTTGCATGGTCTAACGGTTACTGGTTGTTGTTACTGATTGATTTCCCAAACCCTCAAACTCTAAAACTCTTTTGATTTGACCTTCATTTCTCAACATATACTTAATATGTTTGATTTTCCATATTTCCAACAGAAGTCCATTATCAATGTCTTACTTCTGAGGAAGCTTTTGTTTTTATATTTTCTTTTCTGTTTATCTTTCTTGTGCTAAATCAACTGGTTAAATGGAGTTTTAGAAAAATTTAACTATTGTGAAATATTACTTTGGAAAATTCTTTACCATTATGAAAAAGCAATGAACAAGTGCATTACTGGTTTTGAACTTCTCTTTCTTTCTTTGAAGTCATAACTTTTTGGAATTTCTGGTGACAATATGTTGGATTCTCGTCTACTGTAAAAATATTCTGGTACAAGATTTGGGAAACAATTACAAAATCTTTAACCTAATGGGAAAAACTGACTAGCAGAAATTGGAGAATGTCTCAGCATTGTACCAACCATAACTTTAAAGCTCTTAACCAGTAATGTTTATTTAAAGTTGGTTTTAGAAAATTTTATTTTTTTATTATGTTAAGAGATTTTTTCATTTGTGTCACCTGAGATCTTTGGTCTAGCATTTATTCTTTCACTGGGATGTCTCCTTTGTTTTTTATTTTAACCTGTAACGTCTTATTCCTCTTTTCCACTTAACTTCTGCTGTTTTTCCTGCTTGAGTTGTTTCCCAGCTATAATCTGGACTGTAGGAGATAAATTACCTTATTGACTTAGAGGTCAAGTCTTGCATTTAGTCTGCTGATGTCATTAGGGCTCTGTAGCTTTGCATATCATTTGAATTTTGTTTTACTGTATGTGCTTCTTATTTACATCAGTGACTACCCTTCTAAATTGATGGGTGCATTGCAGCCAGGTACTTCATGGTATTGTTTTTCTTATTTTGTCTCTGGATCATCTCTAAGTTTGAGATGCCTGTTGAAGACTTCATGTTAGACTGACTGAGCACATCCTGTTATCAGTGTCACTATGGACAAGTGCAACATAACCAGTTAACATTTCAACTCTACCTTAATCTCATTTTGCTAACATGTTTATTATTTCCTTTTTGGCTTATGTATCTTTCCTTTATAATGTATAACCTTGCCTGTTAGACCACATCTATTTATATACTAAGACATCATCTTCTGTATACCTCCATTGTAAAGTATGCTTTGTTCAGTTGTCATCAAGTGGTAAATCTAAGGATAAATATTTTGAATTACAGTACCTAAAAAAACAACCCCCTTTGAAGTTTTCTCATGTTATTGTTATATAACAATAAATCACAATGGAATTTGAATTTTTTGATACTAATCAACACAAAAATACTCTTTAACGTCAAAGTGAAAATAGATCCCTGCAAAATGTTCTAAATAAATCACAACTGTAAAATGCAAAATAATTGATTGCATAAGAATTTAATTTCTTTAATATAACACACCCACCCGAAACATCACTGGTACAGCCAGATGCCTTTAGAAGACACAAAATTAGCTAATTGTCCGTAGTGAAGAGGTTTCAGTTGATCATAGTATAAATGCACCTGCATCTGGAAGGTCCAACTTGTTGTGACCCAGTGTCAAGGTCTAACCAGTCTTCTGAAGCAACTTAACTAAAGGCTGGCTACCAACTGCTTTAGTTATCCATGGAAAATTTAGAAATGAGTCCACACCTGATATTATCGACTCATGACTCTCAACTGAGTTTTGGGCACTTGGCCAGATGAGAATTATTTACTGTTGCAGGAGAACAAGTATCATACCAGTGCCTGACCCTTTGGATGGTGATCCTGCTTTCTTCATTTTCTGAAGATCATAGTAATTTTTTTTTAATTTGTAATTTTTTTTCTAAATTGCATTATTTGCTATGCATTTTTACAATTGTTAGGCATTCCTAATTGAAACATTCATTGATTTTACAACCTTTTTGAGAGAATGTCTAAGTGTTCTGCTCATTGTAAATTTTTGCATTTCATTAATGTTGAATGTATGAAATTTAAAGAGGTTAATTTTTTGATTTTTACTAAGATTATAAACTAATGCAGACATTTGTGAAGCTACTTTGCTTAATTTAAATGCTTTTCAACCTAGCCAAAGCAGAGGTTGTTAGACATCTCCTTGTATTTGAGGGACTACTGCTGCGTAGGTGGTAATGGGAAAAAAAGTCATGCTGATCATGAATTAATAACATCTGGATATGGAAATACTGCAGGAACACTGTGTCTTGTGTTCAATTTCAAACAGTTTCTGTTAATGTTTGAAGGTGGATTTGAACATGGGAAAGGTGCACTATAAATAAAATGTATTATTGTTTTGAATGAAATATTTGCATGGTAAAGTCAGTGACTGGTGCATACAGTTCAATATACAGTTTTTAATACAATATAAACAATAGGGTGAATGCAACAGTTAGTGCTGCCACTTCATAAGCACAGCATCCTGGGTTTGACTCCCATGTCTAGTCATTGTCTGTGTAGAGCATTTTCTCTCTGACTCAGTGTAGGTTTTTATGTGCATATTAGGTTAATTTATGATTCCAGATTTTCCTTGTGTGAGTGTCTTTGTGGGTCTTTGCAAGGCCAGACCGTGAAATGGACTAGCAGGCCATTCAAGATGAGTTCTTGCATTGTACTTAATGGCTGCAAGAAAGATAACCTTGAATCAGGTTTCATAGGTTTGATGATATAATTTATTTGGTACCTTTCCCGATGGGTGCTAGACCTTCTGCAAACCAACTACAGTTGAACCTCGGGTCACGACCGTATTTCATTCCAAAACTCTGGTCGTAACCCAATTTGGTCATGACTCGAAGTAATTTCCCCCATAGGATTGTGTGTAAATACAATTAATCCGTTCCAGACCGTACGAACTGTATGTAAATATATTTTTTTTAAATATTTTTAAGCACAAAAATAGTTAATTATACCATAGAATGCACAGTGTAATAGTAAACTAAATGTAAAAACATTGAATAACACTAAGACAAACACCCAGGCTCCCTGCTCAGCTGCACGTGAGCCTGCGCTCACTCTCGCGCTCGCTCTCTCTATATCTTGCACTTGCTCGCTCTCTCTCTCTCTCTGTCTCCTGCACTGGCTTTCTTCTCCTGCTTCCTGCCTTGTCCTGCAACCTCCCGTTCTTTCCTGTTCTCTTCTTTTTCCCTTTAGCCGACTCGCGCTTCTATTTATAAAGAGGACGTAGTCATGGCAATCAGCAGCTCCTGGGAACAATTACGGATGCGGCCCGTTTCTAACCTGTACACTTAGGTGAGAAATGCCCACATCATGAACTCCTCAGGAACTGCTTCGGCCACACACCACCACGCCCCCTCACTAAGCCGCGAGTGTGGTGATTATTTATTAAAACTGGCCTTTTTGACGGGAGCTGTGGACCTGCTATACCACAGGAGGAAGCTGGGTTGAGAGGAGGTTACAGTTTTGAGGGAGAGTCCATCTGCGTGATGCACCGAGAACCATGTACAGTACAGGGAGAGACTGAACAGGTGCAGAAATCATCGGCGCATACAAACAGGAAGGGAAACTGGCTTGTTCGTCATCCAAGTGTGTGGTTGTGAACAGATGCAAAAGTTTGGCAAACTTTTTGGTCGTAACCCGATTTGTACGTGTTCAGAGACGATCGTGACCCGAGGTTACACTGTACGTATAATGTGGGTTTGGAAGATAGGTGGATGAGTGGATGAATGGTACCATTCCAGGGTGCATTAGTGTGCAAATCAATTTTAAAGAACTGTTTAATATAATAACATCATCAAGCCCAAGTTTAAATAATAGGAAGTTTACTGACTAATACATAGAAGATCCAGGGCCAGCACCAGCATTAAGGCAAATTAGGCCTTCACCTAGGGCACGGATCATGAGGGGAGAAAAACCCAGCCACATGAGTTAGTTACCGAACAGTCAGTTGGCACACTAATAAGCTTGGCCTAGGATCAAATGAACCTAGCACCCAGCACTGGGTATACCTGACAAATTTTGATAACAAACATCAAAAATTGCTTTACAAATGGATGACAGTTGGAATATGAGCCTACAAAGAAAAGTATATGTCACAGGCAGAAAAAAAAAATATATATATATATATATATATATATATATAAACGTTCTGAGTTAGCCTTTCAAGTCAGCAATCCGCAGTAGTATAAAGTTATATGTAGTAGTGAATGAACTACCAGAATGGAGAGAAGGGGCTGTTGAAACCTTTTAATAAAAATCTGTCCTAAACTGCACTGGTAAGCACTGATACTCTGTACTGGCATTCTCTGTTCTTACCTAATGAGTACCAGTTTGCTTTCTTCATTTGTATTTTTATTTTACTAAAGAAGTTTGCCAGATTCACACTAACGTAACATTTGAGGAATGCAACATTTATTTAAAGGCAAATCTCTAAAGTTTCCATTTATGTTTCACACTAATTGTACATTTTGGGTAGACTGAAGTCTTTCAAGGAGGTCAAAGGAAGCAACAAGACTAGACTGTCAAGAAATTCTAATGGCTGACCTTTATACCAACAGTATACCTGTATAATGCCTCACTGTGACTGCCTAGTCAGAAGTTTTCATTCTTTTAATTTTCTTCTTTTTTTAGCTTTTCTGGTGTGTGTATTTATTTAAAGAGCCTCTGTAAAAAGCCAAATTTCCCCTGGGGGACAAATAAATATCTGTCTGTCTGTCTGTCTATCTATCTATCTATCTATCTATCTATCTATCTATCTATCTATCTATCTATCTATCT
>JANRMT010062792.1:9741785-9766488 GCA_026402145.1 Polypterus bichir lapradei
TCTATCTATCTATCTATCTATCTATCTATCTATCTATCTATCTATCTTCTGTCTCTCAGATTATGTCATCAAGTATATACAGTAGTATCCTCATCAGCTAATGTAAGCTAAAGAGTTGACACCAGTGCTTTCATATGGCCCTACAATTGTCTTCAACCTGTTCCAAAAATTAGCATAACCTATTTTCCGTGCTTATTGGAAATATGCACTCTTTTGTTCAATCCTGTGCCCTCACCTTTCTTGGTATGCAGACATCAATCAAAGTACATTTCTGTAGTCAAAAACCTTTGTTGCTTCTTCATAAAACAACAACAAAATGTATATTTCTATAGCACATTTTCATACAAGGAATGCAGATCAATGTGTTTTACACGAAATAAGAGTTACAGGAGAAAAAACAGCAAGTTAGAAATAGTTATATATAACCAAATAAATAATATATAAATATAATGTATAAAGAATCCATATGCAAATGCATAACACAGATATACAAGTGGTAGACAAGTAGTACCTGTATTAGTATCCTAATTTGAAGATAGGTCCGATCTTATGGTCTGATGGCCAGGCAGGAAAGGACTCCAGAACTGAGATGCTGGAGAGAAAAAAAAAAAAACAACAAAAATCCAGCATATTAATGGAACATAATCTTCCCTGTTTAATGGCATGTTTTTTGCATTTCCTTTCATTAATTTATGTGTAATACAGGTCAAGCTGTCTAGCATGTCATCATCAAGGTTATAAGAAGTTGCATATGTGAAAGATGACAATTGATTCTGTCACCCAAAGGATGCAAAGAAGTTTTATCATCCTTTGCAATTCCAAGTTGTACTTAACTGCATCTCGTTATTCTGTTTTTCTTTGATACATTTTCAGTTTTCATGTCTGTCTTTCTCGGTTGGTAAATATTATACATGAAGCAATGGAAATTAAATTATTCTTATTTTAATTTAAAAGCCTGTACCTGGGAGGCATCTCTGGTTTTCATTTCCCCACAGGCATTGTAAGAAGGAGATAGTAAATTTTAACAAAACTCCTTTCGGGTATTTCGTTTTTACTTCACTCTTTGTGTTCCCTGAGGCCACCTCTGTTAATCTGGTAAGGTTTATGAGCATCAGTTAATTCCCTAAGTTATTTTCATGTTTATTTTTAATGCTCACAAATGAAAGCCCGATAGCAATCAAAATTAAATAAACACACTGCTGCCTGGTTAGGCCACACACTGATTAAATGGGTAAAATAAAGGATGGGCTTTATATGCACGGGTGGAGTTAGCATCATAATTTGCATTCAAATAATGTCTTGCTGTCACATTGATTTTCTTACATGTAATATTTGTATTCATCCATTCATGAATCCATTTTTAAAATGCACTCATCCAAAGCAGCATAATGGGGAACCTGAAGCCTATCCTAGCAAGCATCTAGGGCCAGGCAGGAACAAACCTTGAACAGGTACCAGCCCATCACAAGGTGAACACACACACACACACACACATACATAATAGGGGCCAATTTAGCATCACTAACAAACCTAACCTGCACTTCTTTGGAATATGGCAGTAAACCCACTCAGATTAAAGGAGAACTTTCAAACTCCGTGCAGGTCTTGAACCTCTTTCTCCTCTTATGAGGCAGTAGCACTACCACTGTGCCACCATGCCAACCAATAGTTTTTTTTCCATTATACTTCAAGGATCTTGAAATCAAATGAGTTATTGTTGAGATGGATACATAGTACTGAACTTTAGAAAAAAATCTTTTGAGACATTTTCCCAAAAATTAAATTTTTTTAAATAAATGAAATTAATGAAAACATGATTTCTTTAAATATATTTTCGGCTGAATTTAATGAAAGAATATTTGAACATTTCTTTCAACATCAAGATGAAAAACCTGTTTTGAGACCTGTCTTAGGGGAGGTGTTCTCTCTATATTTGAGGATATCGAACATGAGACTTCAATATGAATCAGTCTGTGATCTCTTTTTTGCATTTATTCGATGTTTTCCTCCTTTGTTTTCTTTAAATATGGTATAAGTGTACACAGTATATCGGAAAAATATCGTTACATAGTCAAACATTTTGAGATTTTTGTCCATTGCCTGCACATTCACACCACTAGCTCAGCCACACTCCACTCACTTGGGTTTAGGAGTAACACTATTTATATTCACTTTCTGGGACTCTTTGAATCAATCCAAGCCAGAATGCTTTCTGAGATTTGCCAGCTCAGTTGATTTAAGCAGAGGTGCAGATCTTGTCTGATTGTCTCAGGATCGTTCTGCCCTTTATGATAATCTGCAGACACTAAACCCTACCAGATTTTTATGCCAAAAATACCACTGATCATCTGGGGTGTTTTTTTACTGTTTCAGTCTCCATATTACCAAATAAACATATCAGGGCTTGATAAGCCTACTTGAAGAGATTAATATACTCACTTTTGACAGACAAAGATTCAAAAGTGATATAACAGATCCACTCAAAATTATAATGGAATTACTGCCATTTCTCTCAAAAATACTTGAGAAGATATTAGCTGCACAGGTACTTCCATATCCTACTGATATTGAATTATTTGAACAGTTTCAGTCTGGTTTTTGCCATTTCCATAGTACATAGACAGCTTTGGTTAAACTCACTAATGATTTACTAATGGCTGTTGACCATTTTGGTGTTGCTAGACCTAAATGCCCCATTGCATTTTGTTAAATAGATTAGACTCTGTTGGAATCAGTGGTATTTCCTCCACTTTTTTTGCTTCATATCTTTCTGGTTGTACACAATTTGCTCAACTTAAGAATTTTAGATCGCAGCCCACTCTCGTCACCAGTGGTGTTCCAAAGGACTTGATTTTGGGCCCTCTTCTATTTATTATCTAACTTCTACCACTTGGCAATATTTTTAGGAGATTTGGTATTCAGTGTCATTGCTATGCTGATGGCACCCAGCTGTAGTTATCTACCAAGCCTAATACTGCCATTCCTCCCTATATCCTTACTGATTGACTTGTTGAAAGTCCTCCAATTTTCTCAAACTGAAAAATGATAAAACTGAGGTTCTCCTCATTGGTACTTATCAGACTTGACAGTTTTTCTTTGACAATTGATGGTTTTGCATTTTCCCGTTTTCCTCAGGTTAAGAGCATGGGTGCCATCCTTGACAGTACACTGTCTTTCAAAGCACACATTAAGGATATTACCCAGTCTGCATAACTTTACCTTCATAATATAAATCATTTTTGTCCGTTTCTCACAACTAATAGGACTGCGATCCTATTACATGCTTTGGTAACATCTCGCATACATTACTGTAATTCTAAACTGTTTGGCCTTCCTCAGTAGCTTTTGCATAGGTTTCTGCTAATTCAGAATTCTGCTGCTCATGTTATTACCAGAACCACCTCCATGGAACATATTATTCCAGTGCTATGTGAGCTCCGCTGGCTTATTGTTAAATATTGTATTGATTTCAAGATTTTGCTATTAACATTCAAAGCTCTTCATAGTTTGGCACCTTTATATCTTTCGGATTTGTTACACATTTATATGCCACTCACTCAGTCTTAGACCTAATAACTCAAACCTCCTTGTTACACCCTCTGCTCGTTTATCTACTATGGGTTATAGATATTTTAACTTATTTTCTCCTTATCTTAGGCACTCCCTCCTTCAAGATATCCACAGCATTGATTCACTTCCCAACTTCAAATTCAGACTTAAAGTTTATCTTGTTAAACTTGCCTACTCCCTGATTTTAAACTGTATGGTTTTGGACTTTTATCATCATATGTATATAATGTTATTCTGTCTTGTTTTATTGTATTGATTTATTTTATTATTTTATTTATTATTTCTATTATTATCTTATTGTAAGGTGTGGTGTCCTTAAGTGCCATGAAATGTGCCTTTATATGAAATGAATTATTATTATTATTTTTAGTGTGGATGCCAGCTGTTATTTTCATTTGAGCTCATTAATATGAACTAAAAGTACACATGTAAGGTGGGCAAGAAAATTTTTTTTTACAAAAAATGTTAAAAAATATTTTATCACACAGAGAACCAAAGATACATGGAATATGTTTCCAAGCAGGAGGATAGACAAAGGCGAACACAAAGTACCAAATAAACAGCAAGGCAGCAAAACGTTCTATAGATGTTTTAGCACTTGTCTGAAAGGGTAGGGTAGCTTACCAACTTACCATGCTAACTCACTAGAATGCCCACTTTCCATCCATTTCTTCCTGTCTCTTTTCTCTTGCCCCAACTCTAGAATCAATAGGCTTTCCGGTTCAGGACATCTTTAAACTCCAATCCCATTCTAGCAAAGCCTTGCATTGACTTTGACGGTCAGTTTTGGCAGTGCTTTGGTTAAAGGAACACAAAAGCAAAGGCTCTCTCTAGTGGCCCTTAATTTTCTGCTTTTAAAAGGGACACATCTCCAGGGAATTTCTAACATTGCTTCATTTAAAAGAGCAACCAGCTATGTGATGCTATAAAGTACAATGGGCTAGAAGAGCAGAACTGGCCTCCTGGCAGTCATAATTTTTGAAAGGACAATTTGGCCTAATTTCCCTTCTTATCAGTCCTCTGAAGCCTCCTTTTTTCATTTTGGTGGAGATTCAGCTCCTCTGAGGTCCCTGTTCCTAACATCCGGGAGAATGTTGCCTGCTTTTCTTTATCTTTTAAAGCCCTTTTTGAGCCCATTTCCTGTCATCTTCTTTCCTTATGTGGCAGCTCTTTCCACTATGTTCACATGAATTTCCTTGAGGGAAATTCTTTCTCCTTCAATAATTCAAAGATCAACTGTCAGGCTGATTGGTGACATTAAATTGCCCCAATGAGATTGAGCACTTCAGCAAGTCGCTTTACTTGCCTTTGCCTCAAGTGTAAAACTGTATATATGTACAAAGCTGTTAAATGTATCAGCAATTGGATGGTTTCTTTACAGAAAGGTTTTGCATGAAGTGAACTGTGTGTGTTTCTTTGCCTGTTTGATGGAAATAGCACCAATGCTTTTAAAATGAGCTTTGACTCTAGATATGTGGCTAAAAGGGAAAGCACAGGGAACAACAAGACTATAACAGAATTAAGGGGCCTGATCTGTCTCAAAAGTTTGCATGTTCTAATCTTTTTGGTTAACCAATAAACAGTGTCATTTTGCTTGACTTCTCAGAACTTGGAGACAACCTTTTTTGAAAGATGCTAACTGCTTTGTACAAAGCAAAAATAACAAAACCAGGTTAATTTTTTATTTACTAATACTTGACAATCTGATGCAGGTATGGAGAAAAACTGTTTTGATTACGATTAGAAAGACTACATGTATTTTAACAACATCTAAACTTATTTAAAATGTATACCAGTTTGCATTCATATATTTTTCTCAGAAAAAAATAAAATGGATTGGGTCTGGAGGCTGTGTTGCTGTTGAAATGTATTCAGAACAAATATGTTACAACAACAACAACCTTTATTTATATAGCACATTTTCATACAAATAATGTAGCTCAAAGTGCTTTACATGATGAAGAAAGAGAAAAAAAAAGACAAGGTAAGAATTAAAATAAGGGAACACTAATTAACATAGAATAAAAGTAAGGTGCGATGGCCAGGGAGGACAGAAAAAAAAAAAAAAACTCCAAATAAAATCTGCAGGGGTTCCAGGCCACGAGACCGCCCAGCCCCCTCTAGGCATTCTGCCTAACATAAATGATCAGTCCTCATTGTATTTAGGGTTCTCATGGGAGAACTTGAAGATGATAGTCACGTGGACTTCTGGCCTTTAATACATCAATGTAGGGACAGCACGGTGCTTTGATTAGGTGGTGATGGTGCAGGTTGCCACCACAGAAAAAACGGAAAAAGAACAGAGGAGAGAGTAGGGGTTAGTACGGATTTTGGAGCCACCATGAATAGTTATGATAATAAAATGAATATACAGAGCATCAGGATTAAACTAAAATGAAGTCATGAGAAAGCCATGTTAAAGTATTGTGTTTTTAGCAGTTTTTTAAAGTGTTCCATTGTATTAGCCTGGCGAATTCCTATTGGCAGGCTGTTCCAGATTTTAGGTGCATAACTGCAGAAGGCCGCCTCACCACTTCTTTTAAGATTAGCTTTTGCAATTCTAAGCAGACACTTATTTGAAGATCTAAGGTTGCGATTTGGAGTGTAAGGTGTCAGACATTCCGAAACATAAGATGGAGCGAGATTATATAAGGCTTTGTAAACCATAAGCAGTATTTTAAAGTCAATTCTGAATGACACAGGTAACCAATGTAGTGACATCAAAACTGGAGAAATGTGCTCAGATTTTCTTTTCCTAGTTAGGATTCTAGCAGCTGCATTCTGCACTAGTTGCAATCGATTGATGTCTTTTTTGGGTAGTCCTGAGAGGAGAACGTTACAGTAATCTAGCCAACTGAAAACAAAAGCGTGAACTAATTTCTCAGCATCTTTCAATGATGTAAGAGGTCTAACTTTTACTGTATTTCTTAATTGAAAAAATGCTATCCTAGTGATCTGATTAATATGTGATTTAAAATTTAGGTCAGAGTCAATAATTACCCCTAAATTCCTTACCTCCGTCTTGACTTTTAATCCTAATGCATCAAGTTTATGTCTTATAACCTCATTATATCTATTATTGCCAATGACAAAAATTTCTGTTTTCTCTTTATTTAGCTTGAGAAAATTACTATTCATCCATTTAGAAACACAAGTAAGACATTGTGTTAGTGAAACAACAGAGTCAGGGTCATCAGGTGCAATTAATAAATACAGCTGTTTGTCATCAGCATAGCTGTGGTAACTCACGTTGTGCCCCGAGATAATCTGACCTAACGGAAGCATGTAGATTGAGAAGAGCAGCGGACCCAGGATAGAGCCTTGTGGAACACCATATAGGATATCATGTGTCTTTGAGTTGTGACTGCCACAACTAACAAAGAATTTTCTACTTGCCAGGTAGAATTCAAACCAATTTAAGACAATGCCAGAGAGGCCCACCCACTGACTAAGGCAATTTCTAATAATATTATGATCAATGGTATCAAATGCGGCACTCAGATCTAAGAGGATGAGAACAGATAAATGGCCTCTGTCTGCATTTACCTGCAAGTCATTTACTACTTTAACGAGTGCAGTTTCTGTACTGTGATTAGTTCTGAAACCCGACTGAAACTTATCAAGAATAGCATGTTTATTGAGGTGGTCATTTAGCTGCATAATGACTGCCTTCTCTACATTATCTTTGCAAAGTCTCTGTGGTCAAAGGACACTTAGAGCACAAACCAGACATTTGATTTATACTTTCCATTTTTAATTCATCAGCTGACCTGCATTGTGTCCAAAGAATAATTGTGCCAGGTCTCATCCTTGGCATTTGAGTTTAACTTTCTTGCTGGCAGATGAGTAACAGATACTAATGCAAGGCTATGTGATATCATATTATACAAAGTGACTGCAACAAAAATATTGTTTACCTGGTGATTTCAGTGGAATTTGCAGTTCTATCCTCAAATAGTTAAGAATAGGAAGGGAAATGCCATTCAGTTTTGTAACTGTTAGGGGCGCAAGTCATTGGCAAATTAGCCAGAGGGGCGTGTAGGATCAACATCATTATACTTGAGGTATTTTCAGTATTTTGTCCTCAACTGTTCCTCTCTTTCCTCATTATTTAACTGGTTGACTAATTTATTATCTCATACTTTCTCCGCTGTTATATTATATTCTGTGCCAGAGCCCTGTTCTTATAACGAAAGAGGATCCTATTATGTTTACTTCCACCCCATGGATATTTCTTGCATGTGGAATATATATTGTGACCTCAAAGGGACACTCAGACATCCAGAGAAGGAACTCACAGTTTATAAGGACAATTATAAGGACAGCCCAGTGAGCTCAAATGTAGGCAATAGTCAGCCCAGTCACTTTTCTCAAAATATAATTTATAAAGGATGGCTTAAGTTCTCAAGTCAGTTCACCTCTAGCCAGCTAGACTGACAGAATTCTGGTTCGCTACTACCTTCCATTGTGAATTTGATTTATTTTGAAAAAGAAAATTTACACAATATATCTGAAAGGCTACCAATGTGTTCAGTAAGTCCAGCAGTACAGACAGTCAGAGTGTCCAGTTCTTTAAGGCTGTTAATTCTAACACTAAATTTAAGGGATTGTATTGGAAACCTGTAAGGTTTTGATTACCAGTCAACAGTTGATACCGTTGCACCACCGAAGCAGTCGTAGCAAATGGGTGTCAATGTTGCACCCTAACGCGGGTGCTTTTTCTGCAGATTATATTTTTGAATAAAAGTACACTTGTTCTGTTATATTTGTAACTTTTGTGAAAGTGTTTCTTTGATATTTGGACTTCAGGCTTCACACATTATACACTTTATGTCTACATTTTGTCAATTATAACTAAAACATGAAAAATGTTTCTGTTTTAACAATATGTTTACATAGATCGTTGTAGACACTGAATACACATGAAATGCATGTGTTCCAAATAACGATATAGTATTTATAAAAGGTGTCATTTTGCTTGACTTTTCACTCTATATGACTCCAAGCAACTGACAGGTAAACAGACTTGAGCTGAGAAAACTGTGTGCCAGTGGGGGATGTGATAGCAGACTGCTTGCTGTTTATCAACACATTTAAAGGACAAAAGATGCTGATGGAGAGGTGAGAAGCAATTTAAGGTGGGACGGATCTACGAGTTTTTTCATAGGCTCTGGTAATTCTAGTGTTAAGAATCCATTCTTTCTGTATTAGCCAAAAGAAGTTGCTGGTGTTTGTGAAACAATCATGCAGCTATGTGTAATTTGAAAGAGGAGAAAGGTCTTTTATAATAGATCAAGCATGCATATTTAAAACAAACAACAGTTAAAATAAAAAGCTCTGTTAGGAAGCAGATCATAAATAATATTGAAATACATGCAAATCAAATAATGGGTAATATAAGTTAATTGTATTAAATATGCACTACATTTTACTTTAAATGAATGAACCATATTAGGCACCAAAATGTATGTCACACATATGGATGAAGATAAATCTAAGGTAGAGTGTATAAGCAACACAAAACATCTTTAAGATGCTACAACATGTAACACAACAGATAGTGTACGTTTTTATTAACAAACCAAATAAAGCAGTGCAAAAAATAAAAAATATAATGTTAAATGTGTCAAAATCCATCTGTTCCTTGTGGTCTTGCTGTAGTATAGAAATAATATTGCTGTTTTCAATTATCTTTGGAACATTTTTATTGTAACCGACTTTAGTCTAATGACTTTGCTGACATTTTAGGTAAATAAATTGATTGCACAGTTGGCAGTGCCATAGTTGCCTGATTAAATCAATTGGCCAATTAAAGTCACAGTCAACCTACACAGCATTTGTCCTCGACTCACTGCTTTGATCAGGCTCTTAACCTTGTGAACCTGAATTCTCAAAGCATATGGCAAATCCTGCTTATGTTCTTGGTTCCAGGATTTTTTCTTTTTCAATTATTTTTTGAACTCTTGATAATACAAGCAAATTTAAAAAAAATGTTTATGTGAGTTAAGTTGCAATTAAATAATTTAAAAAGGCATTTTGGTTTATCCTTTAGTACAGTAAGTATTCAGTTGTCTATGTCGCTGCCACTGGTGTATGCAACTCATAAAAGAAAAGCATAAAAAAAGCTCTTTAGAATATTGAAAATCTTGCAGTCTTGTTACTTGAACCCACTGTTAATAGAATTGCATATGACATGTCCCTTTCATAAACAAACTCACAAAGTAATAAGAATGCACAGATGCTACCTCTGGGACCCGCTGCCACTGTACGATACCTAATTTGAGAAGAAAGCTTTTTATTTTGATTTCTTTTTAATATTTCCCTTACTAATTTTTGTAAAGAACCACCAGCTTCTGATTATTGTGCATCATAGTCTCTTATGATTGCATGTGCATCAAAGCTCTACAGTGTCTGATTTTGCAGAAGCTTTGTCTTTTATTGATTTACAGCTGACAAAATGTCAAAATCGATGAGAATACAGCAACTCAACCCAGGCTCAATGCAGCAGACCTCCTGACAAGCATTTAATCCAGGTCAAGACAAAAAGCATCTGCACAGTTGAAAGTTTACTGTTGCACTTTCATCCTTTCAGCTTGAATTTGACACATTTTTATTTTTGCTAGTTTTGCTATTTTATGGTATAGGTTAAATATTGATGCACATGCTTTACAAAACGATATTAACAGAGTAACTTTCAGCTGCTAATACTTGCTGATCAAGACACTAGAGAGTGGCAAACTTGGTAGGCATGCAAGTTGGTATTTCACTGTAGACATGGCAATGAATTTAAACTTGAAATTGAATTGTGGTAAAGAATTTAATATAGAGTCTGTTCTCTATTACAAACAATAACCAGTATTCAAAGTACACAGATATCACATTCTGTATTTGTTACCAGGTCAAGACTGATTGCTTTGATCCATACTGTAGGTTCATTAAAATATGTTCCTGCATTAATTTACTTAATACTTGTACCCACTCTTTTTTACTTACAGGACACAGTTGCTCATTGAGCATGTAATCATTAATAACCCACAAGAAGGTAGCACACAGGGATATGATTAGCTCTGCAGTGTTGTGTCCATGAGTGATCCCTGCAAAGAGCTGACAATCTGTACACTCGGGTCTTGTGCCTTATGCTGCCAGGATAGGCTGTAGACCCTCACTACCTTCAACTGGATTAGAAATATTGTGTGACAAAAGTACAAGAGGAATTAAACACTAAAGTGAATTGAATTCTCCTGCCCTGAACCTGTAAGTGAAAGACATCATTGAATGGGAATGCAAAGCAAAACACTGCTAAGCGTTTTCTTTAAGTACAGTGTTTTTAATACCTGTTTAATCATTTTTTATGGACCACTTCATGAGTCTTAGACCAGTGTCCAGTTCAGGGCAGGTTTCGCGCCTTGTGCTCAGTACTGTAGGTGTAGGCTCCTTAACTATATAGTAGATAACTACTTCTTCGCAAAATTAAATAGTATTAAATAGTCTTTATACATTGTCATGATTTGATATAATTTTGGTTCCGTAAATTGCTGCTATTATCTATTTACGTTATGTCTGCTTCCAGCATTGCTAAGGGTGTGGCCTCTGAGGTTGTGACCCATGCGTAATCAATGCAACAAGATAAAGGGACAGCTGAGTTTCTAATCTGCGGAGACCAAAACTCTAAAGAACTCAAAGATTATCATTGTACTCCCTTGTTGTGTATGTTTTAGGCTTTGACCCTCTTGCTCTCTTGACCACAATTGTTGTCTGTTGCATTGGGCTTCGGTTTCATTTCACATTTTTCCTTTTTTTGTTTTGTTTTTTTTTACATGCATTTCCAGGTTTTGCTCCAAAAGTTTATCTGTCAGTTTGCTGACTGAACACTCATAACATGCGGTATAGGCCAAGAAGTTGAGATTTAATGAACACTTTCCTTTAATAGATTGTTTGTTTAATAATTACCTCTTTCCATCCTGTACTAGCATGTTAATGAGCAGGACCTGTAATTCTTGGTCTGCTTCTTAGCATATGCCCAACGTCATTGACCCTCACCAAGTAAAGCTGACTGATTAAATTACAGAATGGATGTTGCATTCTTACAGTTGTCGTATAATCTCATTCAGCTTACCCACACTGTTCAACTTCTGTTCATGAAGCTCCATCTGTGCACATTCAAATCACAGTTTTGTTCTTGCACTTCAATCTTTTTTTTCCAACAGTCTTCATTGCCAGATGTAATTACACTAATACAACTGTGTTATCAGTTCATACAAGCTTGTAAACCTTTCAAAGATTGTTTGTTTGTAGTTTATCACACTTTAGATGATCTTCTATTTGATGTTCATACTTTGAGCTGTTGTCTTGTTCTCATTTCCAAGAACCTTGTGAGGGTATGCTTTGTGAAGGATAACCTGTTAGAGCTTTGTTTTATTAATTGACCTGAATTACAGGAGAAAGTAGACAAAGGGAAAATAGGCAGCACTATCCTGGAATGATATTATTTTTATGACATTTTATGTATGTATTCATTTCTAAAAACAGACTCAAATACTCAGAGAAAGCAAATGCTTTTTAAAGATCTTCAACATTCCAGTATAATCTTAATCACGTCACTTTCAATTTGGATTCCTTTCTATACTGTTAACTTTTTCAGTGACCTGAAATGTAACACAGATACCTAATCTTTGTTCCTGCTCAGAAATCGTAAGCTTTCATTTGGATTAATGCAAAACCCCCTCAGCAGCCCCTTAATGAAGCTAACTCATTGTCAATTTAAGACTCATCTCTAGGATCCTTGATTCACCTTCAGAACCTGAAAACACATTCTGTCTTTGTTTTCTAAACGTTGGTTGATGGCAGAGATGCCGTGAAGCTGGCACTGATATTTCAGTTCTGATATTAATTGTTTTAGTTTTTATTTTATTTTATAAAATTAATTTTTATTTTGTTCTAGTTTTCAGTGGAGTCAACAATTTTATTTGTATTTAGTTCTGTGTTTAAAATTTTAGTTTTTATTTTATTTAGTTTCGACTTTTTTACATAATATTAGTTCAATTTTAGTTTTTTTTCTGTTGCAAGACCACAAATGCTGGCCTTCACATAATTCAATGCAAGTTATGCTTCTGTCAACAAAATACACTTGCAGTTTATAATGCCATTAAGCATAGCTTGACTATAGCAAACAGATTAAGTAGCCTAATGAGTGTAGTCAGCAAGATCAAATGTTTCAACCCAAGAAACCAGTCTGTGCAAACTCGTTGCTGTTAAGCTTTAAACAAGCACACATTTTGAGTGATTTGTTCATGTTGCAACAATGTCCATTGCACAGTGAGAGCCTGTGATGCAGGTGCACACACAAGGTCCTCGGCCACTGGCACCAGCAAACTGTTTGTTGACGATTTCTGCTGCCACTACTGAAGCAGTGACGTGTGGTGAGGTTCATGGCTGGTGAGGTACTGACTTCTTCAGAGTCAGAGTTAGAAATATATGAACCCAAAACAGTTGCTTATTTACTATTAAATTTGCAGTATGCACATTGACTACTGGTTATGTTTCATATCTCATCAGCATTCTTTACACACACATAGGTAAAGTGCATATTTGGCTAAGAAAGAACATTACATTTATAGTGGCAAGAGAGAGCGGAGAGAGCGCATTTGCTCTGCACCTCCACGTGTTCTAAATTTGCTGTTGCAATTTCACAATTCATACTCATTCGATACAAATGAATGTATAGAGTCGTGTACAAAAAAAAGATTTCAATTTTGACCTATATTGAAATATTTAGTTGTTTTTAAAAGCTTTTAATTCTGATGCTTTAATCAATTTTAATACAGACTGTTCAACAAAAGGATAACAAGAAAAACAAAAGAATATTTTATTTAAGGTCAATATTTAGTTTTATAATTATTGGATTGTTTTCTTGGTCTGATCCCATTTTTTATGGTCTTACCTTTATTTGTAAATGAAGTTCATGCACCTGTCGTTCTCCACGGAAATCTCTGTCACTTTCTTGTAAAAGTCCTGCTTATTTTCCTTTAGTTTTAAAAGTCTTAATCTTCCATTTTGGCAGTCAGTCTGAACAAAAAATAAAAATAAACGGACCGCTGCAGTGCACTTGACTTTCTGATATCACTAACTTATTGGCTTCTCTGCGTAGAAGAACAGCAGCAACAAGCACCTGTTAGGCTCACATGCGCCCAGTTCAGTGCGACATGGTACTGCCTGTCTCACCTTGTGCCTTTTCACTGCGGTTTTATGTCCTATCAGCAAGACTGGATATGTCCCACACATTCCTTAAAGATATTAGCCAGACTGTGGAAAGTCAGGGTATATAACAAATGTGTGTGCAAACATTATATTGGCGACATACAGAGTGACAGCAACAGGCACGCACCAATCGCATGCATCAACCCAGTGTGTGTGGGAGAGCACAGTCAGAGATGGGTCTCGGCTCGTCTTGTTGCTGTCACACCTCGTGTTTTTTCCGTATATTTGTTCAGGAAATGCACAAATTCAGTGATTTTGACTATACAAATGATCAAAATTATTGGAATCATACAGAAAACAAATTTATAGCACAGACCAGTGGACAAATTTATTTTATGTTATCATTATTCATTTACAGTATTTACTTTTCATGATGGCAGTTGAGACCACATGTCCGCGTATGAAGTACAGTCCTGGTGCCAGAGAAGTGCTGGACTTCCACTAAGTACTAATCCAACTGCCCCTGCACTGAAACTCCGAGACTCTTTTCTTCTCCTCAAACGCTACATTTGCTTCTCTTATCATCTACGCTGTAATTAAAGTATTTCCACATGTTACTTTATCACTTTCTATCCTCAAACATCTGTGCAGAACTCGCCATCGTCAACCACAAGTGCTTCAACTCGACGAGCCAAATGTGCTCAACAAACAAACAAAGGTCCTTTTCGGAAGTTGCGCCACGTGACCATAGTAAGCCCAAGGTACAAGATCACCACATAGTAAACAGCACTTCGTAACAGAATGCTCAGGGCGACCTGCAAACAACCCCTCTGCATGACTGAACCGGATTGATCTAAAATGCAATTGCCGTTTTTTTTTTTATTTTTGCTTCATTTTTGTTCTCGTTTTAGTTTGTTCACATATCACTAATTTTTATTTAGTTTTAGTTTCTCTGTTTGCCTTAACTTCAATTCTCGTTCTTGTAAAACGAGAAACAATATTTTTAGTTCTAGTTCTCGTTTTCGTTTTGAAAATATCACTGGCCAACCTGGTGTTCTTTCTATTTGGACTCTTTAGTACTCTCATTTAGCTTTAGAACTCTCAAGCTCTGCGACTCTCTTTTCATGTTCATGTGTGTGGCTTCTCCATTCCCCACTTTCAGAGCCAAAATGAAAACCCAGCTGCTCTGAACAACCTTTGAAAAACAGGTTTGTCAATATATAGCAAATATACATTGAATCTGTATTTCTTTTAACTTTATTCTCACCGAATATGGGTTTTCTCTGTTTTACTTAATGTGGTTCATTTTACCTGTAATATTGCACATGTGTCAATGAAATTGACATGGAACTCTTTATGGGGCAATATATACAAGTGAAGCAAAACACCCAATACAGACAAAGGTGGATGATACAAAAGTCATGAAATATGCCTCAGCCTTCCTTCAGCTGTATTTATTTTCCATTGTTTTTAATTTATTTTTAAAAGTTTAAAATGCTATGGAAAATTAAACTGCCCCCCTAATGTGCAAGGATAACAGAACGGCATCTGATGTAAAGGTCACTTGCATCATATTATGTGGCAATGCGCAAATGACATCAAATTTAAAATTCATTCATCTTCGCTGTGTGAAAAAATAAACATATCTCCTTAATTACTTTTGTATAATGGCATTGACTATGACAATTTCTTTGATATTTAAAAAAGTCTGAAATTCATGTGTCCATATCTAATGCCATTGCAAAGGTTTTTCACTTTAGTTTTTTCTTCTTTTTTCGCCTGCTGCCTATGTTCATTTACTATGTTTATTGTTTTTAAACTATGCTTTTAATTTCACTTATAGTTTGTATCAAAGTTAAGCAACTAAAATGTACTGTTTCATTACAGGCCATATTCAAAAAAGTCTAGTATTAGCCTTGCACTTCATTTAGGTATTTACAGTATGTACAGTGCATATGAATGTATTTCTAATCATTCTGTTGTATAGCTTGTCTAATCCATGTTTTATGATTTTTTATTTGCACATTTTTAGTTGCTTTTTATAGGAAAAATGTTTTGACATCTACTCAGTATTTAATAAGAGAAGTGACAGTGTCAAAATGTATTAAGTGCTCTGATGTTCTGTTCATACTTTTTTGTTTTGATGTTATTTTTTTCTGCACTTTTTATTATCTTCATTGATAAGAAATCTGAATCACATACGGTGTATACTGTATATAATTGGCAACATTGTGAGCTGTAGCACTACAATGGCTCTTGAGCTTTTAAATTTTGCTTGGAGGACCATTTATTCAGCATCCTTATGTTCTGCTTTAAGCAAATCTGACATTAGTAGTTTACACGAGTCCAGCTGAAGGAAAGACTCAACCAGTGTTGGTGAAATCTTTTTAGCCTCAACAGTCCAAGAGCCATCTGAAGACATAGCAAATGTTTGCAGCAAATCAGACGGATTTCACTTTGTTTGAGTTTGAAACTTTCAGACTGTTCCTTTTAATCCTCTGTTAAAAGTGGCATAAATGCACGCATCAGTGGATCTGTTTGCAATCTACACTTCTCATAGTGCTGCAGAAAATTCACATAGCACAGCTTTCTCACATGAAGATTTTTGTCAAAAATGGTAAACTTAAGACAGAAAGCCTTTAATGGCCTCATACAAGTCAGCAACAATCAATAAAGCTTAGATCTGCTCTCTTTTTTTAGGTTTCAGAACGATTTAATTCCATAAATGTGCAAGCATCAATAAAGTGTTTGCTATATTAGAATTTGGCAAGTTTTTATGACATAGTCTTGATGCTGCCTATTTAGTAACTTAACTTATCCATCCATCCATCATCCAACTTGATATACATCTTTGTGACAGCAGGTCATCAGGAACAAAACCTTGGGGTACCAGGCCATTTCAGGGCACACTTCCTCACATACCCATACACAGCCTTACCAGTCACCAACTGACCTGACACGCACCTCTTTGGGAATATGGTAGGAGAACAAAATCTATGCATACGTGACGCTGTCAGGAAACGTGGTTAACCATTATACCACACGTCCAATGATAATGTTTGCATGAAAAATATGAATTATATATTATGCATCATGTAAACTTGCAAGAGGGAATGCAGTTTTAATTAATCTTGTTTTAGTATGCTAAATGTCCTTTTGTCGATGCTGCCTGTGAATTTCAGTTTCTGTTTTGCAAAAGTATGGTAGAAGATTAATTATATTAATATATTGAAGGGACTGAGAAACAATGAATGATCATCATCCATTTGGAGCATTTGAGTAAATGAATAATTAATAGTTCATTATTCTTGTTTACAGAAAAATAAATTAAATAGATAATGTACTGAAATATTTGGCAAAGTCAGCTATTAAATACATACAAACATAATAGGTTTAACAAATCAGAGGCAAACATTCAGTCCATGAAATGTGACTCATTAACCAATATATAATTCAAATACTTTTGCTCAGTAGTTTATTCCAGATTTAAATGCTTCTTTGTGCTTCTGGTCTTAAAGGAATAAGTCACCCAAAAATGATATCTGTTTTATATGTTGCTTACTCCAAGTGGTTGGTAGGGATTACCAAAAAAAAGGTTTCATGTAGAACAGAAATAACAATTTTTCTGATAGAATAGTATATAAAAAAAGCATTTATATATATAAGAAAAGCTCATGTTACTCTAGTCACATAATCCACTTGTCAAGCCATCTGGTCATATGCTCACAATGGGCAAACTACATTCATCCATCCATCCATTTTCCAACCCGCTGAATCCGAACACAGGGGTCTGCTGGAGCCAATCTCAGCCAACACAGGGCACAAGGCAGGAACCAATCCCAGGCAGGGTGCCAACCCACTGCAGGACACACACAATCACACCCACACACCAAGCACACACTAGGGCCAATTTAGAATCGCCAATCCACCTAACCTGCATGTCTTTGGACTGTGGGAGGAAACCGGAGCGCCCGGAGGAAACCCACGCAGACATGGGGAGAACATGCAAACTCCACGCAGGGAGGACCCGGGAAGCGAACCGGGGTCTCCTAACTGCGAGGCAGCAGCGCTACCACTGCGCCACCGTGCCGCCCAACTACATTCATTTTTTTGCTAAATTATTTTCAAGTGAATACGTACACAAAGAGGAAACAAGTTCACATGGGATCCTTAATATTTTAATAAATACTTGTTCGTATAAAGTACATGTTTGTATATTATGATGAAGCATAGTATGGGCTTGCTTAGCTCATTCTGTGCCCAATTATTTTAGCTTCTTACCCACTAAAATCTTCTGGCCAACTATTAAAAAGCCTGGTCATTTCACAAATTTACTTCAGACGTCTCTTGATTACTAGTGCCTGCTTACTTCTTGATATGTAATTGCATTTCATATGTGTAATTTTTGGGAGTTTTCCCCCCTTACTGAAAGTACAAAAGAAAGTAAGAGAAATGATTGAAACACAGACTGATATAGCAGCCACGTATGATCTATCCAGTGAATACATTATAGCATGCTAGACATGTTGCCTGACTTCTTAAGGTAATAGCCCTCGATTATAGTGGTATTGGTTATTTGGATGTATACTGTATATAATTCTCATAGATTTATTAGCAAGGAGGTAATATTATTAGGTCTTACTCTTGAACATTTTACATACAGTTTCCCATGTGTAGAGAATTCTTACTATTGATCAACACTTGCTTTTCCTAATGTGTTTGCTTTTGTTGATTGTCATTGCAAAAGGCAAGTTTATAGGAAAACATTCTTTTGATATAAATTGGGTATTTAGTAGAAATAATGTAAATTTAAGGTAAAAAATATAATTTCACCTTATAGCACATCCTCTAAAAATGTTAGCTGTAATCAGGTTTGAATATAGTGCTTTAATCTGTAATCTTTTATTGTTGTTTTGGAGGTTTTAGATCAAAAGCAATATAAGGACTGAAACAGGCCTAGTGTATGGAAACAACAGCGTACCTCAGAGAAAGTAGGAAACTAAATATTGCAACCAGTAAGAACTAAAATTAAAGACCAAATAAACTTATAAAATGGAGACGGTGGAAAGTGAAATGATTAGTCCATAAAACCACAAATCTAACCTTGCAATGCGCTCTATGTACATATCACAAAATATCAGCCAGCTTGATATATAGTTGATAACACAACTGACCTCGGTTTCAGATGTGCACTTATTCTTTTGTTCACTAAAGAATTTGTTTTTGAGTTTATCACCAGTCAAATGTTCATCTTGGGGGAAATAGAGGATGCAGTACTACAGAATTATTAATACTTTATTTTTATTAATATGGCTTTACCACAAAGGCTGTTGCCAGATAATAACATTCTAACACTAAATCATGTTTTAATTTAACTTATTGCATACAACAACATCACTACTTCTCTCTCCCTTCTTTTTGCTTCTAGCAATGCAACATCTACAGTCACTTACAGCCGTGGCGCCTAGTATGCTTGCTAACCAAATCTTATTTGAGCTTCACTGATCTTTCCTCTGTTCACTTCACAGCGCTCTTCCCATGCAGCTCGCCACCCTGTCTCTTTTTCCTCTGCAGGATTCCTCCCTTAATTCACTCATTCATTGCTTCTGCTGGCTTCCTTAACTTGCTTAAACTATCAAGTCCCGATTCTCTCTCTGCGATGCATTCTGAGCACTGAGCCGAAAAACGACACATTGCGTTATCATGGTGTGTTAGCATAGTCAAACTGCTATGGCATTATTATTAACAAATATGGACAAAAAAATATATTGATCAGCTAATTTTCTTTTTTCAGTAATTTTCAATTAAATTATTCAAAGCATTTTTGAAACAAGGTATTTAGTACTACTTTAGTTTGGTGGGGGGGTTTACTCCTAAATATTGATGTATTGAAATGTCCTTTCTTAGCGAATACCTACTGCTCTAGATGTACAATCTTGTCAAATTTCAGCTTTTTTTACTCAATGTGAGTGTTTTTGTGTGTAAGTAAGTGAATGAGTCAATCAGTCAACTTGGCATATATATATATATATATATAGGGGGTTTGCCCCCTGCTCGCTTCGCTCGCCAACCCCCCACCGGCCTGCGCTACGAGCCAGCCACTTCGTGTTTCTGCCGCTCACCTTATGAAGAGGGGGGCTGAACGACCCCAAGGAGATGCAGTTGCTCCTCCAAAACCTCATCTTAAACGGTGATACAATTGGAAACAAATACAGTTTTTTTTTTTTATCTCCCCTTTGCTCGATCAGCTGCTGGCTTGCTGCTGCTGGCTTGCTGCTGCTGCCGTGCCACGTGATCTGCATCTCACATGGCGCTTTGAACATTTAAAAGCCTTTACAGAAGCTTTCCTCTTTTTCTTTATTTCTGGCCCCAGGCGTGGTTAAGTCTCTTGGCACAAAGTCTCATCTCGTGGGACATGACTTCTTGATATTTTTTAGTTTATAATTTAAAAATGAAATAAGAATCTGAAAATCTAACATCACATTAAAGTTGGATAAGTTCTGAAAAGAGTGATACCAAACATGTATATGTAGGTTTTAAAATAAGCCTGATTTAAAGCTTGACAAAAAAGTGACAAAAAAAGTCACGTAAAATCGTTGCACTTTTAGGCTTAGGATTTTATATATATAGAGTAGATATATATACAGTAATCCCTCCTCGATCGCGGGGGTATCCTCCGCACAGTTATACAATAAACCCTCGTTTATAGCGGTTGATCCACTCCAGGCAGATAAATGAATTTCCAAGAAGTAGGATTCTTTATTTATAAAACTAATATTTTCGCAGTTAGAGCATTGAAAACCTGTTTACGACCTTCTAAATACGTTTTTCAACATTATTAGAGCCCTCTAGACATGAAATAACACCCTTTGGTCAAAAGTTTAAACTGTGCTCCATGACAAGACAGAGATGACAGTTCTTTCTCACAATTAAAAGAATGCAAACATATCTTCCTCTTCAAGGTGCGTGTCAGGAGCGGAGAATGTCAGAGAGAGAGTAAAGTAAACAATCAAAAATTAATAGGGCTGTTGCGCTTTTAAGTATGTGAAGCACCGCTATAAAGCTGCACAATGAAGGGATCAATGTGAAGGTAGCCTTTCAGCATTTTTTTACAGGCGTGTACGTATCTTCTAAGCAAACAGCCACTGTGCAAACAGCCCCTCTGCTCACACCCCCTCATCAGGAGCAGAGAATGGGGCCAATCATACGCCTCCTTAATGGTATTGCATGATAGATAAGTATCTGCCTGTATTTCTCAGAGAGAGTGAGAGACAGAGAAAAGCAAACAATGAAAAATCAATATGGGCTGTTAGAGCTTTTAAGTGTGCGAAGCAGCGCACAGGAAGCATATCGTATATTATTGAGGAGTTTTATTTAATATGTAATACGTGCTCTGATTGGGTAGCTTCTCAGCCATCTGCCAATAGCGTCTCTTGTATGAAATCAACTGGGCAAACAAACTGAGGAAGCATATAACACAAATTGAAAGACCCATTGTCAACAAAAATCCGCGAACCAGCGAAAAATCTGTGATATATATTTAGATATGCTTACATTTAAAATCTACGATGGAGTGAAGCAGCGAAAGTCGAAGCGCGATATAGCGAGGGATCACTGTATATTGTGGCAGACTGCCGGGACACCCCATTGACACTGGATCCGGGAGAACACCCATGGGAAACACCCTACGTCCCCCGGAACACTTGGTGGCAGCCCTCATGGGTTGCATCGGGGCCACAATGGTGGAAAACTGGAGCTCATCCCTGTTGGGCTCTGTGGCCACCGCCAGGGGGAGCTGCATGGCTTAACAAGCACATGTGGGCTGGACTGCAGGCACACCCAGAGGTGCAACCTGAAGTAGGTCAACGAGAACCTGGAGCACTTCCGGAAGGTGCTACAAGAGGAGCCTGCAGCCACTACTCTAGGCACCACAGTCGGTGGTGTGTTTTTGTTTCACTTTGGCGTGCTTGCGCGGGACTGTGTTGAGCCGGTGGGGCACGGGGAAGATTTGCCCCACGGCTGAAGAAAAATAAAAGCCCTTTTTTTTTTATTTTTACACGTGTCTCCATTGTCAGTCTGTGTTGGGTTGGGCACCTATATAGCGCCTTTCATATATATATATATATATATATATATATATATATATATATATATATAAGATGGATAGATAGATAGCTTACTGTTTGTTTCACATTTCTTGGGCACTTTATCTGTCAAAGGTATATTTTTCCACTGACCTTTGCACTTCAATTATTTTTTTACAGTTCTCAAAGATACACGATGCTAGCTTGAATGTTACATTGTGAGAAAAAAATTTATGTGTGTTGGTTTGTGCTATGTGATGATGGAATAATATAAGCAGTGGGTAAGGCTTTCGACAATACAATATCAGGGCAACAGCTTAATCTGTAACTTTATGGTACTAAGTAAGGCATCAAATCTGTTAGCTCTCCGATACTGAATAGTGTTCTTTTGTTCCTGTAAAGCATGTATGGTTGGCAATGGATTTGTTGCATAAAATGGACACTGACCCTTGTTAGCTACATCATGTATTAGAGAGGATTAAACGGTGATGGGTTTTTACTTAAATAGCTCATTTTATCTCATCCAGAGAAACTCGAACTGAGATCTGGTGAAGAGGAAAGTAAATCTAAGGCTTTTCTAGGATTGCAATATGAAAAAGTTTCCTGCTGAAAATGCTCATCTGCAAAGTAGTTTATTATTATTATTATTATTATTATTATTATTATTCTTATTATTATTATTATATTTTTGATTTATCCAAGTGGACTTAAAACTCTTTCAAAGTATTGTTTTACACTTGGAGCACAGGAAGGTTAAGTGTCTTGCTTAGGATCCCACAGTGAAATAAAGATGGAATTTAAATTTGTAACCTTAGTATTTAAAATCTAATGCCTCTGCCCTACCTGTTGTATGAATCACCAAGAACTAACATTCTCCAAACCTTGCAATTTTTAATGAAACTCTCAATGTTCACAGTTTCTCTTACTTACCTGCTACATCAACACCTTTTTCATTTCCCACTGATTAGAGTGGAACCCTTTTGGGTCATTTTCTTCCATACATCTCCATGAACAAGTTTGGTTATTTGTCATGTCATTTTCAGTGAGGCTTTTATTATTTGGTTGCTACTGTTACTCTGCATGTGCTACTTCACACTTCATCGGCCCAATGCACAAATGATGTGTTTCTAACCTCCGGGCTGCCATTGAATCAGCTTTTGGGTCAGTGCTCCACCTCTTGGAATTTAGAGAACTCTATGATCAGACACTTAAGGCAGGTCAAGAAATGACTCTGCATCCTCTTCTTAAATGCTTAATGTTAAATGGTATTCTAAAATTTTCTAATCATACCTGTAAGCATTCATTTGTGACTTTTAGACAACTATAAAATGTACACAGTGACTTTCAGAAGTCACTCATCATCCTGAATCTGTACAGGTAACTGCCATTTTTAGGTCAAAAAATCAAATTTATAAAATACTCCTTTGTATACTCTATTTTATTTTCAGGTACCATTCTATTTATCTTTAAAAGATTTGAGATATGCTTGTCCAGACGAAGTAAATAATTGTTGACAATCCACCTTAAAAATGGAAGCGAGAGCAATAGAGGCAGTGCTGTTGTGGTGTTCACAAGTTATCTGCTTAAAATAGTGTCTTATGGGGGGCTTGAATGGATACAAAGAAATTGTTGGACTTTTATCATATACTGTTATTATTGCTATTAATAAAAAAAAACAATAGTACTTATGCAGTGTGGTAATAATGTGCTGCAGCAATTTTATAATCACCAGAATTAAGAATACTGCATTACATAAAAAAAACAAAAAATTAAAGCCATAAAATACCAAAGGCAGCCACGTCAGTTTGTGCATCCATTGGATTTAATTATGTGCCTCTTAAAATAGGTCCTTTTCAAAATGGGTTTTCAGAAAACTTGTCATGCCGTGAAAGTAAAAGGCACATTGAGCATTTGTTCATTTTCTCACCCCAGGGCTACTATTCATTTTACATTACAGAAATATTTTTGTGCAGATTTGCAATTTAGAATTCTTCAACAAATGGATCAGAGTACTCAATTTTAACTCTCTCATAATTAATGTTCTAGAATATGAGCTTGTTTTTACCTTTTGAGTATCATTAGAATTCTTATTGGATTTCATGATATGGCCACCAAAGCTAATAGCTACTTTCAATTTTTTAAGCTTTTTTTGTACAATTTTGTCAGTGCACGTGTCTATGTGCCAACCTAAGAGGAGAAAAAAGTTCCAAAAAAACAAAATGTTACCAGCTTTGCTTTGTACAAAGATGTGGCTGACAATTACAGAACATGATGTAACAAGTAAACATATCTATCAAAGGGACCCTGCTACATATCCACGTCTACCTTAACCAGTGTTGAAGCCATAACAGTAAGGTGGGGTGTTTCAAGCTCCAATCGTGTACCGTTCACCTTCTAAGTTCTTTTCTTTTCTCTCCTCAATCAATGGTGAATGAGCTTTCATCCATTTTTTCAGAGATATGATTGATTCATTCTGTTGTGTGAAAGTAAGGAGTGATATGTTCCCTCAGTTATATGTATCCCAGAAATTTCCCTGTATTAAATTCAATAGAGATATATTTAATAAAAAAATCTTCATCTTTACTAGTTTTGAGTTGGATTGCTAATGTATGATATTCCGGTGAAACAAAAACAACCATGAAGGTTTTGAACAGCTGAGATTAAACATCTGTTCATGCAGTGGCAGGGCAAAAGCAGTGTTGTTTGGCAGAGACCTAAATTCATTGTGTAAAACTAACTTTGAAATAGAAATTTCAAACCCAAGTTATTGCTTGACTATACTGTTTTTCGGTATTGTTTTTCTTCTTTAGCTTTGTGGTGCGTTTAGACCATACTGTGTGTGTGTGTGTGTG
>JANRMT010062792.1:9766888-9819151 GCA_026402145.1 Polypterus bichir lapradei
ATAAGTGATCAGATGTTAGTGCAATTGATGTTGGGGAAAAATGCAAAAAAATGTAAATATTAAATATAGCTTATGGTTATAATATTATGAAAATGAAAATTGGAAGGACACAGAAGTCTTTATGATGATACCTGAAATAATGCTAATTAATAAAAACTTTTCTTTGCTTTCTGTTATTTTTCTTTCTGCCATGAAAATAATGCCCACATGTCAAATATGGTGGGTTATTTATTTTTTCAGCATGGGAGCTGAGTCTTTAAGGCAATCTCAGCTTCTCTAGGCATGTAAAGCTTTAACATGACTAGCTGGATGCTTATTGCTATAGCATATTCCTGATTTATGCAGGTGTCACTTAGTGCTGTTATATTTTTCCAAAATTTCTCCAAGACAAATACTGATACAATTGCCTTTGTTCAATTGCTATTCCTTATTTGTTGTTAATTTGTTGAAGAGCATATGTAAATTATGTTCTTTGTTTCCTTACGGATCCTAATAATCCCTTGGTTCTTCCTACTTGCTCTTTTTTCAAAATCTGTGATTTTATCCCACATAGCCCAATTAGCAGTTTTTAATGTTGTTATCTCTAACATACTTCATGATATTGATTTCACAATATAACACAGGGGACATGCTGGCATAGTGTTTAACGCTGCTGTCTGTTATTGCCGGAGTTTTGAGAGTCAAGAAACAAAATGTGTGGAGTATGCTGTTTCTTCCTGTGTCCATGTGGATACATCAAGCACTCCAGTTTTCCATCACAGTTGATTTAGTGACTGTACTGTACTTTGAGTGGGAATGATTGCTCTCTGCCATGGATTGGCATCCAATCTAGAGCTGGCCCAGTACTGCCAGGATGAGCGTTAGCTGCAAGCAAATCTGAGCTTGAAAATAGATGGATGGGTAGATTAAAGCTTGTCAAAAGATGCTCTTCATGTGTACAGCACAAAGCTGGCCTGCAATTGGAATGATCATTTTTAGTTCCAGGGAAATTGCATGACTAAAAATTTAATTTTTAAAACTGAGCAAGACAGTTAAGTCCCTTATGACCACATAAATCATTTTACAAATCCAGAAAGCACTTACAAGTCTAATAACTTTAACTTCCTGCTGTTGTAAAGGATTAAAATAAAAAGATAAAATATTAAGTGGTTACGTTTTCATTAATCATATACTGTATGCATTGTGTACAGAATAGAAAACATGACTCTTTTGATAAGGGAAATTAAGTTTTATTTATTATTATTATTTTAAAGGTTAAATCTATCAAATTAATTTGAAAGTTATACATATGCAATATTTAACATATAAGCCAAAGCTGCATACAGCAATGAAACAGAATCATTACTAGCATTGGCATCTCATAATTCCCAACTGGGATAGATCATCTTGCTTTGCCTGTATTTAACTGGATTATTTTTAATTAGACTGCATTTTCTTTTTACATTGTAAAGTAAGAACTCTGGGTGGTTGTTGACAATAGCTGCTTATAAATGTGCCTGTAATATACAAGTGGATTCTGTGATGGCATGATGTCTCTTCCAGAGCGTGTTCTTGCATTGCATTAGTCACTGGAAGCCAAGATTCCACTCTCACACAACAATGTAAAGACAATAAGAAACTGTCATAAAATACATGACACTGTCAATAGATAATGTAAGATGTGACACTATACAAGCAAAGATTACGAAAGAAGTTCTATTTAGTCATAAATGACTAGTTGGTAAAACCACTATTTACTGGACATTACTTCCCTGCAGCTTAGACTTTTCGGTTAATTAGTGATGTAAATGAATATTACTTAAATGTTTAGCCAATTCAAAGTAGAAATCCATTTAGGAAATAAAAAGAAAATGGTTAGCACCATCCTCCTAAGCTGTCCCCATCCATGCCTTCTTCCCTGAACTATCAAGAATTGGGAAATCCATTTTGATAGGATAAAAACTTGACTTTTATATTTTTATATATTAATTTGAATTTTATTAATTTGTTTGAGAAATTTTATTGCTTTTTTTCATGTAAATTTTAAATGAGTCCCATCGACATTTTAGCAGCTGCTACGGGCAGATATTGGGCTACTGGGTTTTCTTGCCTGGTTGCTAGGGACCTCCTCCCTGACTCGCCAATAAATCTCAGTGCAGCTCAGGAGTCCCAGATTTGACTCAGTGTTCGTCTTAGTGTTTTGGCTCCGGTAAAATAATAGAATTTTGGTGGATGACTCTTTGTTATCTCTGTCCGACTATGATTATGAATAAACCTTCTTGCTCGAGAAACAGAAGGCTTCCTTCTCTTTCCAATTGTATTTTCAGTCTTTAGGAAAGACTTCTTTTTGTTTTTGTTTTAATTCTCGAAAGAAGCACACATCTCCTGGTTAGCTGCTTTAAATATCTTAGCAGTTGTTCTTAAACATTCATTTCCAGAAGATGACTTTGGGGCATTCAGGCTGGGGAAAAGAAGGGTGGTGGGGATCGGCGCTGCAGAGATTTAGGGCTGCTTTGCATTCTTGTAACTGGAATAACTCAAATCACAATGTGCTTTTCTGGGAAAATAATATCACAACATAGCATTGCCATGCAATTTGACAAGCAAGATACAAATCAAATTTACCCAACTGAATAAAAATATTATTAAAACAATGCAACCTCTGAACAGACGCAGATAAAATGGGTTGTCCTTATTTCACACACTCCAGTGATGCTTACATATAAGGACCCAATATTGTGAGTACAATAAACAATGTTTATCATATACACAGTTGTCCATGCCGGGGAGCTCTTGGTGCTGTATCCATTAAAAGCATTTCTACTTTCTGAAGTAAGTTTTCTTTTACAAAAACTGAAAGGGAAAACAATATACCAAGTTCTTTTTTAAATTTTGCTTTTAAAATCAAACAATTTGTTCCATTTCAGTTTGCTCTTTCTTTGTCCCTACTGGAGCTGCAAAAAAGGTTGTGGCTGTCCAAGTATAAGTGTCCAGTAGCTCATGTGTACTTTTCTATTGCTGTAGTACCTTAATTTTCTTTTACAGATTCATCTGAATCTACACTTTTACATTCATGTGACTTAATGTGAATGTATTTAAGATCCTTGTTTTAAATGCATTTTATCAGCACACATCAGCTTCCTTCCAGTTTAGAGTATACTCTGCAGTACATGCTCAATTGGTTGTTCTGATATACCGGATTAAATTCTTCTTGTAGGATTGATTTTGAAAAAATATTCTACCAAAAAAAAACGAGTAGAAAACTTGCAAACAGATTTTAATGTGAAATACTTTCTATCACAAAACACATAGAACTGTGCTTGCAACCGGAAACAAGAAATGAGTTTTTCTGTCTGTGCAATAATGACCAAAAGGTAATGTCGTCTTATACGGATTTGTATGCGTAATGAATATGAACAGGGTTTAATTTTTCTATATGATTATTCCACTATTTCTTCATTTTATTGGCTTCAGTATGTGCTGAGTTCCTTTATGTAGTTGCCTTTCTTACCTGGGGACATTTCCCATATGTTATAAATATTTAGAAAATTGGTGCACCCCCATTTTGGTTTGCTTATGTCTAGGACCATTTTAAGTCAGTTTGCTTGTAGTTGTTATGTATGTTGCTATCACGTGAGAATAAGAGATCTCGATCTGTGATATAACTAGTGCAACAGTATAAAAGTTGGTGTTGGCCATCTTCCATTGTGCAAGTTCCTGGAATTGTAATAGCTCTGCTAATGGTTTTGGGAGTTTTCTTTAATGAATTGGTATAATAATTAACTTTGATATTGGTTAACAGTTTGGTTTAAGTGCACTATTTTGACTTACCAGTACTTGACCATAGCCTGTCTCTACACTTTGTTTTTCCATCTCCTTGTCTTTTGAACATCTTCCCGTCTGTCTGCCTTTCCAGACAGTATAATATGTATGTGAACGGTGTGCACCAAGTGAGTCTGCACCTTTAACAGTATTATCCAATGTCAGGTGAGGTTCAGACTAGTTGGTAAGTTGATTCAAAGTGATAGAAAGGATAAGGAAATTTTGTATCTGGTACTGTGTTTGCTAGGCGGTGGGAGCTTGAGTGAGTTAAAAAGAAGCTGTACATTTATCAGTTCAAGAAAGCTGACTTACTTTTAATGAGATTATGTGTTTTCATTCTGATATTAAATAAAGAAATCTCATACTTTAAAAAATTTATTCACTTTGCTTGTGGTTGAAATAAGTTTTAGTAAACCTAAACCATCAAATAATAAGTGAATACTCCCTATCATGCGTAACAGATATTCCTGATGCATAGTACAGTCCATGTGACCGTACATTCTTCATCAAAATATGAGAGAATATGCTCATTATTAAATGTGAAAACTCTGAGCTGCTGCAATTTAAGATTTATCTCTGAATTCTATGTGAATATTTAAATGCTCTTGCTTCTTTATAGTAAACTTTAATCAAATTTCTTGTATTTCAACATCAGGTCAGGTCAAGTTGAGAAGCATGCACTAGTAGAGCACATTGCCACACCCACCACACAACGAAACAGCTCAGCATCCTGTTTGGCAACCCACCAGGTAGACTTGTGGTCCAGTCCCACCTGGGCGGGAAATGAACATCTATCAACCGCAGCCACGTGTTACTTTGGTGTCCCCTTGGCCTGGTCTAGCCGCTCAGGTACTCAACAAAGAGGATCCTGTGAGCCGGATCACCCTTGGAGAATCATGCCACATTGCTGTAGTGCCGTAACTGGTGCTCCCTCACAATGCAAGTAATGTGCCTCATTTGGGACTCCATGAGCAACCGCTCATTCGACACAAATTCAAACCAGCAGTACCCAAGGATTCTCTGAAGAGACACAGTACCGATGGAGTCCAGTCGTCGTCTCAGGTCACTAGATCGCGTCCATGACTCACAACCATATAGCAAAACAGGAAGCACCAGGACTCTAAAAACTTGGACCTTCGTCCTTTTGCAAATATATCAGGAACACCACACACCCCTCATGAGCTCCCATGCTCTCCCAATCCATCTTCTGATTTCATAGGAAGAGTCACATGAGACGTGAATGTTGCTGCCGAGGTAAGGAAACCTCTCTGCAAGGTTGACACTCTCTCTGCAGACAGACACACTGCTGAGGGCTGTGCCTAAGAGGTCATTAAAGGCCTGGGTCTTGGTTTTTACCCAGGACACTCGCAAGCCCAGTAACTCAGATTCCTCACTCAGTCTCTCGAGTGCCCCAATAAGAGCCTCCATTGACTCCACGAAGATCACAATATCGTCAGCAAAGTCAAGATCATTGAATTTTTCTTCACCAACAGATGCCCTATAGCCGCTTGACCCCACGACCATACCCAAAACCCAGTCCATGCAAACATTGAACAGAGTAGGAACAGAACACACCCCTGACGAACCACAGAATCAGCTGGGAAAAGTGCAGAGGTTCTGCCTTCACTCTGCACAGCACTCACAGGACCAGTGTACAGGCCAGCCATGATATCCAGGAACTTTGGAGGATCCCTACAATTAATAGTCTCAAAAAATTAATAATAACTAGGCTGACCCGCCTTTTAAGGCGACCGACTTTTAAGTTGGCCACTTCTTAAGGCAATTCAATATGTAGATTAATTTGATATTTTATACAAACTCATTAATTTGGTTATATTGCATTTGAGCGGTATTACTTTAATACTCGTAGTTTCTGTTATTTTTGTGATGAAATTTAAACTATTTTTCTATATTGAGGTCGTCCTTTTGAACCCCCTGATATTTACTACGCTGTGAGGCATTTGTACTCCATCAACATTAATTATTTCCAGAGACATGATTTTGTCTATTTTTCCAGCGCATTGCGCACAAAAGCAAGAGAACGATGGGAGCACCAGAACTCTGCTCACATCATGTCGCTTCGTACTGAAAGCTGCAAGTAGTAAGTCTGTGATAAGTGGAATACCGCTACGCTTTCCACTCACGGGACGGAAGGACAATCCCGACCGCTTTTATATAGTAAGAAAGAAGAAGAAGATATCGCACAGTCTGGAGTAGAAAATCATCTTTTACTTGGAAAAACGAAACTACAAATCCCATCGTGCATTGCAAAATGGACAGGGCGTGTGTGAAACTCCGCGCCTGCGTAGCACTCACGGGACGGAAGGACAATCCCGACCGCTTTTATATCGAAAGATAATGGAACAGCGGAAAAGCTAATTATTTGGGCTGTGTCACAATTAAGTCTTTTGCATGCATGGCGTCTGATTTGTACTTTAACTCATGGTGGAGGACCTCTTATTTCAAATGATAACAACAGAGTTTACTGTAAATAATATAAAACCAGAAGATATTGTGGGAGCAAGCTGAGTCAATTAAGTAGTGCTGAGAATGCAACGCTGTTGACCACTGCAGTATCATTCTTCCCCACAATAAAGTTTAATATATAACTATATAGTAGTTTTCTGCATGATAACAAGAATGAAAGAAAGAAAGCAATTCATTGTGTAGATTTAGCAAATATTATTCCAGTTCTGTTCATTTTTCACTAATACAGTATGTGACACAAAATCTACAGGTAAGAAACAAATACAAAAATCTTCCATGTACTCAGTTTCATTGCAACAAAAACCCTGATCCTGGTGGAATATTTTACACATGACAAATTAGGTTTGAGAATGTCCAACATTTTCATTGTCATGATTTAAATTGTACATATTTTCTGAATTAAATGAGTACATGTGAGTTTAACTAAAAGATATAGGTGTTTCAGCATTATCTGAAAAAAATGGCCAACAGTGAGATTGTCAATATATGCATTAAAGAAAGTGTCTGTTTTGTAAGTGGCTTGAGTCTGCTTTCAGTGAAGAGTGCACTGAGAGATAATTCAGTTTTGCTATTTTCCATTTTTTGTGAAAGTTAGAATTCTGTCATTAATACCTGTATATTCAACAATGTATGTATATGAAACTGAAGGATTGCTTTTATAACTAAGCATTCATTTTCCAGTTCTGAAATCTACTGAATTGTCTCTGCCCACACACACAAACCAACATTCACTTATAAAACATCAATATAGGGATGAAAAGACTTGCTGTACATGTTAAGTATTGCCATACTAAGTTATCCTTTTGTCGGTTCGGTGTCTCCCTTAGTGCTCAGAATTCCTGTAACCTGGGAAACCAGTCTTAGCTGATTCACCTGGCACTGGCTCTCTGATTACTTTACTGTTATAAACTCTCTTATTAAAGCAGAGAATATGTTCAGAAATATTAGGTAAAATCAAGCAAATAATGTACATCAAGCACAATTTATGCATTTCTGAGGATTATTTACCCTTACATTGCAGCATCGAAAGAGAAGTGCATGTCTTGCTCTCTTGTCCTGTTTACAGAGCGTGTGGGAGAAAACCAAATCCTTTGTATTTTACACTTCAACAGCACTTACCCCACTCATACACCCGCTGCACCCACCCACACTGAGAGGCTGAAGACAATGCTGTAGCAATTTCCTTTAGAAAGCTGATTTCAGTGGGATGAGAGATATATACATCAAGCACATTTAATAGGAATCATGAACCAAATTTACAGCACTTTTTTACTGTCATCCTACCATTTTGATTTTGTGCAGCTCTTTTCTGTCCCTTGCAAAAGGTCTTTTTTGTCATTGTCCTCAGTCAGTTAAATGATGCCTACTAGACAACACTCTGAGACAATTTTTATTATGCCAGCGCAGTTTATGGAAATTACATTCACATTGCTGCAACATTTAAATGACATTTGTAAGAAACACTGGCTTACATACAAAATTGCACTACTAGACTTGTGTCTGAAATATGTGATTTAATTAATTATTAATTTATTGATGGTAATGACATGAGGCTAAGGTTATTTATTATTTCTTGGCTAGTAAAATTACCATTAAGGAATAATGGGATAAAAGAATGAAGTAAAGTATAGGATAGATTTTTGAGGTTTCTAATTTGAATGATTTTGGTGATATAAATGCTTGGTATTCTTGATGTATATATAGTATATAATTTTAAGTGTTTAAAAAGTAACACACTTAAGCTACTTTTGCTTTTTCACTTGCTTATCTTAGTTGACCTTCAAATTTGGAGTGTTGAGATGACGGGCATGGGAATTCTGCCTGCACTCGTTTTGATTGACACTAATCCTTAGATACAACGAGGAATTCCTTTGACATCCATATTACTAATTTAAAGCTTTCCTATTTTTAATCTTTGTGAAAATCCTTGAATTTTCTTACTTATTGACTCCTTCTGTTTGAGTTAAGAAATGTGAGTAACACACAGACATAACAAAGCCAATTATACAGTATGCACTATACGTTGGTACATTTGCTACTGAGCTACCTTCTACTGTTTATTCCTTGAAAGATATTTTTCTCTTTCTTTAAATAGTCATGCAATATTATTTTTAATATTTTCAATGTAATGTGAGCAATCTTAATCTTGATTTTTTTTTTGTATTTTGTATTTTACTTGGAAGTGAAATTCTTATCAATCCATGTAAGACGCTGAAAACAGTTTGTGACCTACTGGCCTTATGTAGCTCTCTTTCTCCCTCTCTGTCTCTTTCTTAGAAGGGCTGCCTACTAACTCTGTCACCTTGGTAATATCATTTCCCATTACAGCCTCTTGACAGGGTAGCATCTCCTTTTGCATACACTGGATTCAGAAAGTATTCAGAACTCTTCACTTTATGCACACTTTATTGTGTTGTAGATTCATTATAAATTGATACATCTTCCATTGTTGCTCAACATTCAATAACCCTTAATGACAAAATGAAAGCATGTTTTCAAAAATATTTGCAAATTTCTCAAAAGTCAAAATTCTGAAGTCCCTTATTTATATAAATATTTAGACCCTTTACTGTAAAACTCCAAATTGTGGTCAAGTGTACCCTGTTTGCTTTATTATCTTTCAGATGTGTAAAGACCTTGAGTTTTGTCCACCTGTGACAAAACAAATTGATTGGTCATAATTTAGAAAGGCACACATCTGTGGATATGAGATGGCATAATTACACTGCATGTCATAACAAAAACCAATCCATAAAGTCAAAGGATCTCTGTGATCTAATTAGGGTGAGTCAAGGGTTTAAAGCCATTTCTAGAGCTTTGAGAGGTCCCAGGAACACAGTGACCTCAATTATTGTGAAGTAGATGATGTCTGGAACCACCAGGACTCTTCCTAGTGTTGGCCATCTTGCTAGACTCAGTAAATGGGCCAGTAGGACCATTGTCAGGAAATGACTAAGAACCCATTGGTAACTCTAACAGGGCTTCATAAGTCCTCTGCTGACATGGAATAACCTGTCAGAAAGATGATAATCTCAGCCGCACTCCATTATTTGGGTGTTTATGGTAGAGTGGCTAGATGGAAGCCACCCTTAAGTAACAAACGTGTGACAGCCTGCTTAGAGTTTGCCAAACATCACTTAAAGGATTTTGGTCTGATGAGAAAAAATGTATACCCTTTGGGCAGAACTACAAACACTATGTCTTTCGCAGAACAGGCACTACTTATCACCTGCCTAAAAGCATTCTTACAGTTAAGCATTATGTTGTCAGCATCATGCATTGAAGGTCCCTGTTAGTTGCAGGAACAGAGAGACTGGTCAGAATTGAGGGGAAGGTGAATACAGCCAAATTTGGAGAGGTCCTTGAGGAAAACCTGCTTCAGAGCATATGTAACCTCAGACTGAGTTGACAGTTCACCATTTAGCAAGACAATGACTTGAAGCAGGGTGTCCTTCAGTGGCCAGGTAAACCCCATAGAAATTTGGTGCAGTTTACAGTTCCTTCCCATCTAATTTAACAGAATTTTAGAGGATATGCCAGGAAAAAGACTTGGTAAAGATTTACCAAGAGAACTTAAAGCTGTAATTGCTCCCAAAGGAACTTCTACAAAGTACTGAATTAAGGATCTGAATACTTATATGAATGAGAGATTTCAGTTTTCGAGGTTGAATAAATTTGCAAACCTTTCTGAAAATATGTTTTCACTTTATCATTTTGGGTTATTAAGAGTAAATTCATAGGCAAAATGGCAATTGTATCCATTTAAAGTTAAATCTACAGCTCAGTAAAGTGTGCTAAAAGTGAAGGAGTCTGAATACTTTCAAGTGACTTGCACAGGGTCACAAAGTGAGTCAGTGACAGAGAGTAAACCAGCTGGGTAGTTTTAAATCCAGTAACATAATTGTTTTATATTGGAGTATTCCTCATTGTAGTCCATATAGCATAAATTCGGTATTTTATATATAAATGTCTATGCACGGATGTGTGTGTGTCTGTCTGTCTGGCCCAGAAGTGCAAGGCTCCAGCAATGAAGCTCAAAGAGCCAGCAAGATGGCCCCAAGTTACTGAGTCGGAGACAAATTTGCTTAGCTGCTGATAGACGGGTTGTTGGGGGGGCAGTGAGCACATCCGCAAAACAAAACTGCCAACTCTGCATTTTAATTTTTTTCTGACAATTTCAATAGTTTCTAGGAGCCCGGGCTTTTTACAGCACAGGCTTACACAGCTAGATTTTTATAAAATGCAAGTTTTTGTTTGAATTTTTATAGTTTTAGAAATGATTTTTATTATGTCAAATGCCATTTTAATGATATGTATTGAATCTGTGTGCTTTGTGCTCATTAATTCCAATTTATTCTTATCCGTATTAATTCCAATTTATTCATCATTAAACTCTTACGTAATGTTAAAGCAGACAAAAATGAAAGAGTGTTTATAAAAGGTCTGTCTTTTGCTTTGCAGACAATTCACCTCATGTCACTATCACCGAACCGGAGCTTCACATTCATGGAAACAACTCAACAGGTCCAACTCCAGATTGCTCCCCACCATCTCCAGACACTGCACTGAAAAATATAGAGAAAGTTATTCGACCACAGGTAAGCTTTTTAAAAAGCAATTATACTGAAGAGCAACCTCTTTTTGACAGTCAATTTTTAAATGTTAATACAAATAAATGAAGAAAAAAAATTAAAAGCCAGCGTTCTATACTATGAACTGCATTTCCATACATGAGTGGTTGGAATCAACGTTATATTTTTCATGACACTATTTAGTGCAAGAGGTTATAATTTTGTCTAGTAAAATCTTGTTTATCTAGTTGCTTTCATTTCATATCTCAGTTACATCATTTTATAATAAGATGAGGCTGTTGTGGTGGTCTGCACCTAGAATGACACCAAGGAGGCTAAAATGATACAAAAAACATTGAATTCATCAGAATCGGTGCACACTGTGTGGAGTAAATAAGAGAAAACACAAATTAAAAACAAGTATAATGATGTATGCATGGCGTAACATGTAGGTGCATTTCAGACTTAATTAATTCTTTTAAAAATTGTAGCATTTTTAATTAGTTACTTCATCGAAGAGTTAGTCATCACAGTTTTATTAAATATTTTTGTGGCTGTGATTCAGATTCAAAATAGCAATGATAGCAGAATGTAATTACATATATTAGAAAAGTATATGAAACTATTTGTTTTTAAAACCATTGTGTAGTTAAAAGCAGAGCCCAAACAGACTTCTGATGGCTAAATCATCTTTCACAGATGGCAGATTCCAGTTCAAATGATGAAAAATAAATTCATCGATTGATGCCCTGTTGTTAGTTGTTGGATGCAGAGGGTCTATGCCTAATTATAGTTCAAGTCTTTGCAATGAAGCACCCAATAGAGATTTAAAATCAGTGCTGATGTCTCAATCTAAAATTGTTGGCTGTAACAGATCATGATGGATAGCAGGTGTTAGTGGGGCTTTGCCGATAAATGATAATGTCAAGAAATATTGAGTTATTTCTTCACAGTCATGGTATATATTAATTATTATTAATATGCTAGGACCTGGGTTGCCATAAGCCCTATTGTAAGATACAAGAACAAACAAGGTATTTTTTAAATTCTTAAAAAAAGCTACACTTTAGAGCACAATTTTATGTGATAAATTAATATATACCATGATTGTGCAGAAATAACGTTAACTCAAAAATACCAAAATTATCCTTTAAGCATAACCTGCTTTGAGTTGTACTGCACACATCATGCATTAGCATTCTTGCTCATTTCTGTACAATGTCTTGATGTAAATAGTGACAAGTTTAAGATCCTAAGGTCCTTCTCATTAGGGGTACTTTCAACTTTCAGACCCCCCACTGTGTATTTATATCTAACATTTCTAATTCTTATGTGTTTTACCTGACATTTACATACATTAAATTTAATCTGCCCAAGTCTGTTTGTTGTCTAAGTCTTGCTGTAACAATTAAACTGACTCTGCTCTTTCACCTACTTTGGCATCATCCGCAAACTTAATAGGCTTGCTGTTTATATTCTGTTTATATTCTTATCCACATCATTTATATATCTGAAAAGAACAGCAGCCCCAGTACCGATCCAAAAGAGACACTACTTTTAACATCACCCAATTTGAAAAATATCCTTTCCCCATAAACCTTTGCTTTCCTGTGTTTGAGCCAAATTTGTACCCACACTCCAACCATGACCAGAATCCCCACTATTCTTAGTGTGATCAGTATCCTTTAATGTGGTACCTTATGAAAAGCCTTCTGAAAATCAAGATAAATAATTTCATATGTACTACTGTTATCATATGCTTTTGTTGCTTCCTCCTAGACTTCCAGCACATTAGTGAAACGTGACCTTCCTCATCTGAACCCATGTTGAGTTTTTCCAGTACTCCACTTCTAGACATGTGTTGCTCAGTCTTTTCCTTAATAATAGCATCTATTAATTTACCTGTGGTGCATGTTAAGTTTATTGACTTATAGTTAATAGAATCATTTGCTAGCTTCCAGTTGTTAGGAATTTCCCCAGTGTGCAGAAATTGTTTAAAAATATGCATCAAGGGCTTATATATGTACTCACTAACTTTCTTAGGCACTGTAGGATTAAAGAAGAATTACAGACTTAAGTAAGGTTATTGGCTCTTACTTAATGTTTTTTTTTTCATTTCTATTCATAGCAATGGAATGATTCTTGCTTGTTTGTGTGTGTCTTTGATGTATTATGTACATTAAGAACTGGAATGCTTGGGCATGTACTCACTGTGATCACATTGCTGTGATCAGTGATACAAAATAACCAAAGTGGTGTTACGCTTTTAAAAATTGCCACGGAAGCGGGCCTGACTCCCACCAGCCAGCCCACAGTAGGTGCAGCGTAATTTCCGTTTGAGTGGTTGCCTTTGGCCTGAACTGGGCTAAAATGCACTTAACTCTCTTAGTTAAAAAATATACTCTATAATGTTCAAAATGCCCCAGTAAGGAGAGGATTACCATCAACCCCTGGCTAGTACTGAGCAAGTCAATAAAAAATCTTTATAGAAAGAGGATTTATTTGAAGAGAAGAAAAAGACAACAAAATAGTTAACAAAAAATGAGCAAAAATGACTTTTCTTAAAGGCAATTCAAAGCAAACAAGTCCAAAAACGAAATCCACTAGAATAATCCAATAAAACAATGCAAAATAAGTTTGCAGAAAGAGCCAAGAAAACTCAGTACTTACAAGACGTAGCAAAATCCACCAGTGCACTTTCAAATAAACTGCAACGGACTGCAATTCCCAGCCAGTCAGTCGTTTAATGGTGTGGTACGAATGGCAAATAACAATGATAGATAGCATTAATGTTAGAATTAAAAATGAACAAAAAAGACAAAGAAATGTAAACGTAAATTAGTGCAGGAACTGTGGCTTAAATATAACACACATAAGGTTAAAGTGGAGCACACCCTTGTGGACTCTGCAACAATTCCTTCATGATATCTAATTTTTTGAGACAGTTATCATTTAGTAAATGTTCTATTACCTCATGTTTTCTTTCTTGGGTAGCCTGTCATTATTTTTATTTAGGTCAACCCAGCTGCGTGGACTGTCTGCCTATTTGCAATTGTCTTTGTATTTGTCATTTACTCCTGCTCGATTGCCTTGACTCTTTTATGTTTTATTTTATTTTGTATATTTTCCTGGTCTGTTGGCCTTTGTTGTATTCTTTTATCGCAGTGGCTGGCCTCCATTGTAATTAATTTACAACACCCCTGGTGCTGCAGTAGTCATTAGTGTCCTACTTACCTGAGGGCTATTTAATACAACTGCTGCCACAGCCCCTTTGTTGTGTCTTTAGTTAATCAAAAATGGTGTTTGCCTCTCCTTGCGTGCCTCCCCTTTGTTTGAGGTTTGTGCTCTTTAGACCATTTAGGCCTTTGGATTCTTAGTTTTAGATTGACATCTTTGGCCTTCAGGTTTTTATGAATCTTACAGATTGCTGCTTTCTAGTAAATTCAGTTTCTTCTTTTGTTTATTAATCTCGGTTCTTTTGTTTTTTTTTTTTTTTCCTTTTTCAGTTTTTGAGCATTTTTTCTGTATATTTTCTGGTTTTTGTTTGTTAGTTTTTAGTTTTATAATTTATTGATTGATGACTTTTTAAGTTATTTTGTTAATTACTTCATTTTATTCAATAAATTATTTAAATAAATGTATGTATTCTGATTGGAAAGGTTTATTTTTAGTTTATTGACAAACAGCATATTTTGCATTTTGAATTTTTTGTTTGTTTGCTGATACATAGTTGTGTTATAATCTCAGCCACTTCACAGTCTCTTTGTGGTACTTCACTCACTCAAAACAAATCAAGGGCAAGAGATTTTTATTTTGTACCTTTCCACCACAGGCGTTTATTTCAGAAACCAGGGACTTTTTAGAAACTCGGGTAAATTTGTAGCTTCCCCACTCTGTGGCCATTTATACTTCCTAGTACCTTTTTTAGCTCCTATTCCAGAGTATGCACTTTTTTTTCAATCAGGATCAATGGTGGGTGCAGGCCCGCCGCCAGGGAGGGACAAACGGGACTCTGGTCTGGGGCCCTAACGGAAGGGGGCCCCTTCATGCTTGATTTTTTTTATGCTGATGTTGTGCGCGTAGATATATTCGAACAATTATTCACATTACATGTAACAGAAAAGTTAAATCATTTAGCTTACAACAATACAAGTGGGTATTTTAATAGCCGCACGCTCCACGCAAGTAGATATCGTGCTCGTGTCGTGTGAAGCACACTTGTCAAAGGGGGCCGGCAGCGGCATGCTTCTCAAAGACAAAGGAGAGCCGACGCCGACGTCCTTGAGCTTGACGTTGAGTTGTATGTTTGTTGTACAGGGTACATAGATAATGGATTGACTTTGTCACTGTAATTGAATACTTCCATTTCACACACACAGGCGCTGTTCTGTCTCAGACAACAGCGATATTGTTGTGCACTATCGAGGATGTTGACGTATATGGTGTAGCAGAAGTCCGTCTCCCTAGTCTGATAATTCATTCGCTTGGGTGTTTATTGTTGCTTTTAAAGCAGTGACGAGTGTGTGTTGGTTTTGTGTGTATCACTAAAGATTCTGGATCACCCGGATTTTTTGAAAACTTTGAAGTTTGATACAGCAAGTTACCATACTGATTGTACACCATGTAGATCACCCTAACCGGTAGTATATATTAAAATTTCAGATGTTACTCCTATTCATTGCATTGGTATAATTGTACCGTTACACGTTAGATAATACATAGGCCTATCTCATTAATGTATTGTTTCAATTCTGCTACGAGATTCCGTTAGCACTGGCTTTCCTTCTCGCAGTCAGACTTTGATGTGCGAGAAGGCTTAACTCATCAAGTATGTTCTTCATAAATGCAGCATTGTCGCTGTCAGATAAACTACATTTCGATCATTTTGTATACATATTTGAAGGTTTTGGCATGTGGGGACCCGGGGGAAGGCAGAGGGGCCCACATGTACCCAGTTGTCTGGGGCCCAAATATTCCTGGCGGCAGGCCTGGTGGGTGGTACATCATCTTACGAATCTGTTATTAGTATGGAAGATGGAGTGCACTTCGCACCACATCACTCTTAATAGCTGCCTCCCTGTTGCAGGGTACCATGTACTGTACTGAAGCAATAATCTCCCCCATGAACTTCCAAACACACCTCACTTCACATAGCATCACTCTGCTTTGCATGTCACATATTTTGCATAAAGGTTACAGTTCCTGCTGTGTGGTGGGAAAACAACACACAGACATGGCCAGGGATTACAACTGGCTTAGGGCTTACATCATACAAGAACTTATTGGTTCCTGAAAACAAAATTCCTGCACTGAGAAAGCATCTAGCATCATTTTAGCGGGTCCCATTATGCATTCTGAGATGCAGTACAATCAAGCTCTGATACCACTGATGAATGATGGGGTGTCTGCCAATTCTTTGTTAACATGGAATTGTTTTTATCATACTAGTACTGTATACGTAATTCATTTTTAGACTATAATTACATAAGAAGCAAGATAATTTGTTATTTAAATAAAACATAATGATAAATAGCACACTAGCACAGTTGGTTACTGCTGCTGTCCCACAGCTCCAAGAGACTGTTCTTTCAAATCCTAGCCTGACTGCTGTCTGCATGCATTCATAATAAAGTATCTATCTATCTATCTATCTATCTAACATGCCCAGTCCATTGTAGTTTTGAGATTTTCTCTGCTTACGTTGGTTTTCTTCTCACATCATAAAGGTGATGAGTGTCATCTCTAAGCTGGTCTGGTGTGGGAGAGAGTCACTGCAACCAAAAGTGTCATACAACACCATGAATTTCCCATGGGTGTTAATACCAGCATAACTGTGGGAAGTTTCATTTAGGGGTGCGTTGGTCCTTGCAAAAATACTGTATAAGTGATCAGATGTTAGTGCAATTGATGTTGGGGAAAAATGCAAATAAAATGTGAATATTAAATATAGCTTTTGGTTATGATGTTATGAGAATGAAAATTAGAAGGACACAGAAGTCAGTGAAGTAAGCGAATGCCTGAAAACTTGTCAGACCCGTGAAACTTATGTAAGAGTGCAAAAATGGGTGCATTTAGACAATTATCTTCACTAACAATGGCCAAAAGAAAAACTTAAAATTTAGTCATCTGAAAAAAGAAAAATGCTGGGATATGTGTTGAATACAGCATAACATCTGTTGGCTATTAGGTCCCAATTTCATTAAATCAAAGTATTTTGAATTAGACATTTAAATTTTCAAGAAATAAGATAAGCATTTGTAACAGTGCTGCCTGACAAGAGTTACATAAAGAGAAAGCTGGCACTTTCCAATTTTAATACCACTGTTAGGCATACCACAGGGTATTGTCACCTCTATTTCATTGTGTGCTAAAATAATTACCCCCTGTTTATAGTGCACTTGTCATTGCCAGGCGGTTATTAAATGGAAACTTTCAGAATTCATCTGCATTAAATGGCAGTGTCAAAGTATGACTTCCGATTTAGCAAACAAGCAGACGAGAGAAAAAGATATTATTATGATGGTGAAGAAATCATGAGGCATAACCCTTTGCCTACATGTGCTCCTTAAAAAAAGTTCAGAGGATTGCTTTTGACAGTTTTTGTGCACTCTGAGAAAGGTGGAGAAAACTTGTGTCTTACATTCTGCTCGATTCTTTAAAATCCAAGTGACACTGTAATCACTTCTACCAGCACAAAAAGCAATTATTTCAGATTGCTTCTGAAAGTTTTCCTGTGGTTCGGTTATGAATCATTGCTTTAGAGCTCAATATCAAGCAGCTGTCCGCCAGCTAGCTGGAGTTCTGGGAACCTGAGATTAGGGCTTTGTTGTTATGGTCATGCCAGACTAGATGGCCAGGGCAGTTGGATTAATGAATGTTTACAGATAATTTACTATGGCAGTGGGGAAACGATCAGGTCAAGGCTCTGGTTGGTGAGAGGGTCATAGTGCAGAATAGGAGAGCAATCAGTAGTCATCTCTGGACATATGTCATTGAGCACTTCAGATGCAGACAGTTATAGGAGATCTTCTGTAACATTTGTGTAGAAAAAGAAAATAGCAGAATTAGAAAGAAAGAGGCCATTTCTTTCTTAATGGCTCCTTTGGGCTTATATTGTCCTGACCCTTTACTTGGTGAAATGTGACTTGATAAGAGCAGAGTGAAGAAAAATCCCCCTGTCCTTTGATTTGAACTTATATGGTATACATCTCTGTGCTCCATTATCATGAAGTACAGAGGCTTGCTGCCATGGATTTCTTAATTAGCAGCCATTTGCTAACCTGTTAGATTTAGGATTGGAAACCCATCCTGGGTTAGTTCCTGCTTTGAGGCTAATGGTGCCAGGATAGGTTCCAGGCTGTGTGATCTTGAATTGGTTTAATTAGATTAAAGAACTGTATACTGTGCTTCTCTGTATCTACATGTATCATATTAAAATGCTCAAAATAATTTTGATTTTGATAGAGTACTTAGGGAATTAGTTTTCCTGAAATAATTTTGATTGAGGTCTCTTATTGCATATACTGCAAAATAGACTATTATGTGTGAAATTTCGTATAACAATTCTCAGCCATTATTATCTGCTCAAGTAAATCAATTCAGTCTATGTTTATATAATGTTCTTCAGTGAGTGCACATAAACCTTTGCTGTAAAACTGTATGTTGGATGCTCTCTAGCCTTGTACCAGCATTTTTAGCCAGTTATTGGATTTTGTAGTAATTGTTTTGTAAAAGTGTGAGGAATTCAATGTTTTCTTTAATCAGTTGAATTCTCTTTGTAAAAGTATTTTGCTTCCTTGTGATAAACACTATAGTACATTTTTATTTCTGTTGTGCTTATTATTTGGTATCATTAGAGATCTAATCATTATTTTTAAATATTGCTCATTCTGAACAGTTATCCTTATGTGTTGCTGATTGTTTTTACAAATATGGTAAATTTACTTCCTTAACACTAGAATCCCTGAAGCCTACAAAATAAACTCGTAATTCCGGCCCACCTTAAAATCCTTTGCACCTTTCCATTAGCGTCTTTTGTTTTGTAAATGTGTCGATCAGCACAAGCAGCCTGCTATCCCATCCCTCCACTGCCGCAGCTCAAGTCGCAAAGAAGATTCTCAGAGCTCAAGTGTGTTTATCTTGGTGTGTGGTGACTGAAATTGTAGAGGGTAAATAATATATTGTCATTTGGAGCACATGCATTTCATGATTGTGTCTACAACGATCTGGATAAATGTAGGATGACAGGAAATATGAGGTAAGAAATGATGAACACATAGCTAAAACAGAAATGTTTTTCAAGTTTTAGTAATAATTGACAACATGTAGACACGAAATGTATAATGTGCGAAGACCATCAAATAAACACTTTCACAAAAGGTGCAAGTATAACAAAACAAGTGCTCTTTTATGCAGTGGCTTGCATTACACCATGTATCCAGTTAAATTTAAAACACATTCTTGGTCTATTGGTGGGGTTTAAATTATCCTTCATAGGACAGTTTTGTTGTCCTGCAGCCAAGGATAAGTTTCAGTCCATTTGCATTGTTTTTATAGCACTCTTCAATAAGTTCTGGGTCAGAGGACTGTAACAAGTTCATAGGCAATATACAGTTAGAAACCATACACATTACTAATTTCATAATGCATAACGATCAGATCAAAACACACAGCAAAGCAATTTCAAACTGAATGATGTGAAAACATCCTAACAATATTTGCCTATTAATATTATCATTGAGATCTGGAGAGCTGAACTTCAGAGTAAAGGAGAGGAAAACAAAACTACAGTCAGCAAGTGGTCATGTAGATAAGTTTATCTTAACCTTTTTGGTTTTGCAACCCAATTTTTCCCATTTAAGTGTCTTCATGACCCACCATCTTCCTTAGTGATATAGGACAAAGTGCTCATTGGTCATTTCTGCTAGGCTTTAGTTGCACATCAGGCCTGTTAAGAAAGAAAATCTAGTAGGGATGCAGACCTCCAGCCACATCTTCGCTAACTTACATTCCAAAGTAAGCGACTGAACTCCAGTATGTATCTACTTCATCTCATAACCAGAGTTGGACTGACATCTTTCCAGAGGCCCCTTTTCAAGCTTCTTGAATCAGAAGGTAAGAAATGGATTTAAGCGAGAACGAAAACCTATAATTCAAGGAATGACAACTGGGATGGACAGAATAATTCACCTATGAGAAGACCTAGATATTGTGACAGGAAGTAACTTAAATCCAACTAGCTGCACCTAAACTCCCTGAAGTCTCTGTCTGGGCTCTCAAATGCACACTCTCACTGAACTGGAGATTTGTCTAAGATCACATTCCCTCTGGAGCACTCTGCCCCAATGGAGAACTGTACTCTCACCCGGACTTTCTTAAACTTCTCTCTGAAACTGAAAAGCTGATGAGCAATTCTCTCTTTGGGTAGCTGAGAACTGACAACCTCATTCTCTTCGTGGGTATAAAACTGAAAATCTCTCTGCCAAAACAAGCTGTGGGCCAGTGGGCTGCAAAGGCAGAGAAGCAGTCATTACTTCAAAAGGGGACTTCAGCATCTAAACTCTTATGCCAGAAAGAGTAAACTATTCCCTACGAAGTTGCAGAATTCCCAACAAATGGCCTAACTGAGGAAAGCACTGCACAACACAGACAAAGGATTACATACATGATTACATACAACAACTTAAGATAAATTAGAACTCTAAATAGCAAGCCTCCCTGTGTCTTATGCTTGTCTAGTCTTTCTGTACCCTGTCTGATATATATATATACACTCACCTAAAGAATTATTAGGAACACCTGTTCAATTTCTCATTAATGCAATTATCTAATCAACCAATCACATGGCAGTTGCTTCAATGCATTTAGGGGTGTGGTCCTGGTCAAGACAATCTCCTGAACTCCAAACTGAATGTCAGAATGGGAAAGAAAGGTGATTTAAGCAATTTTGAGCGTGGCATGGTTGTTGGTGCCAGACCGGCCGGTCTGAGTATTTCACAATCTGCTCAGTTACTGGGATTTTCACGAACAACCATTTCTAGGGTTTACAAAGAATGGTGGGAAAAGGGAAAAACATCCAGTATGCGGCAGTCCTGTGGGTGAAAATGCCTTGTTGATGCTAGAGGTCAGAGGAGAATGGGCCGACTGATTCAAGCTGATAGAAGAGCAACTTTGACTGAAATAACCACTCGTTACAACCGAGGTATGAAGCAAAGCATTTGTGAAGCCACAACACGCACAACCTTGAGGCGGATGGGCTACAACAGCAGAAGACCCCACCGGGTACCACTCATCTCCACTACAAATAGGAAAAAGAGGCTACAATTTGCACGAGCTCACCAAAATTGGAAAGTTGAAGACTGGAAAAATGTTGCCTGGTCTGATGAGTCTCGATTTCTGTTGAGACATTCAAATGGTAAAGTCAGAATTTGGCATAAACAGAATGAGAACATGGATCCATCATGCCTTGTTACCACTGTGCAGGCTGGTGGTGGTGGTGTAATGGTGTGGGGGATGTTTTCTTGGCACACTTTAGGCCCCTTAGTGCCAAATGGGCATCGTTTAAATGCCACGGTCTACCTGAGCATTGTTTCTGACCATGTCCATCCCTTCATGACCACCATGTACCCATCCTCTGATGGCTACTTCCAGCAGGATAATGCACCATGTCACAAAGCTCGAATCATTTCAAATTGGTTTCTTGAACATGACAATGAGTTCACTGTACTAAAATGGCCCCCACAGTCACCAGATCTCAACCCAATAGAGCATCTTTGGGATGTGGTGGAACGGGAGCTTCGTGCCCTGGATGTGCATCCCACAAATCTCCATCAACTGCAAGATGCTATCCTATCAATATGGGCCAACATTTCTAAAGAATGCTTTCAGCACCTTGTTGAATCAATGCCACGTAGAATTAAGGCAGTTCTGAAGGCGAAAGGGGGTCAAACACCGTATTAGTATGGTGTTCCTATTAATCCTTTAGGTGAGTGTGTATATATATATATATATATATACTGTATAAACGTCTACACATGGAAGTGTGTGTGTCTGTCTGTCCAGCCTGGAAGTGCGAGGCGGTCCCAAGTTAATCAGTCAGAAGAAGAAAGAAATATGAGACGACAGCATGGAGCTCAAAGAGCCGGCAGTGTGGCCCCAATTTAACGAGTCGGAGACAAACTCGCTTACCTGTTGATAGACAAGGGAGGCGAACACGTCTGCTAAATTAAACTGCCAACTCTGCATTTCAATTTTTTTCCTGTACAAGCCCAGGCTTTTTACAGTGTATATATACATATATATACTGCATATATATATATAAATATATATATATATATATATATATATATATGCAGTTGTCATATTTATTTAATCTGTGTGCTTATAAATAAGTTGTGTTATTCTTAAAATGAGAGGGCTTCAGTTACCTTGATATAAGTCTATAGGCCAGAGACCCGCCTCCTGCAACAGAGAAGGATAAAGTAAATAAACTTGGAGCCTTACCAAATTATTTAATTAATTACTGATATTACTAAAGGCAGAACAGATAATTAATTAATTTTGTTAAATCTCTCATCCCTTCCTACATTGAATCAAGATTGATTGTCAGAACAGCGGGAATAAAGCAGTATTGTCCAAATGGTGACCCACAGTGCCCCACTGCCATTATAAACAATAACAACCCAAAACCTACCGCCACCAGCCTACGACACAAAATTGCGTCATGAACTAGTGGTTGAGAAACACTATTGTACTTGATATACCCTGCATTTTAGGAGGCTTGGATATGCTAGATGCAACACTATGATCAATATATGTACAATAGAATAAGTAATTTAAAGAAATGGAATTGAAGTCATTGAGGCAGCACTAATACAATTTGTATGTCATGCACTATTCAAGATTTTTAAATAGTAATAGTTACTGGTCACATATCATCAAAATCATTTCAGACATCTTGTCTATAAAATTGAAAAGTGAGATGTAGTGTAACCAAGTGCGCTACTATAAGGTTGTCAACACTATGCATCAGATATTCATTCAAACCAGCCAGAATTAATTTATGCGCATCACTTGAGGGAGGATGAGAACCAGACAAGTAATAAATATAGAAAAACCCTAACCCAACGAATTTATGAAGCATGTTTCTATAATTAAAAGATGACAAGAGACTTTAAGTAGTTTTCATAGCTGAGTAATCCAAACTAATAATCTCATGTTGCGTACATTGCTCTCTGAATGTATTTTATGGCATTAAACACTCATTCAGGAAGAGATAAAGCAGAAGAAGCATTTGAATCCATCATTCTAGCCTTTATAGCATAATACAATATTTTCAAACCCATTTAATCTGGTTATGATTAAGTACATTGCTAGATATGCTACCCTTCTTGAGAACACTGTTATGTGACTCGATTTATATTGTATAATCTATGAGATGTCATTGAAGTTAAAATGGAGTTAACCTCATTCCATGTTGTACAATTCCATGAAAAGAAGGCTTCCAAACGGTCAAAATAACTCAACACGATTCTTGTGTGAGAAAAAAGTGGTTGCTCTTCATAACTTTAGAAACCCTTTGTCAAATTATAATGTATTTAAAATCAAACAAAAAACATGAGACCAATAGGTAGGTTTTTAGTTATAACTGGACATTAGTGGAGGTAATTTAAAACAGAAATGATGCGGGACCAGAATTTAGAGACTGCCAGTATGCTGGTGGGTATAAATGTTATGGTGTCAGCTTGAGCTCACACCCACATTTGGCATGTTAGAATGCTTGACCTGGCCATTAAGAAGGGCAGGCAGTAAAAAGCAGACTAAACACATCTTGTCTTTTAAACAGGACATGGAGTTTAGGGATGCATGGATACTTGGAAGCTGTAATGACATACTGTAGGTGCAGGACTTTCAAATAGCTTTCCTGTTGCCAGAAATGAATGACTATGGAATCCAGAAGTGACCTGAGACAAAGGCTTGAGAATTAGAGTAATAGTGTGGTCAGAGTGTAGGCAAGAGATGGAGAGACTGTTATGGTGGCTGTGGTACTGTATTTTGGATGCTTACTATATGGGCACGATGTTGCTTGCTGTTTTATATGATTTGGATATCACTTTGTGAGATAGTGGGTTTTTAAAATACTTTGGCATTTAGGCGTAAACCTTGTTTATTGAACTCAACAATCTGGAGCTGTGAGCAGGTGCACTGTTATAATATTTTTCTGTAAATATGTTTATTTTGCTAATAAAAATGTGTTACTTGGTTGTTTGTGAAATACCGTTGTTAGGAACAGGTTGAACCTTAGTCTGAGCTGTTTTCTTTTTAATATTTTTTTTTCTTCATTCAAAGATGTTATCATTGTGGCAATGACATTAATTATGACTTTTATTTTATATTTTGTAGAATTATTTTGCACTTTTACACTATTTTTCATTATGTTAGTTATTTCTAACTTTATTATATCTTGGTGCTACCATTTTGTTTTATTTGTTTCCTGTAATCCATGGCCATTTTGTGATTTCAGCAGCCATGTTGTTGTTGATGACCATGCCTGGCTCCTACCATGGAATTACCATGGTATTTATGGTGACGCTTGAGCTAAAATTGTTTCTGATCAAAACATCTATTTTGTTTAGACTTTACAGTTCTGCTTAGTATTTTAGCTTTGTTGAAAGTTCTTATAGCACCCCGTGTAGCAGACTCTTGCCTGGCAATTACCAGGTATTTCTTTAGAAAAACATTTAAGAAAATGTTCTTTCATTTCTGCCACAATTTAAATAAAATCCTGTTCCATTTGGCTTCATGCCCCATATAAACATAACACAAATACTGTACATGTATCTTGTAACAGAAGAAGGTGTTTTGATGTTTCACAGATAGCTGTGTTTGCTGGATCTTCTTCTTTCGGCCGCTCCTGTCAGGGGTTGCCACAGCGGATTTTCTTGTTCCATATCTTCCTGTTATCTACATCTTGCTCTGTTATACCTATCATCTGCATGTCCTCTCTCACCACATCCATAAACCTTCTCTAAGGCCTTCCTCTTTTTCTCTTGCCTGGCAGCTCTATCCTTAACATCCTTCTCACAATATACTCAGCATCTCTCCTCTGCACATGTCCAAACCAACGCAATCTCGCCTCTCTGACTTTGCCTCCCAACCGTCCAACTTGAGCTGACCCTCTAATGTACTCGTTTCTAATCCTATCCATCCTCGTCACACCCAATGCAAATCTTAGCATCTTTAACTCTGCTACCTCCAGCTCTGTCTCTTGTTTTCTGGTCAGTGCCACCATCTCTAACCCATATACCATAGCTGGTCTCACTACCATCCTGTAGACCTTCCCTTTCACTCTTGCTGATACCCGTCTGTCACAAATTACTCCTGACACTCTTCTCCACCCATTCCACCCTGCCTGCACTCTCTTTTTCACCTCTCTTCCACAATCCCCATTACTCTGTACTGTTGATCCCAAGTATTTAAACTCATCCACCTTCGCCAACTCTACTCCCTGCATCCTCACCATTCCACTGACCTCCCTCTCTTTTGCATACATGTATTCTGTCTTGTTCCTACTGACCTTCATTCCTCTCCTCTCCAGAGCATACCTTCACCTCTCCAGGGTCTCCTCAACCTGCTCCCTACTATCGCTACAGATCACAAAGTCATCAGCAAACATCATTGTCCACGGGGACTCCCGTCTAATCTCGTCTATCAACCTGTCTATCACCATTTCAAATAAAAAAGGACTCAGAGCCGATCTCTGATGTAAGTCCACCTCCACCTTGAATGCATCCGTCACTCCTATTGCAGACCTCACCACAGTCACACTTCCCTCGTACATATCCTGTTTCATACAATACAACAGCTTGCACTTAATATATTGACTGCACTTGATTTCCATCATTGCTATAGTGTTGCTACAATGATTTCTGGGATTGTATTTGCAGAGAAGGTGGTTTATGTGTTTTGTACTTGGTGTACACGTCCTGATGTGTGTCATTGCAGAATGTATAAGTAGCAGATCCACCGCAGGTAAATCACCAGCTTTCTGAAATTACCATCTTTGTGAGATTCTTTTTTGAGTATTCCAGAAGGCTTCTGTTTTCAGGTTTAATCCTCCTTCTTTTCTTTTGGTTTTCATTTGCCTATTTCTTTTCTCTTTTTTTGTCCTCATTTTTAGTATGTGGTTTTATCTACAGTACTTCTTATAACAGGTTAGGGGCAGCTGTAGCTTCATAGGGCAGGAGTGGTTAAGAAGATTGTTTTTAAGGTAGCCATTAGATTTTCCCCATTTAAGCTTAGAATCAGGGGCTTGCAAGGGTATGCATCATAGGCTGTTTGACTCCTAGTCACTACAAACAAATAAGGTGTACAAGCACAACTTTATTTTATTATGACAGTTGATTTCTGAAACTTAAGGCATCAGCCAGTGAAAAAGGTTATGTAGTTAATTGTGATACTTATTCCTTTTGATTAATAAATACTTATATGAGGTGGAAAAGAGAATAAAAGTTTTACTCCCAGGTGCACATATTTAGGATACTTGGAGGAACACTAAATACTGTAGTGCCATCTCTAACCTTAACAACTGTGGCGAGTTGTCCTATTTATTGCCTATTGGAGTAACTCTATTGCAAGTGGCAGCCTGGTTTGCCAGCATTACTCCAGTCGTTTTCTCCAGTTATTTGCTTCCTTTCATATTATTAGAAAACTGGTGCATAAGAACACTTTCTGTTATTCTGTTGATCTTGCAATCAGCAGGTTTTGCAAATTTTTGGCTTCTTCTCTTGCTAGCTTTACTCAGTGCACTATTGTTCTTGAAAATGTACTGTGCATCTGTTTTCTGAGTCAGTCATTTACCTCATTAGACAAAATTATTTATTATATAGAATATTTATATAAAATCCCAATGAACTGCTGCAAATGTGTTGGGTTTGAATAAAAATAATTTTAAAATACATGCTTGGAAATTTCACTTGATGACATTTTGCTTAAATTACTATTTTAACTGTTGTGCTCCAAATATTTATGAAACAGGAATTATTTGAAAAAAAACTATAATAAAAGGCTCTGAGAAACATTGACACAACATTCAAAGGATTACGGAAATTCAGATTGATGTATGAAATGAAATTCTGAGCATTTCTCCACAACAAAGAGTCATCTTCAATAGCAAAGTGTGTGACTCAACAGATTTGATTATATTTTATCATCTTTCAGTTTTAATGATATTTTCTCAAATGGTGACACAGAGATTTTCAGTAAAAAGATGCTGGCAGCTAACAGTAGCAGGTTAAGCCTAAAATTAGGTGTGTGTGTGTGTGTGCATAGATATGCCCTCCAATGGATAGACCTTGCATACACTTGGTTTCTGCTGTACACCTGTTTCTGCTAGACTTTGCTATGATTCCCTGCTAAACAAATTCGGATTAAGTGGTTTAGGAAAATGGATGAATGGATAAAATCATGGCTGCATTCTTTAAAACCAGCCTTCTATATCCAGCATCTGTTTTTAGCATTCAGTAGTTTGGCAGCCTAGACGTTTACATTTCGACTCAATTAATTCCAAGGACTTTAATAATAATATGATTGAACTAACTCCAATTTTGCAGTTTTAATGCTTGAAAAATATAAATGGATTTTTTTAATCCAATGAATTTTTAATGCCTTAATAATTATTGTTCTGTTATGTTCAAAACAGATTAATCTGTTATTATTTTGTGTGATCATTTTAACACACTTTAAAAAATAAACAATGTTACTGTATATATGGTTGCTGTCCTTTTCCTGCAACTGCCTATCAACTACACATCTGAGCAACTTACTAAGACTGAAGATCAGTGGGAGAAGGAGATACTTTAGGTGGAGGAGGTGAACGACTGAATGAGGTGCACTTTTGTCATTTACTCAACCTGTTGAATGCCACAGTAGCAAGAAGAATAACCTACCTACAACAAAACCTTCTGAAACACCCACTTAATCCAATTTAGAATTGTGGAGAGACAGCCCCAGAGAGGATGCAAGTCTGTTGCAGAGCCCTTTCATGCACACAACCACAGAGGGCCAATTTGAAATCACCCCTTGACACATGCATTTTTGGGGATGTGTGACGAAAACTCACTGAGAATGTACAAACATCACGCAAGCAATGACCAGGCAGAAGATTCAGTCCAAGTACAGTGGTACCTCTGGTCACGACTGTAATTCGTTCCAAAACTCTGGAAGCGACCCGATTTGGTCGCGACCCAAATGTAACTTCCCCATAAGATTGTATGTAAATACAATTAATCCTTCCATATTTTTAGTAATATTTAAAAGGCAAGTTTGCAGGGGGATATTATAATTATGGGGGACTTCAAATATCTGAATATTAACTGGGATAACCTTGCAAATGGCAGAGCACAAGAGTATTTAAAAGTAATCCGTGACTGCTTTTTAACGGTGAAGCTTGTCTGGATTTAATATTTTGTAATATTCAAAATAGAATTGAGGGTGTAAAGGTGATTGAATCACTAGAGTCATGTGACCATAATATAATATAATTCTTAGCATTTTGTAATAGTGTGGATGCAAAGACTAGAATTGTCTTGAATTTGGTAGGGCAAATTTTGAGCAGATGTGGCAAAGTCAAAAAATCACATTCTCACAGACTGGCAAAAATGCAACCACAAGACTGGACTAAGGAGGATGCACGATGCTGGTGGTGGCATGTGGCTTGGCTTCTGGAGATGCACCCTAGCAACAGTTTGCCACATAGTAGTAACCAATTCTGAAAACAAAACTAACCATTGAAAGTGAAACAAAATTACTTAATTCAAAACCCAATAAAATATAAACTGTAAAGGAACATTACTAAAGCCCAGGAAAAGTATTAAGTAGTCCAGTGAACTTTTGCAAGACACACAGAACTGAAAACAAAAAGATGATCACAGGATATTGTAGAGTTTCAACACAACACCATCTCATTTGAATTATAAAGTTTTTACAATATACTACATTATATTTTTAATCTTACAAATGACTTTGGTGTCTAGCCTACAAGATGAGAATGAGTCAACATGCATTACGTCAATATTACGATAACCATGTCTCCTACTCATTTGCTTTCTTTCTTTCTAAGCAGTCTTTTTGTTTATGGTGAACTGCATTTTTCAAGTGCTTACCAGATTTGGAGAAACACCCAGGTGTTTTGTATTTCTTTTTTTTCCTTTAAGTATATTTGACCACTTATCCACTTTCAGAATCCAATAAATTCATTCTATGTTCATGGAGTGCAGCTTGTACTTGGAAGCCTTATGTACAAGAGAGTAAGCAACCCTGGATGGTGAGTCAGTCAGTTGTGGTACCCAGATGATTTAAAACCAATTTGGGATGTGGGCGGAACACTGTAGAAAAAATAGTGAAGACATTCAGACAGCAAACAAATTCCACACAGTCAGTGACTTCAATGAAATTTTGAACGCAGATTTCTGGAGTTGGAAGGAAGCATTGCTATCCACTGAGCTTCTATGCAACTAATATATGGTTTGGTGTCATCAGCACATTTCGTAAATTTACAGCTGAACGGAAATGAAGCTGAGTGGCATTCCTAGAACAGATTTTTATGTCACTTTCCTGGAGAATGTAGTTACAGCTGATGACGATCATGATGGTTTCCAGCTTCAGGATTAATGTCTTAGCTTGTTATTAAGGGATTTTTGTAAGCTGGAGCAGTGTATGTTGTATTGACCTTTCTTAGTCCGTGTAAGGTGTCATTATGAATTCATTAAGTAATGTGCTGTCTTCATGTGTAATCTCATGCCCTTGTGCAGCTGTCTGATTGATAAAAACATTAAAAAGAAAAAAAGTAAAAAAACAGAGGTGATATTCTTGTGTGGTGCCTACATGGGGTGCTTGACAGTGCTCAGAGGACAACATTTCAAAACAGTTTACGCTTAGTAAAAGTGTTGTTTTGTGACTCAGCAGTTAATTTAATCCATGTTATTACATCCTTTCAGCTCACCAGAGAGCTTGGGGCAGTGTCTACCACCTTGCTTTCACAACAATGTTTCATTTTAACCATACCATGTAATGCCTTTTTTAATTAAATGCACAATTACATAGAAAGCTTCAGGGTGAGAAAACACGCTGAAAGAACTGACTAATCTAAAAGGAGCAAGGGCATTAGTTTGAGACATTTTTCGTTAATCCAAACTATTAAGTGCCTGCTGCATTTTTAACTTTAAGTCCAACAGACATTCTTGAAAGGTTACCAGGTCATAAAGCATACCAATGAGCTTCTTGTACTTAATATGTTAATACAGACATCATTTAAAATGAAACAACCTAGACTGCATAAATCCCCAAATGCATTAACCCACACCTTTATGAACATGACAACACTGCTTAACTGAAGAAAGTCGGAGTTTATCTAGAAAGCAGATCTACCCTGTCAGTGCTTTAAGGGTAAGTCTATAATGGCTAAAATCTGCATTAAAGGAATAGTAAACTGACTGTTATGTACTAGACTTCATAATGTGGCCAGAATTTGTACTTCTTTTATAAATGGATTTAATGCACTGCTCTCTATTTTGCAGACTCCTTTTAGCTTATTTTTGTGATGAACTAGCTCACCTCAGTAGTTCTGGGTCAGGTCAGGGTGGGCAGCATGCACTGGTACAGTGTGTTGCCGCACCCACCAGATGACGAAACATCTCAGGATCCTGCTTTGCAACCTCCCAGGCAGACATACGGCCCAGTCCCACACTCCAGAAATGACTGTCCATCTTCCACAGCCAGGTGTTACGTGGGCGTCTCCTTGATCTGGTCCAACCACTAGGGTCCTCGACAACTAGAATCTTGTGAGTGGATCACCCTCGGATAATCACACTGCTGCAGTGCTGCAACTGACACTACCTCACAATGCAAGTAATGTGCGCATTCGGGACTCCATGAGCAACTGCTCATTCGACACAAAGTCAAACCAGTGGTACCCAAGGATTCTCCCCAAAGACACAGTACCAAAAGAGTCCAGTCTTCATTTCAGGTCACTGGATTGCGTCTGTTGTGATGTGAGATTTTGCATATAACTTGATAAATGTTTTGTATGTCTTTTTTTTATAATTTAGGCAAAGCAATGTAATTTAGTTTTACTTTAGTGAGAGGCATACGTGTTTGCCCCTCCCTTTTACGACTGAGTCTATTTGTAATTTTACGACAGGATTTGGGGATGTGTCTTAAACCAGTTTGGCCAGTGTTTCTTTGCTAAAGTCTTTCTCTCATCCCCCACACAAAGCCAGGTTAGCTTAACATATGGTCTTGGGGGGGTTGCAGGTGTTAAGATGTACTATTTCCCCCCATTGGTCTGAGATATGGCTGTTTGGAATTGGCTTGTCTCAGAGGCCTTTAAGTACCATAATGTCCTTTTGGCTGTAGGGATTGGACAGAAAACCTATAAATTTGCTTGCTCAACCACATTCTCTCTCTCTCTTACTCACCAACATATGATGAAAGAAGCCTCTCTTGCTAACCTGTGATGATGTAGAAGTATCTTTCTCTTGTTAACAACTGATGAAGACCATCACACCATGAACTGACAAGAACAGCATAATGAAGAGCACAGCTTCAGCCATAGTGAGACAGGCTTGAGGCCTGTTCTGAAGAAAGCTGAGCACCAATGATGCCTTAACTAGAGACATTTTAAGTAACTACAAGTCTGTGTGCCACCTGAGTTACACATCACCATTTTATCAGGTTGTATGGTTGCCAATATTCAAATGTACTTTGCATTTTGTTATTATTTATGAATATTATCAGTAATACATTATTTTATGTGTAACTTAACTCCTGCTTGTCTTTTTACTACATCTAATTGCCTGAGGTTATAGATATAGAAGGGAAGGTGGGGATAAGTTATATACAGTGGTAAGTCTGTGAGATTAGGCATTTTAAGGCTACATATTAATAATACAACAGAGGAAAGTAGAGCAATATATATATTACTCTACCAAGATAAAACAGCGTCCATGTCTTGCAACCATGTAGCAAAACAGGAAGCAACCGGACCCTAAAGACTTGGAACTTCGTCCTTTTACAAAGATATAAGTAGCACCACACACCCCTTTCCAGTGACCTCATGACCCCCCATGCACTCCTAATATGTCTATTGATTTTATAGGTCACCATTTGTAAATCTAGTTAGAATTGTTTCAGCCCAACAATAGGTAGTTATGACAGTCAACTGAGATATCAGTACACAGTTTTCATACACCAAGCCTGCTACTAGAGAAAGACATGCAGGTTAGGTGGATTGGCGATTCTAAATTGGCCCTAATGTGTGCTTGGTGTGTGGGTGTGTTTGTGTGTGTCCTGCGGTGGGTTGGCACCCTGCCCAGGATTGGTTCCTGCCTTGTGCCCTGTGTTGGCTGGGATTGGCTCCAGCAGACCCCCGTGACCCTGTGTTCGGATTCAGTGGGTTGGAAAATGGATGGATGGAAGGATCATTCCAAGTTTAATCCCTCACCTCTTGGCGTGTGTTGCTGGCTAATTGATGACTTTCAATTGGCCTCATGGGATTGCTGCCTCTCCAGAATTGTTTGTTACGTTGACCTGATGCTGCCAAAATAGGTTCTTTCCTCTTCCAGGATCCTTGAATTTTTGTTAAACACGTTCAAAAATGATTGGGTGAACAATCGCACAATCCGCAAGATCCAAGTCTTTGGAGTTTTATCCATAACCAACAGTTATATTACAGAATCCAGTTCTCTGAAAGTATACCAAAGCAAGCTACAGCATTAAGAACTGATTACTTACTACTGTATAGTGCTCAAGAAGGCAATGACAATTACCCGGTGAATGAAATTTCATAAAATATCTACAGAGAAACCTAAATATAAACTATAGCTGAAAGACCACCATACATAGAGGTCTTACATTTCTAATGTCTTTTTCTGTTGCTGCAGTTACTTTGCCCTGCAAACATCAGAAAAGAAGTTTCTCACTTTTTTCCCATTTTCATCTTGTGTAGTGGACAATTAAAAGGGGTATTTGTAGCATGGTGGGTCACAATTTTAATGATACAGAAGGATAGCAGACTGTCATATTCAAAGGCCTAGGTGTAGCAGATGTTGTTCAGTAGAAGTACACAAGGTTCATATTTGCAACTGTGTTTTGCATAATATTGAAATTAACTTGTGTTTGGGGTTAAGCAGAGGCCACAAAGACACTTGTCATATTAATTTGGAACTGGCTGGAGGAAACTCTCATTCTGTGTTTAGCTAAAAACAGGAGTAAACTAATATTCTTTTTTTATGTCAGTTTCACTTTGCCTTTACTTAGTTATAGTAGAATACACGTCCAAGTTGGTTAATTTTTCCAGAAGATGTTTAACAGTAGTTTGTTGTTTGTGTGCTGTGTCTGCGTATGCACATACTGTTGTGTAGTGGGTGGTATGTTTTTATGGGTTAGTCACAGACTATTAAAACCTGCCGTGACTCATAGCTTTCGAATTAAGATAGTACAAGTCTGGTGTGAATTTTTTTGGTTCTTTATGCCACTGTCATTTTTTGTCATTGTTTAAGCTGCTATCAAATAACTTGCTAATATCTGGGTTTTGCTTACATTCTAACTTGGTAATGATGTAGGGCTACCAGTGAACATGTCACAGATGACTTTAAGTAAGAGTGCCTGTCATTGGGTATAAAATGCATTGTTATAGTGACTATTATACTTTAAAACTCCACTTTTCTGTTTTTCCTATCATAATATATTCTTATTGTTCTAGCTACCACATGTCTAGCGATATGTTGTTTTGGATTGCTAGCTGTTTTCACTCCTACATTTTGAACTCTTGACCAGGACTGTTATATTAAACTTATTTTAAAATGTATTCAAAATATAGTAGTAAAGTTTTGAAACTTTGGCCAATGCAATTTTACTGCTACATTTTGTCTTATTTATTTTGTTTAACATTTTTGAAACTATACAGTGGTATAAAAATTAGGTTGTAAAGAAGGTAAAAACCATTATTCGGAGTGTTTCCTAATGTGGAAGTTATGGTTGGGTTTGGAAATGCTCACTGCCCTTTCAGGATAAACCTTCTTTTGGAAAGAGGACACGAGTTGGCTTTATTTTATTTTAAGTTACATAAGCATTACATAACGCAGTGTGATAAAGTCAAATACAAACAAGAAAGATCAAGTGTTGGGGGAATGCCCTGTATAATGTTGGTGGATCCTTGATTCAGGTTTGGACTGAATTCACAGTCCAAAATGTATAAAACAGACATTTGACAATGACAAAATTACTTTGCGGTACTTTATGGGTACATGGCAGGAAATGCAATGACAAACAGGAAATGAAATCTTGGTGGATGTGATGATGAACAAAGGAACCAGATCTGACATCATAATCGGGAGACGGAAATTAAGTCGTCAGGAAGAGATATATTTGTAATGCCACAAAGCCCTTCATCTCGTCTTTTGTTGTGGGTTTCTACTTTGAAAAACGAGAATGCGGTGCAAGCGCAGCCCACGATTCAAAAAATTGCTCTGCATACCTGTTTGTCTCGTCTGATAGTAGCTGAAAGGCAGCTTCAGGAAAAAACAGCCTGAAGTAGTCCAATCTGTCGAGTCCAACAGCAAGCCATGCTGTCTTGTAAAGTCTGGTAGCCTGTTTGGCTCCCACAGATCAATGTCTGGGTATTTCTCCCACACAAACCTTGCCGTAGATACATCGGAAGCGCAAATGCGCTCAGCTGGGGTGGCATCGGCTAGTGTCCGATCAGCTGATGCCAGTTTCTCACTCTCTTGCTTGATCTCCTGATCACTCCTAACAAAATCAGATTCTGAAAAATCAGAGTCCGACTCGGCGATAATGTGCAAAACATCATCTGCTGAGTATTTTGATTTCTGCACTCGCTTCGCTCCCTCGTGAGATGTCGATGCCATCTTGCCTTTGTTTACATTTCGTAACTCACTCACACGCAAATATTAGATGCCGAGTCAATGAGTCTAACATTCCTCCAAGCAGAGAGGGAATACCTGTAACATAACAGTGAGTTTTCTCGCCATTAACGGTTGATTGTTGACTTTTGCCAGGTAATACACATCATGGTCTGTGACACAATATTCACTCCATAAGACACATAGACATTTCCACCCTTCTTTTGGGGGGAAAAAGTGCTTCTTATGGAGCGAAAAATACGGTATGCACGAGGAGAAGTGTGAATTGACTTTTATCGTTCTGTCATAGAATACTTTGTTACTACTATTTCAGGATCTCATTGAAGGATGTGTGGTTCGATTTATTTAGGGTATTTTTTGTAGTCATTGTCAGTTAGAGATCATTCTGATTCATTTCATGTAATTATTATCATTATAATCAAGTTTTACTGTTATTCCTATTGACGGCAGTAGTGCCCAATGCTAGCCAAGTAAACTGATGATGATGTAAAGTTTAGAGCACTAGTGCTATAAAAGATGACAACACACCCATACTGATATCCAAACTTTGGATCAACAAAATAATGACCAGCAATAGCTTAGTGCTAGATCAGACCAAAAGGTAAGCAGAACAAAAGAAAGCATTCATTTAGTAATGATGACTTCAAATTGATTTTGACTACAAATTTAAATCAGGTTGTGGTTTTGGTGAAAGACTGAATATTGTATGCCTAACATCTGTCTATTTATAGATGTCCCTCTTTACACATCCAAAAAACCAAACATATTTCCTACATTATGCCACTCAACTGAACCTTTGAACCGAGCTCCTTTTGTATGGTGTAGAGGAACACAGCAGACCTGAAGTAGTGGTCATATTCCTGTAGCAGCCTTCTTGGAACAGGCAGTCTTCTGAACAGTTCCTTTGTGCTCACTGGACATACAGTAGCTTCCTTAAGACATTTCCAATTTAAGTAAAGAGAGAAGATTATACTTTAGAATTCTTCATCGTTTCACTTGATGATGCCATTATGCTTCCAGCACCTGCCTCCATATATTACTTAAATGTCCAAATTCTCCTTATCTGAGGTCAACTGCATTACTTGGATTGAGTATGAGAAGATCAAAATACAGAATCTGAAAGTTAAGCAGGTATGTTTTCATCTATATCTTCTGTCTAAACAGTGCATCTTTGTGTCTTTAAAATTAAAGCAGCTTAATTAAACTAACAGTAAAAAAAAACTGTCTGATTCAGAAATCTGTTGGAGTGAAAAATCTCCTGTCACAGAGGTAATAAAAGAATTCATTGTGGACTCTGGCTGCAGATCCAATGTCCGTCCATGGACGTAGTACTAACTAGTAATCATAATCATATTGTATAAGCCCTACATGGAGAATTATGTCTCTAAACTAAATCAAATACTCCATAAGATGCTACTTTCATATATCCTACAAAAAGCAAGAACGGTATTTTTTTGCTGTAGCTCTTGCAAAAAAAAAACTATTCTTTTACAAGGCTAATTTTATGAGCTGCAAACAAAATTTGTTTTCTTTTAAAAATGACTGCTGATTGCCTCAATTCTTCAGTTGAATTCTCTCAGATTCAAAGAGGTGTATTATGTACAGACAAAGCTGCAGAGCTACAGATGAAAAATAGTCAATAATGTTGAAGATTTTCTCAAAATCCTTGGGATGCCTTATGAGTAAAACATTTATTAAACTGGTTATGTGTTTTGCCCTAATAGTGTATTTACATACTTCAGGAACACTTTGATCTGATAAAGGACAGTAAGTTATCCTATTGAAGTGTTTTCCTGCAGGCAGTTTGAGGACAAGTCAATTCTTTTGATTTGTACTTAACGGTTCTTGCGAATAACTCATCAGTTTAAGCATTTTGCAAACCAGAGCTCACTTACTGGCACTGACCCCAAGGAAGGACTTGGCCCCGGATGGGATTCCTGCCATTCAAACACTCTCAGACTGAGCCAACAGAGATTGGCTAATGAACCTAATATGAATGTCTTTGGAATATAAAGGGAAGAGGTGCACTAACTGGAGAAAAACCTCTGCAAATACATTTAAACTTCACACAGGTATTGCTTTGGGCCCAGTTCTGTTCAGATGTGAGGCCGCTTTACAAACCACTTCTGTGTTGTCCCCACATAACATTCAATATATTTATGAAAGTTTTTTTTTCTGCTCATTGCTATAGTTAACAAGCAGAAAGCCACTTGTCGATTATTCTTTTTAACCTTGATATTAAACACTGAAATAAGCAGAAGGAAAAAACCAGCACCTGTACTTCTCACTTTCTTCTGTGATAACCTTGCTCCATTGTATTTAGTATTGCTGTTGGGTCAGCCATTGTACAGCGCCCCTGGAGCAATTGAAGGTTAAGGGCCTTGCTCAAGGGCCCAGCAGAGTAGGATCTCTTTTGGCAGTGATGGCGATTTGAACCGGCAACCTTGGGGATACCAGCGCAGATCCTTAGCCTCAGAGCCACCACTCCACCCTATAGTTTTGTTTAACAACATACTGTCTCATTCCTGCCAGTTTCTTGCTGCCACTTAATGACCTGGGCCAGCATAGCTTAGCTTTCCCCATTATGCAATGTCCCCCAATACCTGAAGGTCCACGGCACAGACAACTACAGGTATATGTGCAATGATATTCTGAATTCCATTTCCTCCTTTAAATCCTTCAAGTTGTTTGCCTTGATGCAACAAAATCTCTCTCTCTTCAGGATGATGAAGGAAAAAACTGAATAGGATTTAACAAACTAGGTATAAAATCAGTAAAAAGCCCTTTAGCTGGCATTAGTTCTGGGGTCACTTGGTATATTAGTATTTTTTGTAGGAAGACTGTGGAGGACAGTTGCGGTCTACTATCAGAGCAGTGAATGTCCATTGGTTGATTTCCTGCAGTGGTTCAAATCGCATACTATGTTTTATTTTTTTTGTAGTTTGCTTTGTACTTTTACATAATGTTATTCTGTTGTGTTTTGGCCAACTGAATCGGAATACATCATATGTTAGTAGAGCAAGTTTAGGGTGTAGGGTCAATACTAAGAAGGAGTGTCACACAGCAAAATCTCTTCTTCACCTACACATGAATTAGTTACTGGACTGCTTTACACCCCATTCTTTATATATCTTGGTGTGTGACTAGAATTAGAAGACATTCCATTTTTTTGTCATAATGAATGGTTATCAGGCAGTTGTAGATGCTTGTATATATTAATAGAATAGAAGAGTTAAAATAAAATCATCCCTTTTCCGTAGTCTGTCACCTATTTCATGGTCAAAGCCACAATACAATATATTGAGCCATTTGTCAGTTCGGCCTGGCCATTGACTAAATGAACTGACTGGAGTAGTAATTACTATTCTGTTAGCCTCATTTACCCTAGCGGAGCAGATTTACTTGTTTATACATTATGTCAGATATACAGTAAACCTGATTATTGTGGGTGTTACACACAACACTAGTGACATGATTGTTTTAAACTTACCTCAGTGTAAACATTTATCCCTGCAGCATCTTAAAGTTGTATTGTTGAGCATCTCCACTGTACCCTTGAGTAGCTGTAAGAAATTATGTTGAGGCCATGTATTTCCCCCTGGTGGTGTGAAAAGACTTCACATGAAGTACAAGGAATTCCAACACTTGGGATTCCGACTTCTCCATTTTTATCAGTTCCTCTTTGTCTTTTTCTTCTTCTTCTTTTTAGTATTATTGCTACCTTTTGTTTTGGCTGACACCTGCATCCATTTACCTATTGGCATATATCCTTGTTCAGAAAAGATGTTTATTGCAGTTCCTTCCCATACTTTAAATTTTACCTTATTAAGATTATGCTAAAATTATTATTTTTCATGTCTCTTTATAAAGTAATTGTCTTGATATGGTTGGTAATCATTTAATCAGTTTCTATCAGTAAAAACTGAAATATAAATTTTAGGCATACTGAGAGTTTTGTTGTGCTTGTCTGAATTTTGCAACCAAAATGTGAACTTGCTAATGAAGAATGTCTAGTTAAACGCTGAATCAGCTGTAGTTCTTATTGTTTCCTTTGAGCTGATATTTTTACTACAAATCCACAGTTTACCTTTTCTCAAGCCAAAACTAATATGTTCACACAAACACATATTCTAGCGGTATTACATTAAGGTTCCTTGCAGAACCTGCAACATGATGGATGATATTACTGTAGTAGCAGTATTAGTTCTGTCACGTGTACAGAATACTATCAAATACTCATGTGCATGTCTGACCAGTTAGCACATCACCACTTTCCATGGCCATGACAAACAAAAAGGTATTAAAATAAAGAAACTTAAGTTTAAGCAACTTTCAGCCAATGTCCACGTGTCTCAAGACTTAAATCAGAATCTCAAGAACGAAATGTGATGTACAGACATTTAAAAGACATCCATCTGATTAAAGAGTACTGAACAATCTGGGTGGTGTATTTTGGGAAATCATCCTTTTTTCTGAGCCAAGCCCAGCAGCTGGGGATAAAATATAGACAACATTCTTCAGATTTGGTTTTACATTTTGAGACATGTGGACATGGGCTTATTGGGTCTTTCCCCAGGAGAATTTATTATTTGTAATGTTTTGATTTTACTGTACATCTCTATATGTTGGGTGGCACGGTGGCACAGTGGGTAGCGCTGCTGCCTCACAGTTAGGAGACCCAGGTTCGCTTCCCGGGTCCTCCCTGTGTGTAGTTTGCATGTTCTCCCATGTTCTCTCTTCACTGTGATGTCTCTACATTGATGGATTAAAGGCCAGAAGTCCACATGACCTTCATCATCAAGTTCTTCCATGAGAACCCTGAATACCATGAGGACTGATTGAGATCATTTAAGTTAGGTAGAATGCCTAGAGGGGGCTGGGCGGTCTTGTGGCCTTGAACCCCTGCAGATTTTATTTTTTTCTCCAGCTGTCTGGAGTTTTGATTTTGTTTTTTCTGTCCTCCCTGGCCATCGGACCTTACTTTTTTTTCTATGTTAATTAGTGTCTTTTTTCCTCTTTCTTCATTATGTAAAGCACTTTGAGCTGCATAATTTGTATGAAAATGTGCTATAAAAATAAATGTTGTTGTTGTTGTCTGTGTGGGTTTCCTCCTGGTACTCCGGTTTCCTCCCACAGTCCAAAGACAAGCAGGTTAGGTGCATTGGCGATTCTAAATTGTCCCTAGTGTGTGCATGGTGTGTGTTTGTATGTACATTCTGCAGTGGGTTGGCACCCTGCCCGGGGTTTGTTTCCTCCCTTGCGCCCTGTGTTGGCTGGGATTGGCTCCAGCAGACCCCTGTGACCCTGTAGTTAGGATATAGCGGGTTGGATAATGGGTGGATGGATCTTTATATGTTCTCACATTGCTATTTGTATATGTGCTAATCAATATTATCACCATTTTCTGTTGAAATGAAGTATTTGTGAAACAATAACCTGCTCATTTAGATATTGCTGTAATTCGCACTGCAGGATGCATATTGTATGAATGAGTGGCTATTCTGTTTTGGTTTGGTTTGGTTTGGATCAAGTAAAATCATCATGAATAAAAATTTAAATCTGCTGCTTTACAAGTTCTGCATCAACATGTAATGTCCCGGAACAGACTTATAAGCATGAATTTGAAAATCACAAACATAAATGTAGCTGCGATTTCCAAAAATTACCAAAGTTCTGCAGCTTCAACTCAAAAAAATGGGATTCAACAAAAGCCTGACGCGCAGAAAGGATTCCACAGACAAAATATCTTCGTTTTTAAAAGTTTAGTTAAGTTTCAAAGTAAAAAAGAAACTTAAAATAGCAAAAAAGGAAAAATTAGTGTTAAGAAAAGTTCAGTTCAAAGCTTAAATCTTGTTACATTTCAAATCTTTTTCATTTCAAAACATTTCAGAACCATTTCTAAACGGTCAGATAACTGTATGTTTATCCCATTCCTAGGTTTAAAATAGGTCTTTTAAGTCCCTATGTACTGGGACCTGTTCTAAACAACAACTGAGATTATTATCACACTGTTTCTCAGTTATACTGTAGTAAGAAGGTTCTATCTCTTGCTAACTTATAAGGGGAAAAGACTATACCATAAGTTATGACTATGAAAGAAATGTATGTTCTATTCAAATTAAGCAAACATTAATATGAGTTTAACTCAAAACTTTAACTTTCTAAGATTGGCTTTTACAATAAATAATAAAGGCCCTACTCAAGCGCTGCATGATTCTGACGCAATTTTGAATTCAGATTACGATACACGTATTTGTATTTTTACCCTGTTGTAAGTGAACCACAATTCATTAATACTCAACATTTTTCCACAAATAATAGCAGAAAGGCAGAATGGGATTTTATACTGATTGGCTGATAAATTTGCACTGTTTCATAGGTGTTAAATTGTGCCATAAAAGCCTTGTTTATTTGGAAGTGTTTATGAGCTAAATTACCTTTATAATTAGGCTTAGGTAATTTACATGATGAAAATTCACAGTACTTACTCCATTAGCACCAATGTCACACATCATAAGGGAGGTGAATTATCCAAGCTCAGATGTTTAAGCAACAGTACGAGGTGGTGAAGCTTTGTGAAAAACAATGTGGAAGGGATGGATAATTCAAAAGAATATGTTAAAGCGGATAATAAATATGCTGAAGTGAAATGTTTTTGTTTTTTTGTTTTTTTTTTACAAAACAATGCATCTTTTTTCAGTTTAATACAATTTTTGTTATTGTGAAATGGAACAGATGAAACACAAATTAAGTTAGATGGTTGGTGAGACACTGGAAATAGTGAGTCTAATTAGTTTCAGATCACAACTCAGTGCTATATTCGACTAAGTAGCCTGTTTGAACCAAAACTCTCAATATGTCCTAATAATTTGATTACCCTAAATATCTGCATTAAGCATTTAAATCAAATAAAGACTAAATCAGCTTCCACTTCATAAGAGAAAAGTAACCTTAGCTCTTATATTGTAGTTAGCAGTGTCAGAGTTAATTATTGGTTAGAGCTGTTGAGTCTCAGCATATTGAGGGGTGGCGTGCAATCACGGTGTGTAGTGCATGAAGTTTTGTATTTTTTTTAATCAGTCAAAACATCTCAGCTTTAAATAGCTCTCATTACATTTAATGACATCAAAATGCAGTTTATCAATTAAACAATAAAAAGGCACAAGATTAGAATGTGGAAAATAACACTTGTATTTAGTTTGTATGAGACTATTTGCCTCAGTTTGCACCTCTTAAGACTTTGGGCCCAGAGTGCAGAGTGCTTTTTCAAACATAAAGTGTTTCTTGAATTGAAATAAATGGCTTCAAAAACCTGTGGCCTCTTGCATTTGCCACATGGAGTACATTAGTCCTGCTGGGGTGAGCACAGTGATTTTTTTGCAAAGATTCTTTTCCTGCTGTTTTTTTTAGATGTGAATAACAGAATACAAAAGTGAACACCTCAATGTGGTTGCTTGTACCTAATACACATTTTTATATTCATTTTTGATATTAAAGTAGAAGGGAAAAAGCCCAGGAAAATATGAACTCAAGGAATCAGTCAGCCAGCCTTAATTTAAATATGCTATTAAATACTTAAGCAAACACCTACCAAAAAATGGCATATTCGCACATAACAAAAGAGATACTGTGCATACTGTTACAGCTGAGACTTAGCATACAAATGAATTTACCGAGAGCTTTGCAGTTAGGCATCCTTGACCTTTGAATCTTATGTGATGTGAGTTATGGGCCACAGATCCAGCACGTGCTAACTGTCTACATGGGGTCTGCACGTTTCCTCCATGTCTGTGTTGGTTCTCCTCTGAGTGCTGCTGGTTTTCTCCAACAAAGATGTGTATGTGCGTGTGAGTCTTTATTAATATTTTGGAGATTATAATTTAACCTCTTCTGTGGTGGACTGGCACCCTGCCCGGGGTTTGTTTCCTGCCTTGCACCCTGTGTTGGCTGGGATTGGCTCCAGCAGACCCCCGAGACCCTGTAGTTAGGATATAACGGGTTGGATAATGGATGGATGGATAATTTAACCTCTTGCAAAGGTGTTCGGGCATGAAAATTAGGGTTAGGTCCTGCCTTGTGCCCACTGCATTAAGCCATAGGTTCCAGACTCTCTCAGCCCTGAGGTGAATTAAGAGGGTTTATTTTAGATGTGATATTAGTTATTGTAACTTACCACTCATCCTCCATACATATTTACTGCTTGCTTACTTACACCAGAAGTGGGGTTAATACAGATTCCACTCCAGCACAGGTCAGACTCATCACTTAATATGACCCAACTGCAAGATTTTAATAATAATAAATAATAATAATACATTTTATTTATTTGTAGGCACCTTTCTAAACACTCAAGGACACCGAACAATAGACAAAACACAGATTATAAACAAAAGTAAAATACAGAAATTAAAATCAGCCAGAGCAATTGTAATAGTGAAAATGATTCAATATTTCTAAGTTCAGGCGGTAGTGAGTTCCAAAGCTGGGGAGCAGAACAACTGAATGCTCTGCTCCCCATAGTGGTAAGACGGACAAAGGGGACAGTCAAGTGGATAGAGGTAGAGGATCTAAGGGTACGGGAGGGAATGGCAACATGGAGGAGGTCAGACAGATATGGAGGGGCAAGGTTGTGGATAGCCATAAAAGTTAGTAGGATAATTTTGAAGTTGAATTCGGAACTGAACTGGAAGGCAATGAAGCTGCTGCAAAACAGGAGTGATATGGTGAATAGAGGGGGTTCTAGCAATGATGCGGGCAGCTGAATTCTGGACCAGTTGAAGCTTATAAAGAGATTTGCGAGAAAGACCAAAGAAAAGGGAATTGCAATAATCCAGACGAGAAGTGACAAGGCTATGAACAAGGATAGCCGTGGTGTGGTGTGGGGAGTGAGGGAAGGGCGAATACGATTAATGTTACGCAAGTGGAAATATGCAGACCGGGAGATGTTATTTATGTGGGACTGAAAGGATAAAGTACTGTCAAGGATGACACCCAGAGTCTTAACCTGTGGGGAAGGGGAGACAGAGGAATTATCAATAACAAATGAAGAATTATCAGTTTTGGAAAATGTTGATTTTGTACCAATGAGGAGAACCTCAGTTTTGTCACCATTTAATTTAAGAAAGTTTGAAGAAAACCAGGATTTGATTTCTGCAATGCAATCAGTAAGGGAGGAGGGTGGAAAGGAAGCAGTAGGTTTGCTAGTGAGATAGAGCTGGGTGTCGTCAGCATAACAGTGAAAGCTAATGTTATATTTATGAAAGATATTACCAAGGGGAAGGAGGTAAATAATGAAAAGGTGGGGCACCAGGACAGAGCCCTGGGGCACACCCCTGTAACCCTGTAGTTAGGATATAGTTGATTGGATACTGGATGGATTGATGGATGTTCACAAGGTGTGCATGCCCAAAGATAATCAGAGTCTGAGGGTGTCACTTTTTATGCAAGTGGAAAATCCAGAAAATAATCATTATAACTTGACCTTTCATAAAATATAAATTTGCTAAGTTTATAGTTTTGACCTTTCTTTAAATCCTACTCGTTTGCAAAGGTTAATTTTAAAAGGTGTCTTTCTGCATCTCTCCGTTCTGTAGAAATCCCCATTGTCTGTAAGCAGGACCTCTCCCTCTATTAACACTTCTTCTTTTGTGTAGCTAAAGCAGACTCCTATTACAAAGATCAAAAGGTCAACTCAAGAAAATGTACACTTACAGTTTAAGCATTTTTTTTTTACCATAAATACTGTACATTATGTATAATCCTTAAAACGTTAACAAGAAATGTAAAATCTACTATAATAATAAAATTCTGCTACAGTGTTCAACTCTTTTCACAAAGGGTCACATATTTAGACCTACCACAGCATTAAATCATAGTACTTCTGATTTCCTCCTCCTCTATCCCACTAATGTGTGTCTGGCTATGTGTTGAATTTATGTTGGGCTGATTTGAGCCTTTGTGTGGCATGAGTGACCCCTGCCATGGACTGGCCCCTCCATCAAGATGCTTATGGGATAAGCTCTGAATTTCTTCAATGGGATAAAGTAAATGGAGGGATGAATGGGCAACTCATGATTAACATTTAATATAAATGAAGTTGGTAAACTTAGAATGGTAGTTAAAGAGTGGCCTGTCAGTTATTTAAGGTTAATAGTTAATGCTAAATGTTCTACAACTTATCTGTTCAGTTTGGTACGTAACTCTTTACTCTTAATCTTTAAAATTGATTATTATGTATGTCTTTGAATCACAGTGTACACATACTGTAACTTACTATAACAAGCATCATGTTAACTTGCATTTAATCTTGGGACAGGCTTACAGTAGCTATTGGCTAAAGAAAAGAGCCTCATAGACTGAATGGTCTCCTCTTCTTTGTCAAATTTTATATTTGCTTATGTCCATTTCCTCAATCTAAAAAAAAAAAAAAACATAAAGTCACTATTGAGTGTCGTGTAGTGTTGACACTCGAAATAAACATGCATGCTCCTTGCATAGGTTTATGTACCTTAAAGACTCGAAAAAGTAATGAAGAGGACGGGGGCAGAAAAATAGAATCCAGAATTCTGTGTCATAGTTGCTCATGTAAAAAACTCAGACAACCCTGTCAATAACAGGACTATGCCCACAGTCAAACCTGGAGATGTTAATGCAGTCTATTGGTGATTTGCCCAGAATCCATATAGATTAATTGAATGGGCTCACTACTTGCAAAGGCTGATGGTCAAGCTCAATGTACATTGGGCATGATGAGTCTAAGCAGGCTAGACTTTTTTAAAAGAAATTGCTTTTGGTATATAAATTGTAATTGTTTGAAAAAGGCAGAGCTTACTTGTTGTAAGTGCATGACTGAGTTTCAGATTTTTTTTCACTGCGCCATTTTGTTTTCATGGGTGATGCCATTTTGCAGTATTGTGGCAGGGGCTCTATCAAATTGTTTATAGTTTGACAACCATTGATAGAATGCAAACTATTTAGGATGGAGACCACGCCGCTCTTGAGTTTGTGATTTTCTTATTAAAGCAAAATCAACATCTTTCAGTGTGTCAGTTAGGAATAATTACACAAGTTAGTGCATATACCTTTTGCTCAGTTTTTTTGTCCTTCTTGTTATGTCCATCCATCCATCCATCCATAATCCAACCTGCTATATCCTAACTACAGGGTCACGGGGCTCAGCTGGAGCCAATCCCAGCCAACACAGGGCGCAAGGCAGAAAACAAACCCCGGGCAGGGCGCCAGCCCACCACAGGGCACACACACACCCTCACACCAAGCACACACTAGGGACAATTTAGAATTGCCAATGCACCTAACCTGCATGTCTTTGGACTGTGGGAGGAAACCGGAGTACCCAGAGGAAACCCACGCAGACATGGGGAGAACCCGGGTCTCCTAACTGCGAGGCAGCAGCGCTACCCACTGCGTCACCGTGCCACCCCCTTCTTGGTATGTGTTTTTTTCATTTCGATGATAAGTATTTCCAGTATTCTTCAAGTAATCTGACCGTTTTTTGTTCTTGACTACTTCTTAGTGTGCTCCTTTGAATTATAATCCATTTTTTCACATCATCAACCAAAGTGTAGTGGATAAAGGGCATCTGATTGAACAAAAAGTTTTTCGTTTTTTTAAGTTATTGAGTGAACAATTAACAAACATTGACCTGTACCTTGTGTAAAAGTAATATCCCCTTAATTTTTTTTCTTTCCTGGTTTTGCACCATAAGCTGCAATGACTGCAACCAAATACACCCTAATAAAAGGACAAGTGTCTGTCCGTATGTCCTTCCCATTGCTATGTCTCTGTCATTCCAAAAGCATAGTGTGTCACAAATATTTCTGGTAATAAAATGCATTGAATTTGTCATTCTAAAGATGGTGCATCACAAATAATACTAGTTTTACAAATCCCATACTAAATGACATATAACAGAGACATATGCATTGCAAACATTAATAGTGAGGATTACTTTGAATTCTATATCAGTCTTTCATGTCACTTTGAAGAACTCAGTGGACACAACCAGATGACCTTGATTTTACAGCTGACACATCCCCTTCTCTACATAATCAGCCAAACACGGGACAAAACAAAGCATCTGGCAGCCACATCAGCCAAGTCAGGATTGAACTTCAGTAAGAGGAAGACTAAATTAGAATCAATACCAAAACTGACAACACATTGAGAATAGTAGAAGACACCTTCAAAGGAGTGGACTCCTTTACGTACCTGGGAAACATAGTGGATTAACAGGGAGGTACAGATAAAGATGTCACCACTATACTAGGTAAGGCAAATTTGAATTTATTGTCACTGAAATAATATTTGGTTCTCTAGAGAGATACAAATAACAAAACTGATGATCTCCTATTCAGACGTCAAAACAGTTCTAGTGTATGGCGCTGAAACATGGAGGCTGACCAAAAGCACATAACAAAGGCTCCAAGTTTTCATCAACAATTGCCCACAGTGACCTGTCAGTGGCCAGAAAGCAGGGCAAGAGACCTTTGCCACGCAAATTCAGAGGAGAAAGTGGGGCTGAACTGGACATATGCTAAGGGAATCTGTTTCCAGCATCACCAGGTAGTCTCTGACCTGGAATCCTCAGGAGAAAAACTGAAGAGAGACAAACCAAGAAACACTGGGAAGAGAGACACAGAAGTAGAACTAAAAGAATATGGCACCATCTAGAAAGAGATAGAAAAAATAACCCAGAGCCGAACTTGTTGGAGAGGTGTTGTTCATGGCCTATGCTCCCGGATTAAGTAAGCAAGTAAATTCCCCAAGCTTGGAGGCCTGAAACCACTCAGTATCAAAAATGTGCAATAACAGAGGAAATAGGAACATGGCAAATACTGTGTCACGTCACGGCAACTATGAGTGGCTTGCAGACAAGATAACTGTGCCTTTCCAGTTTACAGGTAATATGTTCCTCTTGGCCTAATCAGACCTAAATTTTGTATGTACTGGTGGTGATTTGCAGTGGACTAAGACAAAGTTGTGCTAAAAGTCATCAACTCCAAATCTGGGACCATTATTCTCTGTGGGAAAGAATGGCTTCCTCTAAGCAAATTAAGTAGGTATCTAAGTAAGTAGGTGAGAATGAAGAGATTGGCCAGTTCACTTCAGGGTACCTCAGATGCTGGCAGTCTTCTTCTGCCTTGTAACAGAGAGTGAGACTTAAATAGGAGATGGGTTTTCAGATGTTTGGTGTAAAGGTGTTTGTACATCCCCTTTTTCAACTCCAGTCATAGTCTTTCGTAATGGGCTGAAAGAAGGAAATCTTTAGAGCAAGAAGCCACTATAAAGCAAATCTTCAGTCTAGGAATGATACCTAACAGCATTTTAGTTTAAAATGGATCAATTAAACCATTTCAGCATCTTTAGGGACTTGTTCAGGTTATGCTTGGGCACTATCTACTTCTCCCAAGAGGAGCTGATCTTGTCCCTAACACCAACAACACCAATTTTGCGAAGTGGTTGTGAAAAATGTCTTAATTTTAAAATTATTTTTTAGAGCTGGACAGCTCTTTATCTGCTGTACGTTGGCAGAAGTTTGATACTTTTAGTTTGGATGTGCTATTTCTTTCAGTTTAATTTCAAATGTACATTACAGGTTTTGTTTAGAAAAAATATGCTTTTGCATCATAAGTAGTCTTTGAAGTGGTGGGCACTGTATAGTTCATGACTTGCATTATTTCATTTGGCAGTAGGTATGACCCATTTGTTGGAAATAAAACAAGTTCCTTCTCTTGCCGCATCATGCATGCAATATATTTAGATTTTCCGTTTGTGGTATTAACACACTGAGCTTGCTAAAACATTGCATTCTGGTTGCTAAGGAACTGAACTCCAATGAGAAGACACTACATGTTTCAAAGTGACAATAGGGGAAGCCTTGGAATTGCATGAAGAATATTTGTGTAATCATTCATCTGATAGACGTTGTGCTGTATGTGGCATCAAGACCAACTATTTCTGCCGGGTTTTACCTTTCCAACAAGATGATGTCTTGCACTTGGATGTCATCTCAATATTAGGAGACATGCTTCATTACATCGTCTAGCTGGTAGAAACCACCCAGCAAAAATCATTGCTTCAGCGCTGAAAGAAATCCAAAGATACACACCCTGAGGGATTCACAGTCTGTCAGGTTTTCATAGTTTGAACCAGAAAATTGATAAGACTGAAAATGTTGTCTGCCTTTTGCGCAACTAAACCATTCATTGTGCCACAAGGCAATGTGACACTCACCGTGACAGGCTGTTTCAACCCTGCAATGCATCTCCATCCAGTTGTCAGTCAATGTGGGACACATACACAAATGCTGTAGGAACGAAGAGCCACATAGGGGTGCTGCATTCATTTTCTACCTCATGTTTATTATCTGCTAACAGCACATACAGGTAGGCAGAAGGAAAAACTGGTAATGGGACTTCTTTTGAGTCAGTAGCTTATCTGTGCTATGCTCTTTCAGGTAATCAAACGTGACATGTTTGTGTTGCATCTATTAAATATTTTAGTAAAACTGCTCTGTTATCAGTTTGTCTACATGTAAAAAAACTGTATCAATGACTTATACGTTTTTGTAAAACCCTATACTGAGACACGAGTTTTATAGTCACGAGAAGCCTGAATCCATCCCAGTAGCATCATATTCAAGGCAGAAAACACAGATTTGGCAGTCCATCAGTGTGCAATTCAAAGTGAATGAAAGATTAAACATGCAGAAAGTAATCAATCCAAGACCTGATTCCAATCGTCTGCCATTGGGCAGCCACACCTTCCTTTTATTATAGAAGGGAGTGTAAATTTGTGTTTCCTGTTTTTAAAACATTATACATTCTTCCATCCTGGGACTGTGTGCTACCCACTTTTGGCATGGATGTCCCTTAATCTGTCCCACAACCCCTGATTGGCTCAGACATCTGCTGGTTTGTGTCTATCTCTCTCTGGTCTACTGCAGGAACAGCTCCCATTTCTTCACAATTTGTTGGTCTCCGTCTTTTCTAAATATCATTGTCTGTAACTCTTCTAGAGCCGCCAATGCATTTAAAGGGTTCGTTTGGTGGTGCCCTTCCTCTACCTCCACCACAAAATGTTTTTATTGAATTCCCATGATGTCACTTAGCAAGTTTTAGGGTGCATTTTTCCAGATACTTAATAATAACTTGCTTGCCATCTATCTAATGTTACGTTATTTACATACTTTAGTAACATGTAGCATTTCAAAACATGGTGATGAGTGAAACAATTTGTGCAAAATTAAATTTACAGTGAGATTTGATTTTGTACATTGCAAACAAATTTGCAAAACAAACTGCATGGCATTGGAAAAAAAAAAGATTTTGGTCCTGTCAGGAAGCATTTACATGCTTTAATTGTACATGCTTCTGCTTCTTTTTAGGGTTGAAATAAAGATCTCAAGAAAAAATAAATATCACTGGACTCATTTCCTGTCATGTCTAGACTTTTTTTGAACCATCAGATGTGTTCAGGTAGTACAGTCCCCACTTTGGTAATCAAGATGACAATCTGGATGATTGCAATCCTAAGCCTGCATCAGTCACAGAAACAAAACTTGAAGCTTAATGGTGGTTGTCTGGAATTCAAAAAACATGTCTCTCTATTATATAAAAAGTCCTGGGGTGAGACATGACTTTTTCAGAGAGATAATTTCATGTCCCTCAAGACGAGATTTGTGCCAAGAGATTTAACTACACCCGTGACCGGAAATAAAATTATAAAAAGTAGATGACAAAGTAGAATGTCTCAAAAAATGATAGTAAAGATTGCATTAGCACAAACAAATGGAAATCAGTACTCGGTGAAATAACGGAACAGCGAAAAGAAATCAAATATATAGACATATAGATATTGTTCAGCTTTAAAGTTTAAGTTGGAGACTTGTAGATTGTCTAATTCGTGCTGACATCAGTTAAAGGCAGTGTTTCTTTCCCATGAAGAGGCATATCTTCAAGAATTAAAAGATTTGTTGTTTGGTGAAAGTGAAATCCACATAAGTGAGCCCCCAAGTTAATCTATACTAATAAAAGGCAAAGCCCTCACTGACTGACTGACTCACTCACTCACTCATCATTAATTCTCCAACTTCCCATGTAGGTGGAAGGCTGAAATTTGGCAGGTTCATTCCTTATAGCTTACTTACAAAAGTTAAGCAGGTTTCATTTTGAATTCTACGCGTAACGGTCATAACTGGAACCTACTTTCGTCCATATGCTGTATACGGCTATAGCCTGCAGCTCGGTCACCGTGTGAGGCAGAGTTGCGTCTTTCATCATCACGCCTCCCACGTAATTGAGTGCCTGCCCATATAAGGTCAATATTCACGGGTGAAGGACTGTGCTTAGCATATTCATAAGTGCAGCTACTGCGGAAATCAGTACATGTTCAGTCTCTCCCTGTGCATTTCCTGTGCAGCGAGCAAGAGAGAGAGAGCGAGAGAAAGCGACACACACACACACACAGTCAGCACAAGAGAGATAGCGAGACACACACACAGGCAGCGCAAGAGAGATAGCGACACACACACACACACACACACACACACACACACACAGAGGCAGCACACACACAGGCAGCGTGAGAGAGAGCTGGACGCATTAAGGTAGGAAGGCAGTTAAAGAATGCACAGGTCTTGATTTTGTTTTCACTTCTGTTTCCAGCGATTTGTTCGTAGCGTGCATTGTTGCAATGTTACTGTTCTTGGTGGTTTATTAAATTACGGATTTTTTCAAATGTTCATTTTTTCCCTGTGCTTAAAACTCATTAAAAAAGTGCTTTTAGCCAGCGTTTGGTAGCGCTATAGCGCGAACTATTGCAGTGTTAGTGTTCTCTGTTGTTCAAGGTTTTCTCAGTGTTATTCAATGTTTTTACATTTAGTTTACTATTACGCTGTGCATTCTATGGTATAATTACTGTATATTTGTGCTTAAAAACTAAAAAAATATATATTTACATACAGTTCGTATGGTCTGGAACAGATTGATTGTATTTACATACAATCCTATGGGTGAAATTGCTTCAGTTCACGACCAAATCGGTTTACGACCAGAGTTTTGGAACGAATTATGGTTGTGAACCGAGGTCACACTGTACCGAGAATGCCTGTTAAACATCTTAGATTCATGAGTAGCGATTTGGGTGGTGAGATGTCTATCGAGGTTATCACTATAATATTTATATGTCATTGAAATGTATTATTATCAGGCATGGTTTAGGCACCTATGTCATCAGGAAGGCACCAGAAAAAGGGACCTCAAGGTTACTATTATGGAAGATAATTTAGAGCACGGATGCCGTGAATGTCAGAGCTGTAATAAAGTTCCCCTGCATACTTTAAAAGAAAGTCTCGCCATCATTTCTTTATCACAATTTGTGAAAACAAGACATGATATAAAAATTTAAAAGCAGTGGGGATTTTGCTATGTATGATGTATGTGTGT
>JANRMT010062792.1:9819551-9831463 GCA_026402145.1 Polypterus bichir lapradei
TATATATATGTAGATATGTAGATATGTATATATATATATATATGTAAATATGTATATATATAAATATATGTAGATATGTATATATATATGTATGTGTATATATGTAGATGTATATATATGTGTATATGTGTGTGTGTGTGTGTATATATATATATATATGACAGCAACACTCATAACAGTGACAAAACAATTACATTGACAATCATGTTACGTTATTTTTAAAATGTTTCCTTTTCTTTTTCATTACTTCTTTAACACACTACTTCTCCGCTGCGAAGCGCGGATATTTTGCTAGTAATAAATAAAGCCTAGTAGAGCAACAACCCTGCATTCAACACCAAGGTCCAATTTCCTTGCCCATACTGCTACTATATAAGAACATGTCTTAGTTGCATTTGTGATGAGGCTGCTTATACATACAATAAATACACTCAGCATCATTTTATCCATGAAAAGATAGTTTGGGATAGAATTAACATGCTGTTTGTGTATCTTTTCTGGGCCTGATGGGCAGAGCAATTTAGAGCAACAATAATCTTGATGTCAGGTTTTTTATTGTTTATTGCAATTTTATTGAAGTCATTCCTGACATTGAGATGATCAGAAAGATTATTTTTATACACATTATCTGGAATTGTTCCAATATCATGAAAATATTATTCTTTTTTTTTGTTATTGTTTAGGTAATTGTTTCACCTTTTAATTTATACAGTTGCTAGGATTTACAACATCCCAAATCTTGTTCCCAAGGGTCTAGTTAAAGTGACCTTTATTATTGTATTTAGTAGACTTGAACTGTAAAAAAAATGAGCTGTATTTTAATCCACCCATCTACCAATCCACTCGTTTAGTGAACCTGTTTAATCTACATTCAAATAATTAAAGTTCTTTTCAGTTTAACAAGTCAAGCAAGGTCATCATCCTCTGCAGCTGCTGCAAATTCAGTAATGTATTTATAGCATATAAATAATATATATCTAATAAGCAAAAAGGGGCAAGTGGTACTGACAGCAAACAATCAATGAAAACATATTCACAGTCCTTCATGATTTTATTAAAGGCTATTTGTCTCACTGTAAAAAATATTGCACTTGGCCTTGCAGCTGTCCTCTCCTGTACTTCTTACAATACTTTAGGGTTGACTTGATTTAGATAATGCGGCCTTTCTTTGAAATATACCCTGAAATCTGGTGTTAGCCAGGCTATATTGAAGATCTCATTGGGGTCTTAAAATCCTATTAAACTGTATAAACAAAAGAAGAGTGTTAAAAGTTTCTATTTTTTATCTTTACATCATGTTAGCCCAGCCTAACTCAAAATTTGTTTTCTTATGCATCTGTATCATTATGTTTGCCTATACTGACATTATAATTCTGTTATCTTGCTTTTGTCTAGAACAGCAGTTCTCAAACTGGGGTAAGCGGTTTTCGGTGGCACCGTGAGAAATGATTGCATATTTATACTGTTTATATTTTTATAATTATTAAACTTTACCATCCGAGGGGAAGTAAGTGACTGAGCTTCATTGTTACTCCCACCACCTAGCGCAGTGGGTATGTGGCACCCTTGTGCAAGTATTTGGCGCCCCCCAATTTTCTTGAAATAATATTGATTTTTTAATTTTTAATAAAAGGGTCCGCGAGCCATCGAACAATGTTAAAGGGACTGCCACGCAAGAAATTCTAAAGAAGTTTGAGAACCGCTGGTCTAGAAGCACATAGTGGATCTCTAATTTCGTGACTGTTCGTACCCTTCCCAGATTTTGCATTTTCTGTAAATGTTGTGTAATTTATACCATCCGAAAATGGGGGTGGTAGTGCAATTCCCCCTATATGCAGAGCAAAGGAAAAAAAAATTAAATAACAAAAAATCAGGCAACAAAGGTGAGCATAGAAGAGCAAACCAACCACTCTATGGCCTCAGTTGGCATGACCTGACTATCGGGTATTATTGCCTGTCTATCAGATGGCTTGTCTATTTTGAAAGTATAGGATATGCAGGATTAACTGTTTAAGATTTATACTGATTAATTAATACTAAAATTAAAGTTAATACTTGAATACTTAAAAAAAAAAAACAGACGTACTGTAGTAGTATATTTAGGCCTTGACTGCTGCTCACTTTGCAATATTGTTAAACAATTAGGCTTGAAATCACTTAGTGAACAAGTGGACAAAAACAACAATTCCCTGTTTTTAAAAGATGAAGAAACTGATTTTTGATTACAAAGTAATGTTTCCTTAGTTTTTAACAAAGTGGAAATGAGACCCTCGCACAGAACTTATCTTTAAATTAAAAGATGACCTGTTTTTCACAGATCAAATGGTATACATTCTGTGGTATTAGACAGTTTTTAAGTATACTGTATGTTTTTTGTATATTATCCAGAGCACTGTCAAGGGCATCTGGAGCCTATCCTAGCAAACATTAGGCACAAGGCGGGAGCAATCTATGCACAGGTTACCAGGCCATGACAAGGGCTTTGGCATATTAGGATTCCAATTCTGACATGTATTTTACATTTGGAATTAAATTGATATTGTTATCATCTTATTTTTCATTATTTACATAGGACTGTCTTGAATTATCATGTGACTGAGATTATCCTGTTAGTGACATCACAGAAGTGATGATATAAATATGGTAAATATCATACTTTGCATTTTCCCTTGGTGGATTTGATCTTCTCAGAATTTTCTTAGTGTTAGCTATTTTGCTCAAGTAGGCCTTAGTTGTAGGATTGTGTGTTTAGTTTTCAACATTCAATAAACATCCTGTCCCTTAAAATTCCTAGTTGTCTAGTTTAGTTTTGATTTCATAATTTAGACTCTTTGCTGTCCCAGGCCATGTCTTTCTCTCCCTTTATTGTCTCCCAGTATTTAGCTGCACAGAATAATCCTTGGGCATGTTCAGCATACGATCACCTGGAATTGACATGATGCTGTAAAAACCTATTTGCATGAATCAGGCAGCCAATGATATCAGCAGCTGACAACTACTGCCAATGAAATTTTAACAAATGAATAATGTATTTCAAAAGAAATCACGTCCGATAAAACAAAAATACATCATAAATATGTACACAACAAAATGGAAAAACCATAAGCTTGTCGTCTCTTATTTTAATACCATCTGTTTTTACTTCTTTTCTTTTAAATCTTTTTTGGGGAGGAATACTTACAAATGTGTGTTACAGTATTTCCTGAATGAGCTTAGTAATACATGGATACTGTTTTTGACATTTGTAAATTTTGTGGTTTGCACATATAAGTTGTTGTGCTTATGCTCTTTCTTTTGGTTTATGACCATACCCACTCAACAATCTGCATACCCTTCTGCAGATAATCACGCACCATTCCTCTTTTGTTCATCTTTATTCCTTCTAAACTCTTAATACCTTTAATGGAATTAATACTATGTGGTAATTTAACAATTTGTTAATGTCTATTGCATGCACTGCTGTTTTTTCTTGAAATTTCTGTAGATATTTGAGCATCAAGACTACACCCAAATATCAAAATGCATGTGGTGTGCTATGACAGCAAACTTTGTAATTGACATTCCATTCTGTTGCTATGAATTTTCTGAATTTATAAAATATTGTGTACATGTAATGTTCATGTTAGGTGCCCATATGGATAAAGTGCATCTGTTAGGAAGCTTTCGACTGTTCGTATGGCTGTTTCATTTCATGTCAGGGTGACATCTTGAGAATTATTATCATGGAATCTTCTTCATCACAGCTTAAGGCATCTCAATAAAATGAACAGCAGCAGTCACCTTCTTTCCCTTTTTGAGAGTTTAGCTTCACTGTAAACTAGCAGGCTTAAGAATCTAGCAGAATGATGTGGAGATAGGATAGACAGTTATTTTTTTATTGTATCTGAATCCCACTGCAGGGCATAGTGTGAAACCATAAAGACTTGAGTAAAGCCAGATAATTCCACTTTGATGAACCTGCTCCTGGTCATTTTAATTAATGTTGCACAGGTGTCATGTTGACTTATGCAAGTTTTAAGTCGCTAAGCCATCAATGAAACTGGGAGCCACAGTCTGTAACACAGGCTAGCAGCTCTTTCACCTTTGTGTCTCTTCCTCTTAAGAAGCCTGTCCAACACTTGTTCCTTTGTCGTTTCAGTAGGAAAAATAATTATTTCTTCACCCTCCTTTGCTGTACGTGATGTTTTAGTCATTTTGATCACTGCAACTGGAAAGTTAATGCAGTAAAGAGTTGATTTTATGGTTTCTCTTTCTGTCCACTTTATCTACAGTTGTATGATATTGAATAGAGTTTTGGAATTCATTTTCCCCTTTAAAAGTATATTGTATTAGTCTTTCTCGTCAATATGTTCATAGATTTGTGAGCAGTCTACTTTGTCTTTGCCTCTGGTCCTTGCTTATGTCCATTTTTGCCTCTTGCACCCACTATCATTATACTATCATTAAATGAGGCGAGAGGGAATTTGGCTGGAGTTCTTCACTTTTTTCATTCTAAGCCGTGCTTTTGCAAAAGCATTTAGTGGAGTTCCTTGAGCTTCTAATGACTTGGGGTTTTTGACTTGCTTTTTAATGTACCGTTTGGGTTATATTTTCCAGATTATATAAAATTTTTGGGTTAGCTGCTTATCTTTGGGTTATGGTCTAAAATAATTATACAGTATTTGGGCTTTTGTTTTCATACTTGCTTTTGTTATGGCTCTTTGATTCCTTCCAACTCATGCAGGTCTCTATCACCATCTTGACCTTTCAGATGTCACATGGTTGTATTCTGCTTTCATTCCTCATGAGTCTTGGCGGTAGCAGGCAAAGCAGTGATGTCGATGGAGAGTTCTGTTAAAGAGTTAACTACCTTAGAATACACTGTCTGCTTTCATGTGCCTGATAATAGTAACTACTATATAAACCTCCAGCAGATGTGTGAGATGGAGAAAAAGTGAGAGATGTTTGCACATTATAAGACTACAGAGTGTTTCATTTCTATTATATCAAATATTAGGAATGAAAATACGCAAGTTTTTTAGTAATGGTTGAACACATGACTACGTTGTGGAATGGCGAGGACAGTAAATGTTACTTTTTTTAGGGAGGAGAAACGCACTATTCATTTTTAACAGACATAATTCTGTGGTAACCTCTGTGACTTTGAATGTTGGTCTGCCTGAATTATCTTCCTATAATCAAACAAGAATAATTAGAACACTAAAATTAAGCCCCAGCCACAGTGTCACACTCAACCAATAATCTGTGACTGTTTTCTTTCTTTTTATATTTTCTTGCTTTTTAGACATTTCGATATGTGTTCCAACCCTAGTGTGTGTATATATTCAGTTATCGATCTATTTATGTATGTATATATTTAAAGATCTTATGTAAAAAGCCAAATTTGCCTCTGGGGACAAATAACTTTCTATCTAATCTTTACATCTGTTTATGTAAATTGAGGAAGTCGACACGATGTTTAAAGGGCATACCAAGAGACAGATGCAAACCAGAAAAGGGTCAAAACTACGAGATCGAAAAGTGCCAAAGAGCAAGATGAAAATCGAGGTCAGAAGAACAAAACAAAAGGGAACCCAAGAGATCAATGCAGAAGTATTTGCTGCTCAGATAAAGACATGGAAAAGTTCACGACTATTTAAACCCAACACTGCAGTTATCAGCGGGCGACTCAGCCAGAGGCCACTTCCTTAAATGAAAAGAAAGGTTACTCTAGCAAGTTGAACAAGCTGTGGTGCACTCACATTACACAAGATGGCCACCAGATGAAATAAAATTCAAAAATATAATATGGCAAAGAATCACAAGCGAAAATATGATCTTTCTTTCCACAGCTAAAAATGTTTTTATAGCTAACCTGGTGATGGGATCCTCTTCAACTAGATACCACCTGCTACCAAACACACTCACACTGGCACAGTTCTGGGAATGCATGGAGATGTGTGTGCCAACAGGCAACGGTTGAAATGGTCACCAACTTTAATTCTATAAATCATGAAATAGCTGCACAACCCACTAGCTAGAAAGATATGGTATAAAGGCTGAAGAGAATGAATTAAGGGGGGGAAAAATTCAGGAGACCTGCTGAATCTGATAACACTCGAGTAAGGGAAATGTAATGTGTTCCCTAATCACTGACTTGAACTTGCCCTTGAGGGTGTGTGAGTGATTGGGCCCTGCACTGGACCACCGCCATGTCCAGCTGCTGCCAGAATTGTATGTGGGCCCCGTATTAGAAGGATATGTTGTGTTATTATTACCTGCTTCTTTTTAGCTTTGTCCATTCTACTGTTTGGAAGATTTGCATGTTTATCCTATAATTTTAAACTTTTTTTTTTTATACTGTACTCTTAATCTATAGCATTTCTGTCAACCTGCTTGATATAAGTGGCTACTTTTACTAATAAGTTAAAAAAAGCACCAAAAATCCATATAGTTTGGCAAAGTATTCAGTGTTTGTGTGGTTATCACTTCAGTTCTCATTCATTTTTAAACTGCAATAAATCTTGTCCCTCTCCTCTTGGATTTATAGCAGGGGAGTGAGTGACTTGCCTTATTGAAAATCAATGGCATTTGATTATGTTTGTTTTTCAGCCCTTGCTCGAGAAAAGAGTGTTTGTTTTAAGGTCCATGAAAAGTCTTTTAGCAACATTGACTTTAGACAAAGGCAGTCCACCTTCAAAGCTATTTGTATTCCAATTCATAATGGAGAAATGTTGCATGAAAAAAATCTCTTTTCTATTAAATAATTTTATCTATTTGTTTCTATTTTGATTTTCTGAAAACCTTGTGCTCGGAGATTTTTGAACAGGCTTGTATAAATGGTTGGTGTTACCTTTTATAATCAATTTATACAAATTGTGTATTAATTTGAAAATATAGGTATGAATAACAATAAGTAATCAGTGCTAGCACTCTCTCCACAAACACTTTAAGGCCACGTATTGAACATGCACTTTTTATTTTTGCATTTAACGCTTTATTCTTGTAGATAGCCCACTTACACATTAATAGTTAAGCAGAAGATTCACTTTGATTGGTCAACAATTCACTTTAATTGAAAAAAAAAATGTAAAATCGAACCTGTAGAAAATAAAACCATAATGAATGGAATCAGTGTTAAGGAAGTTATGAATAATGTATATATTTTTAATTGTTTTGGGCTAGTTTTTGTTAAAATAAAATTGAGCTTTAAGTGGGGTGACCTTAACTTTGACCGTTTTACACAGAGACCGCTTTTGAGTTGGTCATTATGAGTAAAATGACATCAGAGAAAACAAACAAGGGTCCATTTCTGCTAGAAGCTTCACACAGCAGGTGGCACCACATAGACTATTCTTGATTGGTTAAATGAGTCAATGAATGGGTGGTGTGCAGTCAAGTGAGACCACCTCTTTAAAGTGCAGTGTATTTGTGCTTTCTTAAGTGTCTGACTGCAGATCTCCCAAAGCCAGACCCTTCTCAGGTACTACCAAGAGTCACCCTATTGTAGTGGTGTCTGTTTAGAATCTTTAACTTTGTATAACAATGCAAACAGTTTTCTACTTTTGATCTTGTAAGAATACAGTACAGTATATGGATTGAAGAATTTGTTAAGCTGGCAATTTGCCCTTATCACGTGCTGCTCAATTTATTTATTTTTTTGATAAAATATGACTTTAATTGTAGGAGGCTGCAGGAGAAGTGATTAGATTTTTATATTGTCATGATTTAGGTTTTGGGGGTGAACTGGTCACATGTGATTCTATGTGAATATGTGAAAGTTTTCAGTCTTCGTGTGCTACGTTCATAGGCATAAGGATGAAGTTTGCAAAGAGCAAAGCTATAGTAATGGACAACAACAGACTGCTGCCAACTTCTCGGTGCACACCCTGGCCTAAAACATGTCTTCTCCTTTAAAAGTTACGTCAAGTGCTTTTCAAAATACTTTATCAAAAACTGACATTTGTTCATATTTAATGAAAGGTAACAATGAAATGTTCAGAAGAAAATTTGAATAGTCCTGAATTTAAAAGAAGGCAAAAAGTTGACATCTTAAAGAAGCAATAGGGTTGGCATTGTTACTGGTGGCACCAGCCTGCCCTTTATTGAACTCAGGGTTATCACTCACTCAGATTTCACTGCATTTCTGTTAAAAATGGTAAACGTCTGTCAGTGAAGTGATAAATTGATGAATATTGTTACATAGTGCTTTTGGACACTAACTACAAATTTACTGGTAAATGTATCATTATCTCCAAGTTACTGGACTACTTTGGACTTTATTAAGTGCACAGGTTAAATCAAAGTAATAACATAAAGAAGGACATAACTGGTGTAAGTTACTTAATGTGAATGATCCATAAGGCAGAATATGGCTGTTTTGAGCTGGCCATAGTTCAACAAGTAATCAGTGGAAAGATATTGCTGGGTTCCATTTATGTTAATTAGTTTCAAACTATGTTATTTTCCTGTTTAAATAAATCTGTGTCTTTATGTTATACTGTATTTACTATGTAATTGGTAATTTGTAAAATGTGCGTTTACATATTACCTGAGACCTTGTCATAGCACACTGCGTCTGCACTCAGTGAAAAGTGCTATCGAAAAATAAACTGAATTAAATTTAATTAACTGTCAAAAAAGAAAGGCTTTACAGGTAGCTACAGAGAGAGAGAATGTCATTTGTCACAGAGATTTATAGGGTGACACTGTCATACACAGTATAGTATTTTTAGTTGAACTTCTGCAGTGTGCCATTGTTCTTGTGGAGTTTTCATGTTCTGAATGGCTTTTCCTCTGGGTACTCCAGTTTTCCTCCCACATTCTTAAAGTCACGCATGTTAAGTCGATTGGCAATTCCACACCGACCCTGTGTGAGTACGTGCATTTGTGCATTCCCTGTGATGGGCCGGCGTCATTCCCAAGCTGTTTCCTGGCTTATGCCTAATGCTGCCTTTATAGGCTGTAGCAAGACATAATCCTGAATTAGATTAAGTGACTTTGAAAATGCTGTGTTGCTAACATTTATGTATAATAGGCAGTTCAGATAGATACTTGAGACATTTAATTTTAGTATAGCCAGTTGAAGGCCTATGAAATCATGTTTGTAGTCTCCAGTGTCATTTTACCCAATTCTGATGTTTCAGTATGTCCCACAAGGACCCAATATTTGTCTTTGCTTTGTAAATAATATGTGCTGCTTCTGATTCTTGTAGTGGAATTAAGCACCACATTAATTTATGGATCTCAATTTTGATGCACTGTGATTCTCAGAATATGTGTGTCTCCCTCATATTGGATTTTATATGCAGAATTATTTTTTTCCACTTTACACCCAGTGATGTTTAGCAAATAATACATTTTACTGCTGCTGCTTGCTTGTTAGGTGAAAAGGAAGGATGAGAAGCCTTTGAAAATACCTTTCATTGCAACTCTGGGGAGCTGATCTGCTTAATTTCTCTTTCACTTAGATTGATGCTGCTGAAACAGAACTATACCTGAAGACATATTGGTTAATAGAACATATTGGTTGTCCAGAAGGGTTACAACTGATCACATTTGCAGTAAGAACAAAACATATGGAGCATATAATGTCACCGTCTTGCCATTCAAGTCCATTCAAGTGACTTTATTTTGCAAAAAGTGTATATTTAAATTGATCCCCATAAGCGATTAAGCTACGCAATGGACTGGTGCCGTATCCAGAGTTGGTCCCCATCTTGAGCACAGTACTGACTGTTTAGGATGCTGAGTTGAATTAAGATCAAATCTGTTGTCATGTGTACAAAAGTGCAACGAAATTCTTACTTGCATGTTTCCAAAATACTAAGCACCGTAATACAATACCAAAATGAATTTAGCATTATACACTGAACACAACATCTAAACAGTATATACAGTTAATATACACAAAACAGTCATACAGATGCTGAGTAACCATATGACCTTTCCATAAATGCTGTCCCTGAATCTACCAGTGTGAGTGCTAATAGCACTGTGCAGTCTGGTAGAATGAAGGGGAGAGAAAAGTATGGCTTAGGTCTTGCCACCTTAAGGGAGTATGTGTTATGTATGTCCTGAAAGGAAGGGGACTTTGTGCCAGTAATATTCTTAGACAGTTTCACTACCATGTGCCATGCCTTTTGGTCCTGAGTTGAGCAAGTGCCATAACAGGATATGATACAGGCAGTAAAGATGGACTCCGCTGTCCATCTGTAGATGTTGGGTGAGCATAAGTAGAGATATTCAGGCTACCTGCAGCCATCTGAGAAAGTAAAGGACTTGGTGAGCCTTCTTGAATAACCAGTGTTGAGCCCTCCTCTGATCAGTAGCGAAATTTTAAAAGCTGCTGACCTGCTCTGCAGCATCTCCTCTTGCCTCCTGAATTATATGATAATAAGGATAAAATTTTTATCCTGTCAAAGGTAAACCGTCTCATCCCTGTTGGTGGTCAAGCCAATGATAGTGTTAACTGGGGTCAAAAATCTGATTGTTGGATGTAGGTATGTTGCTGTAATGTATAACATCAGTATCAGTATCATTTTTAATTCACAATGTTTCTGAGAATGTTAAAAAATGCATAAATTAAACTTCTGCTGTGTGTGTGGAATCATACGGTGCAGTAAGAAAGTAAAATGCCACCATTTAGCATATCTACCTCATTTTAACAAGTAGCTAAGTTGTCCCATTAACTCATTCAGACACCACTTAAATATGGCAGGGCAATCATTTCAACAATACAAATTCCCAGTAGCCTCTTCAACAGAATTGCTTTATGTTTAGCATCTTGAAAGCCCTGGTCTCATAAATACGGATATTGATGCTAATGTTGCATCTGTCTACTTTCCATCAGTACATAACAGTAATGATCATAAAGGTCAAATATTGTTTTGATTATTTAATCAGTCATCTTCTGTGGTTTGTGCGTTTGATTATTAAAACAAATAAATGGTCAAGTGTAGATTGTGGGTAAAGCATGTGAACAATAGTTGTGTATCATTTATCTCACAGGAATCTTTTTCTGAATGACTGTGCCTTTAACAGATGGAGGAATGAAAGGTGACAAATATATACTTCTATAAGAACAATCAGAAGTTAAATGAAAACCGTACAAAATTAATTATTAGCAAATTAAGCCAAGTAATCTAAAGCAGTCTTTATAGGGTGGACATAATATTACATTAATGCTGGTAGTCAAATATAAAGTGCATTTTATGTTTACATGAAACACAGACCAGCACCATGCTAGTACATAACTAAAAACTGAAAGGCTCAGTTATTCCCTTACAGAGATGCATCCTTCTCTTTCATAGATGTTCTCCCAAAACAGACAGGTGCATTGAAGTTCATTGTGTATTAAGAGGCAGAGAAAATGTGCGACCAAAACTGAATTAATAGGGGATCAGAAGTGATAAGCCTCTATTTCTGCAAAAGGAAAACAAGCTGTCTGCTTCAAATAACCACAAACTGTGCCACTCCGACATGTGCCACAGAGCATTTAACATAGTGGGAAAACAAATCCGTGAAGGACAGGCATTGTTTTCTCTTCAGATAATTGCCTCCAACCTCTTGTGGTCGAATTCTGTGATGTCACAATAGTTGTTTTTTCCCCTTTCACTTCTGACTAATGGTTTTTGTTCTTCAGCATAAACCAGTTTGCTACATTTTATGTTAAATGCATCCACTCTTGTTAGTTCGCATGATTCACCTTGCTTGCGATAATTGGAAACCCACTTCATGTTGACTGAATGATGAGATTTGCACATTGTACTTAATGCTGCCTCATCGGTGGCAGATCTGTGAAACTGAATGCATGAGAATGCACATCGTTAACATTGCTAGAAACATAAGCTTGTTTATGTGTGTGTCTGTAGAGATGTGTCAAAAAAGCATATTACAATGTGCCTGTTCAAACTACAGTATATAAAGAAATG
>JANRMT010062792.1:9831863-9848030 GCA_026402145.1 Polypterus bichir lapradei
TATATCCTAGTCATAAATTTAATATCTGTCAAATATATCCATCAGTTTTAGGAGCTCACATTTTCTATTACAGGCTCATTCAGTTGCCATTTAACCTAATCTGCAGTTCCTGAGGTGGGAACTGAGAGACAATGAGGGAGATACTGTATAGTGTGAGAGTAAGTGAAAATTAAAAAAAAAAAAAAAAAAACTCTGTGTTCTGCTAGTAGAGGGCTATATTATGAAAGCTTAATTTCTCACATTTATCACCCTAAAATACAATGTAGGTGTTGGAGAAAGGTTGCATCAGGGTGGATGTTCAATAGGATACTGGACTGTTAATTCTATGCCAAATAAATCAATAGGTTAGAAACAAAACATTTTGTCTGTTCATACTTCGTCATGTGTGTGTCTGAGATGGAGTGCGCAGTAAGCTGAGGAAAGTTTCTGTAACTTTCCCCTTGGAATGAAATTTGCTTTTAAGTTATACTATGCACTATACACTTTTTTCAGAACTGATAGACAGGTTCGAATTGTTACAGTTAGAGTTAGGGTCTTCACATTCTCTGACAGAGAGCACAATGTAGTTGCACAAATGGACCATTCATTGTGATTTTTTAGTCTAAGGTTAGCAATGTGTGCCTGAGCTGGTTTAAAGCACCTGTAATTGCAAGTCGAACTTCATTACATGCATTCAGCAAATACTGTATATCAGTATAAGCAGAAATTAATAAAAGAAACTAAACAATCATCATTTTAATTCCCATTTTCTTGGAATGGTTTGAGGTGGCATCATGCTGAACTGGACTGTAAAGGCCAATCTTGCCCAGCAACTTCCTCCCACTCCTAATAGGAATTTCCAGGCCAGTCAACAGTTATGATCTTTCAAGTATGTTCCAGGTCTACCTTAGAGTCTTCTCCCAGGAGGTCATGCTGTGTACACCCTGCAATCCTAAACACCTCTGCTGACTCCATTTGAACCAAAGAAGTAGACATTCAGCGACAGGTTCCTCCCATATTACTGTGATCCTCTCTCTGTCATGGAGATTAGGGTAAGGATGGGGACTTTGGCATGATTAGGGTCTTGTGTACCTATCTGAGCATTATAGCTCTGCTATCTAGAGATGTGTGTAACTCAGATTTGTGTAGAAGTAACGGGATAGACAAACACCAGTCCATAAAAGATACTCATAAAAGTTCCAAAACATGGGTATGAAAATTCATTCCTGGAGCCAGGTCTGGAATCAATATTCACCAGCAAGTGCCTACTGGACCATTGACTCACATAACCAAATTGAGCTCAATTCTAAAAAGTTGCCTAGAGTAAGCCTCTAAAGAAAAATCAGGAAAAGGGTGAGTTTTGAGTGCAGTGAGAGTCAGGTGATAGTCAAAAGTGGGACAGTGTGATACCCTATGCAGTAGGCAGTGTACCTTACATGGATTTTACCCTGGGTGTCTTGTTGTTCAGGACCAACTGGGACCTGTGGTAGTGAGATAAACAGACAAAAAAAAACCAAAATGGTAAAAGCAAAGTGCTATATTTTGCACAGACATGTCCTAGCATGCTAAACTGAGTAATTCATTATAAGATTACAAAACGTATGAGCCAGCTGTCCACCATTGCACATTAAGAATTGCATGTATACTCACATCAGACATATTAGGGTATTCAAAATGCATAAATCACTTTAAAGCAGTGACAGAAGTTCAACAGCCTAGTACTTGTAAAGTTACGACAAAATCAATCAATATTTGCTGTATATAGTACTTTCTTATGATCCAACAACTCGGAAACACTAGGAAAGCTGTGATAAGGCCAAGGGAGAAGACAAACAAGATGATGAAAACATGACGAAGTTCCTCTTAGAAGGTAAGTGTGAAAGGAGAGAGATTTGCTTTATGTTAACAGACCGACAGAACAGAACATTTACTTACTTGGCTGATGCCTTTATACAAGGCAGCTTGAAACATTTTTGATACAATTGGTTACATTTCTTTAGGTTTTCCAATTGAAGCACAGGCAGGTCAAGTGACATACTTACGGCCACACAGTATCAGTTGTGGGATTTCAGCCCACAACCTCAGGGTTTGAAGTCCAAAGTCTTGGCTACTTCACCACACTGCATGTGGGAACAGGTGCCACACAACTCCAATACACTCATGAAGCATTTTGTAGTGCAATTAAAAGATTGTCATCAAAAACTGTATATAAGTCACACAGCCATTTAAAGTATTCAAGGGTTATGGAATTGAGAGCAAAAAGAAGGAGAAAATACATTTGTTTCCACATTATTATTGTCTGAATTGCTACAGTAAGTTTTATTAGTGTGAGCTGCATATTTGTGTGTAATGTATAATTATGTGCTGTGAAAGAAAAACACAAAAGGTGGGGGATCAGACACTCTGGTAAGAAATACTCCAATTATGGTATATAGTGGACTCAGTTTGTATGCTAGCACATTGTCGATAGAATGTGATCCATTTCAGAGCTGAACTGCAGCAATATGATATCATTCAAATCTTGAAAGGCACTGATGATTATGATGAGGGTGTTTTTTAGAAGGAGGAAATAAATGGAGGTCATGTTTTGTCTTTTGGGTTGTAGCTTTTTGGCGAAAAGTTAAGTAGAGAGATGATTAAAATAAGGAAACAAAAAGGAAGAATCCGTTTAATGCAGGTTTGAGATAAGGTTTTTAAAAGTAGTCAGTGCATTTGCCAAACCACCTACAACATGTAGCTAATGAGTCTTCGGCCACTTGTTTCCATTAGACAACCAATGAGGCTCTTGAAGTCTCCTTTTATGACATGGCAGAGTTGGAATTAGTTAGGGGTCATAGATCTTTTTTTCCAGGTTGATAGCTTCAATAACAAGGAGGAAGGAAGCAGATAAACAAGGTGGTCTCTTTCCCCGTTCTACTGTTCTCTCCCATAATCACCTTGGTTTTGTCCCAGAAGGCTTCTATGAACAACTGCAACCTTGTCATTTATAGTCTTCACCACATCCACTCGAAAAAAATGAAAAATAATCATAAACTCACATGACAATGCCATTGGTGTGTCTTCCAGTGTTGTTGACTTTTAACTGACATTGACATCCTGATGCTCTTGTGTTTTAAAGGCTGGGTGCAAAATGGGAGGAGTTGAAGGTGGGACAGATGAGATGCTATTGTTTTTTCTGCCCAGAGTTTCTTTTCCATTCTTTGTAGAATCCATTCTATTTTCCCATGTATCCACAAATTGGTCCCTGTAAGACACTCACCAAGCCCACAGATGTCAATAGACAGCATATCTGTTTCTTTGTGTATATTGTGATGGTTTGAGGGACAGTCAAGCTCAAAGAAAAGTTGTGGTACCAACCCGGCCACCCCGTTTAATAATACTTCAACATAAAAAAAAATATATATATAACTATAGCACTTAATGATGCAAGCACAAAACAAAACAAACAGAGATCACCACTGATGGCTCTTTGCTATGGTCTAGCTATAGAGCTCTATCCTGTTGTAGGTTCAGGTCTAGACTGAGACCCTGCATTCCTTGAATGGCCGCCTTTATTTCATTCAGATCGGGAGGGATGCGGGGCATCTTGGAGGAAGGAGGTCATAATCATTCGCCCTTAAAGGGGCTTCTTCTTGGAGCTTCGGAGGGAAGAGACAAGACTATTAGCAATAGCACCCCTCTCATCCTGGAGTGGTATCGCATACCTGAGTTGAGCCGCTAAGGTGATCCACAGATGTGCATGAATGACAATATGTATACAATACATGTCTATGTAGTGTGTGTAATAAACCTGCTTTCCCATTTTGGTAACGCTTTAGATTAGGATCTGCAACAATGTGTCTGTTGCTCATGGTGTCACAGCTGTAGCGTTAACTGCCTCACAGTAAGAAGATCATGGGTTCACATCCCAGGTCCTCCCTGTGTGGTTAGCACTTTGAGTAGTGAGAAAAGTGCTGTATAAATGAATTGTTATCATTTACTCTCTAACAAGACCTTAACTAAGGCTTCTTTTAGTCTTCATAACACTTAGACAACCGATCTACTGACGTTTTATATCTCTCTGCAGTGTGGCATATTGGCATGATGGTAAAATTATGAAATATCAAGACAAATGTGTCTCAGTTAAGCCACCTCAGACCTCTCCAAAATGGAGTTTTGTTAGTGTGTCACATTGCAGAGATGAATAACCACTTTACTAGTGCTTTGTAAGTGTTATGAATACCCAAAAAAGTGTAAAGAAATAACATTTTTATAGTGCCTAAAGTGTTGCTCAAGTTTTAAATAATAGAAGTTGAAAGGAGTTTGATTTTCTTTATATGTAGAGCATACTTTTTAACCTGTCTGTCCACCACATGATGTTTTGTGGTGCTATAACATAATAATAATAATAATAATTCTTTACGTTTATATAGAGCTTTTCTCACTCCTCAAAGCGCTCTCCACACTGCTGCTGTTTGCACCAGTACTGATGTATTCAGCTTCTTGGAAAGACCTGTCAGAAATGAAGCTGTAATGACACTGTAATGATACTTCTCATCTTTTGAAATTTAAGTACAAAAAATAGGAACTGATGGCAAATTTGAAGGCACAAAATGATCGCATGTGTCTGTGTGTGTGTGTTTTCTCTGTTTTTTGTTTTGATGTGAAGTCTTCTTAAGTGTGTATAAAAGGGATGGGAAAAGCAAAACAGAGAGGAGATAGAAAGGAAAGATCAAGGTGTGCAGTGAGTCAGGCTACAATAAGAGTAGATGAGAAGTCAAATGGCAGGCAGATGGTATTTAAAGCAGTAGTCTAAAATGAAAGGGTGGCACTGAAACATGAGTTGGTCACCAATTAAGTGGCAAGGCAAAAATGATGAAGACATCAGAATATTCTTTCATTTTTCTACCAGAAAAAAAGAACTCAATTCTTTCACTTAAAGCTTTTGGACCTTCAGAATACATCAGCATCAATGCAGCCCTGTATACAGTAACTAAAGAGCTGAGTTTTTGTTAAGGGCAGCTTTCTGTTTAAAATGAAGTTTTTCAAATAAGCCACTTTACATGGGATATGATATGATAAGACATCATTTTTATCTTTAAAATAATAATTTCAAATTCCAGCCCTGGTTCAGCCTGTGAATCCATAACTATGTTTATTTCAAGATTGGGAATTTTCTTTTAAACCTTTAAAAATAACTAATATTATTACTAAAGGCAAAGCACAGTGGCACAGTCTATAAAACAGCTGCACGACTGATTCATTATCCTGAGTTCAAATCCTGCACTTGGTGGTGTAGACCACCAGGGGGTGTACTGCTCCCCAAACCCCGACACGGACAGGCTGAGACACAAGTCTTGCCAAACAGCACACCTTTTATTTAAGTGGGGAAGTGTTTTTCTTTTGCCCCCCAATTCACAGCACAGTATAGAAAGCACCAAATACAGCACAATGCTTTCTTCTTCTTACTTTCTCTCAGTCTCTTCTCTCAAGCTTTGTCCTCCACCTCCTACCTCTGGCTTGTTGTTGTGAGGCTGACAAGTCCTTTTATAGTGGCCAACCTGGAAGTGCTTTTGTTCTTCTGCCCATGTGGTCTGTAAGCACTTCTGGGTTAGGCAGAAACCCCATGCCACATGGCTCCTCCATTTTTACAGCACCCACGGTACCCAACAGGGCTGAGATAAAGAACCCCAAGTCCCATAGTGCCCTGTGGGAATCCAAGGCACCGCTGCAATCCAGGGGAGATGCCTTCTAGCTTGCCTTCCACTTCTTGGTGATCCTGACCAGGCTGGCCTACCAGCCATTTCTTACATTGTTCATCTGTGTGGTGTTTGCCTGCCCTCCCTTAGTCTATATTGGATTTTCTTTGGATTCTCCAGTTTTCTTCTCCCATCAAACAGACATGCATGTTAGATTAAATGGTGATTCTAAATGGGCCCTGTAAGAATGTGGAAGTATCAGAATGTCTTGTGATGGACTGGCAGCCTACCCAGGTTTGTTTCCTGACTTATGCCCAACGCACTCAGGTTAGGCTATCCCAGACCTGGTTTGAAAGTGTATGTTTAATAATTGCAATAGCCAAATCCAATATGTTAACGTTAATGGTAAATTCACAATAGTGTTTGCTTAATTTGAATAAAATTTAGCTTTCACATGGCTACATACATTATGGAAGAATCTGTTTTAGCCCCTATAAGTGAACATGTTAATGGAATGCTCTTATTGGTCATCTGTATCTCTGGTGTGAAAATAGAATGACCTCATATTGAAAGTAGACAGCTAGATAAAAATGTGAACTGTTGGAAAGAATGGTATAAAAGCATATTGTTACATGTTACATATGGGGCAGGCTCAAGGGTATATTGTGGCCCTAGGCAGTGTAGGTTACAAAGATCCAAAATCTGAGACATCCAAAGATCTGCATCTTTGTGGTCACATAATGAAATTGATGAGCTTGGAAGTTTTATGGACACACATCTGTGGACCTTGAAAACAAGGAGGGATTTTGGCGTCCCTAGGACAGTGACTACTTGGCCTATGCGTAGAGCCGCCACCGGTTATGTGCATATGTTAGGCATGTACTGTATGTAGGTCTTAGCGTATTTGAAAACATGTTGAAACTTTAAGACATTTAAGCCTTAAACAAAACACCATACACAAGACTTATTATTATTATTGTGTTCATGATCAACTTTCTTCTTATTTTTTGTGTTTGCTTTGAAAACAACTTGTACTGTGGAATTTTTTGCGCAGAAGTCATATTAACTGCTCAAACCTTTCTAGTAGCTGCATTTACAGCTATTTTGGAAATGCTCGACAAACACAGCCGCGATAATAATAATAATAAAATGTCATTATTAAAGTGGTACCAGTTGTTAGTTGTATTTTATTTAAATTCATGTTTTTTGAAAATACTAAAATTTTATCCAAATCCAAAGTATATGTAAGTATGAGAGATGTTCAAAAAAGTGAATAGTGTCATTTCTTTCTCCTTTTTAATTGTGTGTCATGTAATAATATAGATTGTAAATATGAACTAGCCATATTTTTTAAGCTGCATGGCATCTGTGTAGGTTTCTTGCAGCTTTCTTGATATGAATGCAGTAAGAATTGCAGGAGACTGAAGAGAAACCAGTGTACTCCAAGAAATGGTTGGAGTAGCAATCAGGTTACCCCATTTGTCCTGTAAAACAGTAATAGAAAAAGAAAATATGATATTTTGCCTTAACAATTCAAAATGGCTAAATGGGAGCTCTGTCTTCAACAAACTTTAGGTGAGTCTGAGATGCCACCTTGTTGCTGTAGAGAAAGGAGAAGATACTATTAGAGTCAGCATCCCTTCGTTCCCAGGCATGCATTTGTGACACTTGTCATTAAGGATCTTGAAGGATTGTAAGAACATCATGCTGGTGGTTATGGCACACAGACGGTTTCAGCATCTACATCAACAGTTTCCAGAGATGCAATGTTGTCAGTAATTCCCACTAATATTCAGAGCATGGCTAATGACCTCAGAATGTGGGACTTTATTTACAGTATTCATTTCAATATCTGTCATTCCCCATTTATCATTGGTAACTGCTTTTGTCCTGTTTCTGGGTTCAAACAGAAATGTTCTGGACTGGCACTGGGTCACCTTTATCGATGAAGTAATGTCATTAATTCCACTAGACTAAGCAGGCAGTGGTGCTTTTTCGGAAAACGTTCTTCAATGATACACTTGCTGAAACAGGTGTTTTATGGTGGATGACACAATTGCAGTGATGCTTGGCACTCTGTGACATCAAAAACCTTCCCTGTTGTTGAGATTGAATGTGTGAGGTGTTCTGGCAACTACACTGCACAATACATTGTCTATTTGGCATTGCCTCTTGGAATGGATAGTGGCAGAATGCTTGGTTAGGTGCACCGCAGAGCATCAATCAGTATTTTTATCGCTGTGCATCATCATGTTAACCACAATAGCTTAGGTGTGGACTAGTACATTCTTTGCTCAGGTTGGGTGTATTTTTGGAATAATTTCTAAGACATCTGTCCTTTACACCAGTTATAATGTAAATGTTTACCACATAAACCATATACACATGCATATATGATAGATAGATAGATATAAGCAACCAAGTACATCCTGGGAGTAAAGGACATGACCTACTCTGACAGGTTAGGGGAATTAAACGTTTTATTTCTGAACTGAACTTCATTTGAGAAAAATGCTTCAAAATGGCACTGATAAGCAGTTATTAAGCAGAATTATTTTAATTAAATAGGGAATCACATATCTGAGGACCCTGGTTGATACTGAGAGTGATGGCAGGAAGCCATTCTTCATACAAAGGGTGAGGTAGTCATGTAACTTTTAAAAAGTATATGGATATTATGAGGCAACCTATCTAACTAACTAACCACATGACATTAATGGAATGAACAGTCTCCTCTTGTCTGTCACATTTCTTATACAAGCCAACATAAAACGATTAACATGCTCCACATTTTTAGAAAATGTATATTCAAAAATGTCACCATCATCATTCATGAGTAAGCTTAAGGAGATGCAGGTGGATCCTCCATAGCATCATGGTTCATTGGCAATCAAATGATTGTATGTACGAGATGGTAGGCAGAAAGACATGGACATCCAAGGGAACCATCCTGTCTCCCTTTCTTTTCATCCTCGGCACAAAGTGTAAGTACAACTACCACTTACTGTATGTCAGAGATGCACTATGAAGATTCAATCTGTAAGAGTAGAGGTTCTTTTGAAAATTTTCTAGTCTTTTCTGAGGCCATAAAAACCATCTAGGTGTCATTTCTGGGGTTTATGCATATAGGAAATTTAATTCTGTGGATATTTTCTTGATTGGAACCTTAGTTTTGACATTGTCTTATTTAACATCTTTTGAGACACCTTTGTGTTTGTAGACTATGGAGTGGCCATTTTGTGATTTGAGTCATCATGATGCAGGTCCTGGTTGCTACTGGCATGGCCTATAGGGTCATAGCATTGCACTAATTGGTGAGGAGTTAAAAGGTTGTTTCAACTGCTATTTTGATTCTGAGACTGGACCAAACATAATGACTCACTTTGTTTTGATTACTGGTTATTGATACAAAGCTCTGCATTTTCTTTTTTGATTTCAGGGATTTTTTTTTTCTTTATTAATTTTATTGCAATCCATACAAATCAATCAAGTTTTTACAAAAAGAAAAATTGAGTTAAGGACAGATCGATCCCCACCCCTGAGAGAGAGAGCAAGCCAAACAGCGTGAAATTTAAGGCTTGTAAACATACCGAAATTAATAAATTCTCTGTGCTTTATGAGCTTATTTTAAAATATTACTGATTAGATCCTGCCATGTTTTGAAAAAAGTCTGTACGGATCCTCTAACTGAGTATTTGATTTTTTCCAATTTCAAATAGTATAACACATCAGTTTCCCACTGACTTAAAAGAGGAGAGTTTGGGTTCTTCCAGTTCATCAGGATAAGTCTGCGTGCCAAAAGTGTAGTGAGTGCAATCACAATTTGTTTGTCTTTCTCCACTTTAAGCCCCTCTGGAAGAACCCCAAACACAGCTGTTAATGGGTTAGGAGGGATTGTAAGTCCAAGGCTATCTGAAAGGTAATTAAATATTTTGGTCCAGAATGATGTTAATTTGGTGCAGGCCCAGAACATGTGACCCAGTGAGGCTGGGACTTGATTGCAGCGTTCACAGGCTGGATCTTGCCCTGGAAACATTTTGGAGAGTTTTAGTCGAGACAGATGTGCTCGATATATAATTTTGAGTTGTATAATTCTATGCTTTGCGCATATGGAGCTCGAGTGAATTCTCTGCATTGCTACTTTCCACTCCTTTTCTGATATATTAATTGAGAGATCTTTTCCCCAGTGTCCTATTGGATCTTTGAAAGGGAGGGATTGTAAAATGATTTTATATATTGTAGAGATGGTGTCTAAGTCCTTGAGATTGAGCAATATTTTTTCTAGCATGGATGAGGGTGCAAGATGAGGAAAATCTGGAAGGTTCTGTTTAACAAAGTTCCTGATTTGAAGATAGTGAAAGAAATGTGTAGCTGGGATATTAAATTTGGAATGTAATTGTTCATAGGATGCAAAGATGTTGTCTATATAAAGATCTCTAAGCAAGTTAATTGATTTCAGGGATGTTAAAACAAAGGGTTGAGGCATCAATTTGGAAACGCCATATAATGGAGCTGGATTGATAAAGGGCAAAGAAAAGAGCACACTCAGGTGCTAAGTAATGGTTTCTGCAGTGAATGAATGAAAGATTTCTGAAGTCATTTCTGACATGGAGCTCCGTAATTGTCAATTGCTAGTCCTTAATGAACTTTCACTTCCGGATGCCATTAGATCTTTATAGCGAACTCTTAGAAAGGGAAGGGCTTCCATGGCCTATTTGCAAGTGATATTAGTCATCCTCCGGCTCACATCCCTCTGAGCTGAGCGTGGAAAAGGAGGGGGGCTCTCTCTTGACTCGGGATGGTATTGCTAACCTCATTGGAGCCCTAAAAATGCAGTGTAAGCACTAGTGTATGGCAATGAATTTACACCTCCTATGGCATGAACAACCCCCTAGTTGCCATTTAGTACATACTTGTGTGTTTAAAAGTTCTCCTGTTACTAGCATCGGTTCCAGAATGGTTTTGGTCAGGCCCACTCTTGCATATCAACTAATAAAACTGAAGTAATCGCTGTTAATTAGTGTAATCATTTATTGCTTGGAACGTGATACTTGACTTTGTAATATTTTGACCATCATTGTGGAGCTGAGTTTATTAAAGTTGGCTCTTTTGTTCAAAGACTTCTTGCTCTCTGCTTACAACTAGAAGGAAAAGGCTCTTTTATTTTCCTGTAGCTAATCAGACATTTCACTGTGCCAACTTCCTCGACAAAAGAGTGAAAATTTCCTTTTGATTCAAATTACATTGATTTGGATAATGATGTGTGCACCTTTTTCATCATTTTGTTTAGTATAAGCGTAAATTACCCCTATGTGGCCTATAAAAGGGTTAACTGAAGTGACTCAGGGAGTGAAAGGATTATAGCAGAAGAATTATCTTTCATCATCTTTTTCCATGTTGAGGATTTTTACTGTAATTGACATTTAGTGCCTTATTGTGCCCAGATGATATAAGGTTGTTTTTTTAGAAAATCATAGCACTTATAAACAATAACTAAGCATTTTCTGAACAGGCAAGACTGGATAATAGTGGACATTGCTTGGCTTCCTCAGCTGCACCTCCTGTAGGAATTAAATTGCATGCCAAACAAAGTACATCAGTCATTTACCAGCCAATGCCTTTGCGAATTAGTCATTCAGATAAGAACACATGTTGGTATTTCCCCATGCTGATAAGAAATGATGAATGGCTGCATGTTGTTATATACATGAATAAGCTGCAAATGCTGAACAGTGTTCCCAGATGTCCAGACCAGGTGATAATTTGTGCATATGCCTCCCAGGTAAACCAAACTTTTATATCTTTATCTTGATACATTGTTTTTTTGCCGTTAAATGAGAGTAGTGAGACAAAGGCTCAGCCAGAGCCTATGAAGTTAAGAAAGTGTCAGCAGGCTGCAATAAAACATTTGAAAGTTTGTACTTCATTTGTGTACCATCGTTTCTATCATACCTAAACAAGCATAGATCTGGGGGGAACCAGGCCACTGCATTTTGCTGGATATGCCTGTGCTAGGTTTATGCAAAATAATATAAAAATTAAGAAAAAAAGAATATTGAAACATACAAGATGCAGCCTTAAGAATTTCCAGCTCCCTTTTCATCATTGTGTAGGTTTTTTAGCTTTCAAACCTGTGAGGGTTCACTAAAAGTCTGCATATGTTTCCCTTTCCTGTTATGCTCTCCTGTTACTTTATATTGCCGATTTCCCCTTTTAACCCTCTCTTTCTCATTTGCTGTCATGTTTTCCTCATTAAATTTGTTTTGCTTAGGACATGATCACACTATTAAAAGTCAACACTGCACTGTTTCAAAACCCAAACTTGGCCTATAACTCTAAGATAAGTGTAGGTACTCACCAGCAGTTTCCCCATGATGTAATCAAGCAGCACATAAAATCTTCTGGGGCATTCTCTCTGACTTTGCATCTTTCAGTGTGATTTACAGGAGCTATTGCTGTCTTTTTTGTTTTTTTAATTTTTTAGCTCTGTAGTCTCCTGTGTCTCTTCTGCCACCTGCCATGTTCACCAACACTTTGTTCTGGATTAATTTGCACCCTGCACAAAGCCACCGAACAACATAGCAGACCTGCTATAAATGTTGAGGTCCCAAGTAATAATAATAATAATACATTTTATTTATACAAGGTGCCTTTCTAAGAACTCAAGGTCACCGAATAAACAACAAATAAATAAAAAAACACATTATAAACAACTTAAAAAATCAGAAAATATAATAATAAAGCCAAACAAAGCCACTGTAATCATGGAGAAAAAGCCATTTTAAACAGTTGGATTTTAAGTTTACTTTTGAAGGTTGAAAATAATTCGATATTTCTAAGCTCAGTAGGTAGTGAGTTATAGAGCTTGGGAGCAGAATGGCTGAATGCTCTGCTCCCAATGGTGGTTGAACGGGCGAGAGGAACGGTCAGGTGGATGGAGGAAGAGGATCTAAGGTTATGGGAGGTAATGACAACATGAAGAAGGTTGGACAGATATGGAAGGGCGAGGTTATGAATGGCCTTAAATGTTAACAGCAGAATTTTTAAATCAATTCGAAACTTAATCAGGAGCCAATGAAGCTGCTGCAAGACCGGAGTAATATGATAAATAGACGGGGTTCGAGTAATGATGTGAGCACCAGAATTCTGGACTAGCTGAAGCTTATGGAGAGATTTATTACAGAGACCCAAGGGGAGTGAACTGCAATAGTCCAGGCGAGAAGTAACAAGACTGTGAACAAGAGTGGCAGTGGTATGGGGAGTGAGGAAGGGGCGGATGCGATTAATATTACTTAGGTTGAAGTAAGCAGACAGGGTGATGTTATTAATGTGAGATTTGAAAGATAGAGTACTATTAAGGATGACACCCAGACTCTTGACCTGAGTCAAGTTACCATTGTTTCTTGGTGCCAACTTGTTTTCTTCTCATTTACAGCATATCAAATGTACTTGTCTTTCCAACCCTGATCCTCCTCCTTGATTCATTATTAAAACAAATTTGATTTCACCCAGGCCCACCTCTGGTCTCCCTTTCGCTGATTTCATACTAAAAACACAACCTTCCTCACTTATCTCAATAATCCAGTATTCTCTGAATATCTGCTATAAAATAGGAAGGTACTGTATTTAGGCCACTGTCTCAAGTGGCATACACAAATACCAGTCTTCCACAAACCTCATTACTATTGCATGATAACCAATGCCCTTCATATCTACACCTGATGAAGCCTCCAAAGTGTTGACCAACATACTTGATCAGTCAGGTCTCCTTACATTTCAGTCATGGGAATCACCTTTTCTCTACCCCTTCCTCTACCTTCTTTTCTAATTTTTAGTTGAAGTCTGCTCTTAAAATATTTTGCATCCCCCCTGGTCCGCCCCATCATGTTTATCACTTTTTTTTAGCAAACTAACATTAAACTTGGAAAGCTTTGGCAGAATTATGTTCTTTTCTCTACAGGACTTCATACTACTCCCTTTCAATTCAATATTGAATTGGCAGAAAGAAGGTGCTTCTACCCAATAATCTTGTACGTAAACCCAATCACAAGATGTAATTGGACATCGCAAAGTCTCTCACAGTGCACTTGAAACAATGGCTAATGAAGCTGAAATTTGGGCCAACTCAGGATATCAGTTGGTTACTGCAAACTGGGCACTTTTATTCACATGTTCTCGGATTAACTTCCAGTTCTCACTCTCCACTCGACCATCTGTCAAGTTTTCCCTGCTACATTTCCATATAACATTCCTTTTTTCCCCTCAGGTTTTTGTTTAACCTTTATAACTTGCTGTTGAGAAGTTTTGAAAAAAAAGTTTTCCTTGGGGACAGTTGGTTGCCAAGCAAACATATCTCCTTGATGGAAATATTCCAATTCTTTCTCCTTCATTATTTGGAAGTCCCAATTTACATATCTATTAAACCTAGAATTATCAGCAGCACTAACCATCAATAACAAACTTATGGTCAACTGTCAGGTGGCATCACCCTTACTACCAACCATTAGGATTTGATGGTTCTGTCCTCTCTTTACCCATATGAAATGTTCTTTGTTATCTTCTTTACATGACTTGCAGTCAGTTGTCCTGGCAGATGGGTGCGGTCTTTAGATTTCATGGTCTTTTTTTTTTTTTTATGTAAAACTTTTTAAATCTTAACCTTTCCATTTGTGATATTTAGAAAAAAAAGTATTTTGCTCTATTTTTGACGTCAGACAATAAAGCAACTAAACTAAAGAAAATTAAACTTCCCACCTGGTTAAATGAGTGTTGGCTTACCTTCACTGGCAAAGTGCAAAACTCCAGGAGATCATCCTGGGATAAAGAAGGCTGCATGTATCCCATCCTCTCTCATTTTGTGCATCCATTAGAACGCCTGCTTTACAGGCCTACTTCAAGGAGTCTTCACGTCTCCTTTCAAAGCTCATCAACTAGAAATGATTTAGTTAGGTTTTATAGCCAGTGTTGTCAAAAAAGCTGTCACAATATATAAATAAAAATAAATACCACATTCGTGAATTTTATCTTAGTACGTACGGTATGTTCTTTTCATTTCATAGGCAGGTCCTACTGCAATTGTACCCTAACAGAAGATGATAAGTACATATTTTACTACTGTAACTTAAACAGCTATCATTACTAATATTATATTTTTTATTTTATTTGGAGACTTAAAGGAACCAAGTGATCATGTTGTACATTTAGAGGCCACCTTGACTCATATGAATATGAATGCTATGCTTTGCAATTAATTATGGATTCTGACTGTGGAGAGCAGCGCAATAACTTCATTGTTATTACAATAAACATCTTACCGCTCATCTATTTTTGTGTTGTTTGTTCCCTAGGCAACCACATTCTGAATTGGAATGAAACCCCGGCTGGAGTGGAAAGGGAGGCAGTTTGTTTCAAATTTAATTGTAATATGTTCTTTTCTCTCTGCTGTATTAAAGCAGCCACCAATTTCCATCAAAGGCAGTGTAGTTATTTCAGCTGATCTGCTTTTATTTATTCGATTTTCCCAAGCATATTAAAGTGTACTAGCAAATATCATGTCTTTTTTCCTTTTATCGTTAAGAGCAAGGTTGTCTGACTAGTGTAGCGGCCCATAGTTTTCTTTATCTGACCATTGAAGGCCTTAAAATTTACACCCCCTACTCTCCAACCTTTATTTGCAATGCAATGTTACCTCCCCAGCTGCAGTGAAGCAGACCTCTATTAAAATGATGACCATTCTTATTTCAGAGTTTGTTTATTCCTAGTATCAATCAAATGTGTAATTCAGATCAAACACTTTATTAAGAAAATTAAGTCATCACATCCTAGGAGAAAATGGAAGAGGAAGCACCACTTTTAATAAGCATTTTGCTACTTTTTGCACTTTGTCAGTTCCATTCATTGCATTGCTCAGTATCCAATGCTAATGTTTTGTTTTAAACTACATTACTTCTAGTAGCAATTTTCATTTTTGAATAGAGCTGCACTCTTGAAATTTGTCTTAACTAATATTGTGTTACCTCTTTTGTACTGATCAGAAATTAATGTTTAAGAGTGATATGTTATGTTTATTGAATTCACGCCTGGACAAACTTGTTAAGAAAGCAGGCTGTATTGTAGGAATAAAGCTGGACAGTTTAACATCTGTAGCAGAGTGACGGGCGCTAAGCAAACTCCTGTCAATCGTGGAGAATCCACTGCAATCACTGAACAGTGTCATCTCCAGGCAGAGGAGCAGCTTCAGTGACAGACTTTTGTCACTGTCCTGCTCCACTGACAGACTGAGGAGATCGTTCCTCCCCCACACTATGCGACTCTTCAATTTCACCCGGGGGAGTAAATGCTAACTTTTTTCATTTTTATTACTATTTAATTTAATATTGTTTCTTTGTATCAGTATACTGCTGCTGGATTATGTGAATTTCCCCTTGGGATTAATAAAGTATCTATCTATCTATCTATCTATCTATCTATCTATCTATCTATCTATCTATCTATCTATCTATCTATCTAT
>JANRMT010062792.1:9853278-9873157 GCA_026402145.1 Polypterus bichir lapradei
TATCTATCTATCTATCTATCTATCTATCTATCTATCTATCTATCTATCTATCTATCTATCTATCTATCTATCTATCTATCTATCTATCACTAATTCATGAAGACAATTTGTATATTTAAAATGCAGCAAGGTCTATCCAGTACTTGAATAGCAGTTTACTGCAAAATAAATTACCCAATTCTTCTATTTGTCTACCTCATGAATACCGTTATTCTCAATGATATGTATTTGACACTTAATAATATAAGAAAAGATTTGTCAAAAGGCCATTCAGCCCCATGTGGCTTCTTATTTCCTATCCACATAATGTTTGTATAATTCCACTGAGGTGAGTTTTCACCATCTCCAAATTGCTATTACTGTCAATGCTACACTCTTTCTCTTCTTTCCAGCTTCCCACTTCCTCTGAAATTTCTGATCTCATCTGCAAATCCAAGTCATCTACTTGTCAGCTGGACCCCCTGCCTACAGTTTTGGTTAAAGCCTGCCTCCCCTCTCTAGTCCCTCTTATTTCTGCCATCATTCACTCTTCTCTTACTACTGGTATCATTCCCTCATCTTTCAAAACTGCTGCTATAACCCCAATACTAAAAAAACCTGGTTGTGATCCTACTAATTTCAATAATTTTCGCCCCATTTCTAACTTGCCCTTTATCTCCAAAATTCTTGAAAAAATAGTAGCTATCCAACTTCACACCCACTTGTCTCACAATAATCTATATGAGAAGTTCCAGTCTGGTTTTCGCCCCCTTCATAGTACAGAAACGGCACTTGTTAAAATTACTAATGACCTCCTCATGGCTGCTGATTCTGGTCTAATCACTATTCTCATCCTTCTCGATCTGAGTGCGGCCTTTGATACTATTTGTCATACCACTCTCCTTAATAGATTATCTTTGATTGGCATTACTCACACTCCACTTGATTGGTTTAGATCTTACCTCTCAGGCCGCACTCAGTTCATACAGCTTAAAACCTTCACATCCCAACCCACTGCTGTTACTTCTGGTGTGCCCCAAGGCTCTGTCCTGGGGCCTCTTCTTTTTATTATTTACCTTCTTCCCCTTGGCAATATTTTTCGCAAATATAACATTAATTTTCACTGTTATGCTGATGACACCCAGCTCTACCTGGCTGGTAAACCCACCTCCTCTTTTACACCACCCTCACTTATTGACTGCATTTCTGAAATTAAATCCTGGTTCTCTTCAAATTTTCTTAAATTAAACAGTGACAAAACTGAGGTTCTCCTCATTGGTTCAAAATCATCATTATCCAAAACCAATAATCTTTCTTTTATTATTGATAACTCTGTTGTTTCCCCATCATCTCAGGTCAAGAGTCTGGGTGTCATCCTTGACAGTACTCTATCCTTCCAATGTCACATTAATAACATCACCCGGTCTGCTTACTTCCACTTACGTAATATTAATCGCATTCGCCCCTCCCTCACTCCTCATACCACTGCCATTCTTGTTCATAGTCTTGTCACTTCTCGGCTGGACTACTGCAATTCACTCCTCTTTGGTCTCCCTAATAAATCTCTTCATAAGCTTCAGTTAGTCCAGAATTCTGCAGCACGTATCATCACTGGAATCCCATCTTTTCACCATATTACTCCGGTCTTGCAGCAGCTTCATTGGCTCCCGATCAAGTTTCGTATTGATTTTAAGATTCTGCTACTAACATTTAAGGCCATCCATAACCTCGCACCTCCATATCTGTCTGACCTTCTACATGTTGCCATTCCATCCCGTAGCCTTAGATCCTCTTCCTCTACCCATCTGACCGCTCCTCCCGCCCGTCTAACCACCATGGGGAGCAGAGCTTTCAGCCGTTCTGCTCCCAAGCACTGGAACTCATTACCTGCGGATCTCCGAAATATCAAATCATATTCATCTTTCAAATGCAAACTTAAAACACATTTGTTTAAAATGGCTTTTTCTTCTTCCTCCTGATTATAGTGGTTTTGTTTGGTTTTAATTTTTAGATTTTCTGATGTTTTAAGTTGTTTATAATTGTGTCTTTTATTTATTTATTTATTGTTTGTTCGGTGTCCTTGAGTTCTCTGAAAGGCGCCTTGTATAAATAAAAGGTATTATTATTACTTGGTAACTTTTGTTCCATGTATGAGTCTCTCAGTGACGAAAATGTAGAGTGTTTTTGAAGAATGTAACATTTACCAGAATTCATCTGTGCCTGCCTGTGTTGACAAACTAGTTTTAAAATCATAACTGGCATCTACTTTGCTAGTTCCTTTCATAATATGAATCACTTTCAGCATGTCAACTGTTAATCTTTATTGGATACAAATTGAAACTGCTTGTGTCCTTAAACCTTTTCTCTTAGCTTTTGACTTGCACTTTCAGAGTGTCTGGCCCTGTTCTCTAATTATACCCTTGAACTTCTTAAACTTTTCTTACAAGTCTTGGGTATATGTATTTTCCTTGGAAATAATTAATAATAATCTATTTCTTAGTGTAATTAGTTCACATACACTCTTATAAATAAAGGTGTCAAAGTGGTTCTACAGAGCAATGCCATAGGGGAAGCATTTTTGCAAAAGACCCATCCGCATGAAGGTTCAGAAAGAACCTGTAACAGGCTACATGCAGCAATTATCCACAAATAGGTGATAACAGATTTATGAATTTCCAATGGATCCTGATTTCAATCAGACTCTTGCTGTATACAATGACACAGGAAAAGTCCAGGTTTTCTTAACTGGTTAGAGTCCTTTTAGATAGCATTACACACATTAAAGATTTCTGGTTTCTTTTATGTATTCTGAAGTTTTTCAAAGCACAATGAACCAACTTCATATGCAGAGAACCTGTCTCAGAATGAAGGGGTGCTTTGTCAAGTAATGGCTCTACGAGGAACCATACAGCCCAGTAAAGAACCACAAAATGCTATTACAGAACCCTTTATTTTTAAGAGTGTACAGAAACCCAAAGAAGAGAACATGAGCTAAATATAATCTAAAGTCATCATCACATCACTAAAAGAAAATTGGCCTGCAGTAATTGTCCTCACACTGCAGATTCTAGATTAATGCAGTAGGTCATGAATATAGGTCAATTTTCACTTTATCTTTATAGAGAGCACTTGCCCCCATGCTCTGTTTTACTGCTTTCCTTTACACATTATGTCTAGTCCAACAGTTAACCCTATTACTTTCCATGTCTAATATTAGTTGTTTGAATGGAGTAAAAAAGTGAGGTTCATAATCATACACAGACCACAGGCACTATTATGTGACACTGGGTCTTAATGTGGCCAAACTAAAACTTAACAGGAAAGACATACATTGGCAGCATGTTTGCAGCACAACTCTACCCATTGTGTTTTTTTGCCCACATTATCAGGTGGGGTACACTTTTCCTCTTGGTTGTTTAAAAACTCTTTGCCACTGTCTAAATGTCAGTATGTAGTTCTAAACAAATATTATTCACATTTACAGTAGACACCTTAGAAATAATTGGTTTCCCACATGTTAATCATTCAATCTATATTTAAGAATACACAAAAATATAATATATTTTAATTGTTTTTTCATTTTCAGTCCAATTCCATTGTTGGGTGATTCAGCTCTGGTTGGGCTGGCCATAAATTGCAGGGAAGATTCCTTTGAACAGCCAAGTACTGTCACTCCAAGTCAACTGAGTCATCAGTCAGATACATGTCTTTGGATTTTTGGAGGAAACTCATGTAGACACAAGTAGAAGAGGCAAACTCTATGCAAGACCAAGAGTGCCCAGGCCTGAAATCACATCCATGACTCTGTGAACAGTATTAACTGCAATGCCTCCTGACCTACCCATTTTAATAAATTATCTTAAAACTGCAATACATTTGTAGAAATAAAAAAAATACCAATTGAAATTAAACACATTCTTTCACATAGACACCTAAAATCATCATGAGCATTGTTCAATTTTTAGATCCAATGTCTGTGTTTAAAGTATTCATTACATTGCTCTCTGAATGGCTAGCATATGAATTCACTTTTCACTCTATTGTAAACAAGATCTTGTTCCATATAAGGAGCTATTATCTGTACTTTTTCCCTAGCTGTGGAGATGCCCACAAATATCTGTAGCTCTTGGAAACATCTGCAGACATTGACAAATGTTCTGTTTTTTTTCGTCGTCTTATCAGCTCCCACAGCTCTGTTTCAGCATTGTACCACTATGAACAACCTGAGATCTAAGAGAATAATTACAGTCTATAAAATTATCACACATGTTTCGCACTTAGAATAATTTGCTAACCTAATGAGGCTGTCAATTAGCGCATGCAGAATGGGAGCTGGTGAGGAATCAGAGCTTTCATGGATTATAGTTTGGCAAATCAGTGAAGCATTTGAAATCTGCAAAGGTTTTTTAGGCCTTGACAGTTTAAAATGCAGTTTGGTATATGGATGTGAATAATAGTTTTTTCCTGGGTGATATGTTTATACCTATTTTGGGTGCTGTATAATATTTGTTATACTTTTTTCTTTCATTGTTTTCTATCATTTTGGTATTCAGTGTATTCCCATGTCCCATCTGCTTAACAGCATCTCTGGCTGCCATCCTTACTGTGCCATTTCCTAGCAGTCTTCACGTGTTAAATTAAATGATGAGTTAATTTTTTCTTTTTAGTACCACTTTTTACCAATGTGTTATAATAGATAAGGCCTTCAAGGATGCCAATTCAGTTCCTATTTCCATCTTTAGTGTACTAAAAGTTTTAAAAATGTAAACAATTGAATTGATCTTTTGGGTCTTCTTCTCCTAAGGTGTCTTTTCAATATACAGTACAGTGATAGTTTGCGATAGCTGAGCACAGAAACAGTGGACAATATTGTCTCTTGTGCCTGTGGAGATCCTGGTGACCTGCTGCTTTGCTTTTTTATAGTGAAAGTTATGGAAGCTGTAGAAATGGAGGTGGAGCTTTGATGACATCATCACAGAATTCATAGAAAAAGAGTTGGAATTCCATGTTACTTGATAGCTGTAGGCTTGGGTGTGTATAAAGCCCATCCACACTGTCAAAAGACAAAAGTTAAATAATGCTTGTGTTGGGTCAAGCAATTGAAGTTTGCCTGCTTCTTCTAGATTAAGTTTTTAACTGATAGGTGACATGGCAGAAGTGGGCAGAGATGACTGAGGGTTAAGGGAGTACTTCTGAGTCATTCATTTCAGAATTATGGAAGAAGAAAACAGATGTGTGAATCCCTTGCTCACTTTCTGAACCCTCTTTTTTGAGCACCTTTCTCTTGTGTGAATAATGTCGCCCTTGACAGATGTTTTAGGAGAGTAGATACATAATTGTTGCTATAGGAATTGTAAAGAGTATTCTTTGGGCATCTTATATGAGTTTTAAATGGTAACATTGTTGGAACTCCCATATTCATCATATAACTCAATTGGTGAATTTAAGAGAAAATACAGTAGTTACAATATAATGTGGGAAAGATAAGTCAAGGAGCATTATAACAACAATGCCAACATAAGGTCAGTCAATGAGACAAGATCAACAAATGACTACTTCTACAGGAAGTACACTGCTGAGAAATCCATATCTACTTGTTTCTTACTGAAAGACTACAGGTGTGTTATCATTATTTTTGTTCTTAGTGGTTGTTATGTATAAGAGTAAATCCTGCTTAATCATAATTTACTTTATATCTTATTAGGAAAATGCAGCACATGCAATCAGATTCTTTCTAAAACAGAAAAAACTCTGTGTCATGCCTCATACTGGTTTTCATGGTCAACCCTCTTGTTTCCTGTTCTTTAGCAATAAAAGCTATGTTACAGTCAGCTTAGGCCATCTGCCTGCTAATATTTTCATTATTAGTTAAACACCATTTTATATATGTGTATCTATGGCCAATAAGCAACACTTACAACTTCAGTTTCCTCACAAGTCTTCCACGGTCGCTTAATCATGATAACCAGCAAAATGGAAGACCAACTCCAACTTGGAGTAGAGTGAGTTTACAGTCTTACAACACTATGTTCTATAGATATACAGTATATTGTTTATAATTAATGTTGAGAAAACTTGCTTAGGTTTTAGAACCTTATTCCCTGAAGAAGATGCAGAGCAAGGCCGAAATGTGACACTATGGCTTTGAAATTGTGGTGCAAATGTTGAGAGGTAAATGACAAAAATTCTGTGTTGCAGCTGTGGCAGTGTTTTGATATGAAAAATGATATGTAAAATAATAAGCTCAATTTTAATGAGAACAGGCCTTTCAGTGCAGCATAGTAGGTCAGTCCTTGTTCACCTAACTGATAAATCCAAAGCAACAGATGAAAATCTTTTTCCTTAATGTGGAAGTTCTTGTACAGCATATACTATTGACTCTTCAAGATTACCACATCAGTGGATGAAACACTGCCTATTTAAACACCCTCATTCTCACCAAACACCTTTTGTGTGAGGAATCTCAGTTCTGACTTTTGCATGTTAAATCTTTGTTTTCCCTTAAGCTTAATATTTTAACATTATTACAATGTTGTCACTTTTGTTGCCATTTTGTGGAAACTTTTCTTATTTGAGTACCTCCATACAGTTTGTAGAAACAACCCTGTTATATGATACATGACCCTTGATGTCATCATCCTGCTCCCTTAAAAGATCGTAGCGTGCTTAATCTTGTATCGCATTTTTGAGGTTTTTTTTTTTCTTAAAAACAAATGATTTAGTTTGAAATTGTCTGACTTCTGTTAAGTACTTTTAGCTTTTTTTTCTGACCGCATGTTTGATTTATGTATTTGTAGGTTTTTAACTAACAATTGTTCTCATTATTCCTTGCTTTCTGATCTTGGCCTGTTTACCGAATATCAAGGAAATTAGTATTTAAAATAAAGAGAAGTTAAGATCATTGTTAGAAATAGCTCCATCTGCTGGACATCTTTTATTACAACAAGCCTGAGGGTGCTGATCAGAGTGGGGAATTTAAGAGATTAACAGTCTTAAGTAAATTAAGCTCATTTCCATAACAAAAGTCAAGAACCACATTAGTTTGTATCAATCAGCCTACATATAAATGGTATAATATTTTAATACACTTAACATTATTTAATGATACCAAAATAGTTAAATAAATTAAGAATGTTTGGCGCAGGGTTCTACATAAAAAAAGTTCTTATTTATGAATTCTTATTGAGAACAAAAGTAAAAAGCATTATTTATTGTTATATCATCATTCCCTTGGTAATGTGCTGGGTGCAAATACAGTATTACCGAATGTCTTAAACAGGTAGCACTATTTTTGTTTGAGGCTATTATGTGAAGTTTTCCACTGTTTAAATTCTCTGTGATATATTGTCCAAGACGAGGCATGCTAAAAGTGTCCAGATAAAATCTTTAATTGGGTGGCTGTCCATCATGGGGCACACTCACACTCCCGCACTAAGTCATGCAAGACCAATTTAGAGTTGTCAGTTAATGTAACATTCATTACTGTAGGATATGGAAGTTTGTTGGTATGAATTTGTGTAGTGGCCAAAGACATTGAATTTTACACCCATGGTTATCAGTTCAGTTTCTGCTTCTGATTTACCCTATGACCCTGAGTAAGGCACTTACACGCCTGTGCATCTATTATTAAAAAAGGTGTAAAAATGAATGTGACTCATCTTGATGTTGTAAGTCATCTTATAATCAATAATGTTGTATGTAGGAAAATCAGAGTACCAAGAGAAAATACAAGTACAAAGGGAGGAAATACAAATGCAATGCACACAGTGAACTGGCTAACATTCAAATTGAGACAACAGTGGCCGCACCACCATATACACTATATTGCCAAAAGTATTGGGACACCCCTCCAAATCATTGAATTCTGGTGTTACAATCACTTCCCATGCATGCAGACTGCTTCTACAAACATTTGTGAAAGAATGGGTCGCTCTCAGGAGCTCAGTGAATTCAAGTGTGGTACCATGATAGGATGCCACCTGTGCAATAAGTCCATTTGTGAAATTTCTTCGCTGCTAAATATTCCATGATCAGTTGTTAGTGGTATTATAACAAGGTGGAAGCAATTGGGAACAACAGCAACCCAGCCACGAAGTGGCAGTCCACATAAAATCACAGAGCGGGGACAGCGCATGCTGATGTGCATAGTTTGCAGAAGTCGCCAAATTTCTGCAGAGTCAATAATTATAGACCTCCAAACTTCAAGAGAGCTTCATGAAATGGTTTTCCATGGCCGAAGAGCTGCATCCAAGCCTTACATCACCAAGTGAAAGGCTAAGTGTCGGATACAGTGGTGTAAAGCACACCACCACTGGTAGAGCAGTGGAGACGTGTCCCCTAGAATGACAAATCACGCTTCTTTGTGTGGCAATCCAATGGACTAGTCTAAGCTTGGCAGTTGCCAGTAGAACGGTACTTGCCTGACTGTATTGTGCCAAGTGTAAAATTTGGTGGAGGGGGGATTATGGTGTGGCGTCGTTTTTCAGGGGTTGGGCTTGGCCCCTTAGTTCCAGTGAAAGGAACTCTTAATGAGGTTGAAATGAATTCAAAATGTCTAAACTGTGTTATACCAAAGTATAGTATACCAGTAACGGCGCACTGCACGATAACATGCAGTGAATACACTTGACTTGAACATTAATAGTTTTCATCCTCTTTCTCTGTACGTTTAGCATTCGTTTGTTCAGAGGTTGATGCGCTTGCTGCTTCCTGAGCAACTCTTCTTTTCTCCACGATAGCAGCCTGCTTCTTCTCTTCTTTTGTCTGTATCTTTTTGTTTTAAAACTGATTAAGTCAGTGTTTGTGTTGCAATCACTTAGTATCTTTTCCTTAATTTTTCACTTAAGCTGGCACTTAAGTCTTCAATCTGCCTCAAGATTGATTTAAGATATGAAGAGGTAAGGGAAGTGACGGCGAAGGTGGTAGGGAATGAGAACAGTGCCCGTACACATTGCTTGCTGGCCGCTGCCGAGAGTTGATTCTACAATAAAATAAAATAAAAATAAAAAGAAGAATAACCTTGGAGTTCAGTCATCACACCGAAAGCAGATAGTTGATGTCACGTAGTATATGTGTACTAAATTTCAGGTCAGTAGTTCAAATGGTTTGCGAGCTACAGGTGATTTAAAATCCTGGACAGACAAACGGACAGACACGGTAGTGTATTATATAAGAAGAAAGAAGATAGTTTAGTTCAAATTGGGCAAACCTTGAGAACTACTAATGAAAAATGACTAAACATGACATTTTCAGACCCTCTTAATCTTGTTTTGGGTGGTGACAGGCCAGAGTTTATCTCAGCAACATCAAATGCTAGAGAGAAAGCAACCACGAACAGGACATCAGTCCATCATAGGGCCCACTCAATCACAAACCCACACAGTGCCACCACTTAACCTTTCACACACTCACACACACACACACACACTTGAGAAGTTGGTGGAAAGCCAAAATGCTTACAAAATGCACAAACAGAATGGAACTTCACACAGACAGTCACTAAGAATGGAATTCAAACTTAAGATGCTGAATATGTGTAAGTTGGCACAGTACAACTGTGCTGTACTCGATAAAAATATAAAAATAGAAAAGCAAAGTACAAGTTCAGCTCTCATGTCATTTTGAACTCTATGGGAACATTGTCTTCAGTCTTGCTGTCTGTGTTACAAAAAAAGGTATATTTTCAGATATAAGCTATGAGAAGCGTTTAATCAGAGATTAAAAGGTGATGTGGTTGAAGTGACCCAAAGTATGAGGGGAATTAGCACAGTGGAGCCTAGTTGTTATATTAAAGTAAATCAAGAATATGAGGGCACAGATGGAAACTGTTCAAGGATTGATTCAGAAAGTTATTGATCACACAAAGAGCTATAGATTTCATGAATAAGGCACCAAGTAGTACGGTACACTCTTAAACGTAAAGGTACCAGAGTGGTTCTTCAGAGCAATGCTATATGGGAAGCATTTTTGGTTCCCCAAAGACCCATCCACATGATGAAGCTTCCAGAAAGAACCATTTATCTATTTAGAACTATAACAGGCTCCCTACGATAAATAACCTTGAATAGATATGTGAAATAGAATTGAACAGATATGTGAAATACTAATGAGTCATGGATTTAAAGTGACTCTTGTTGCATAAAATAATAGTGGCTATGTCCATTTGTTCTTAATCTGTTAGCATCCTTCTAGATAGTCTATCAAGCATTTAACAATTTTGGTTTCTTTTAGATATTAGGAAGTTTTTCAAAGCACAAAGAACCAGCTTTATATACAAAGAACCATTCCCAGAAAGAAATGGTGCTTTGTCAAGTAATAGTTCTATAAGCAACCACACAGCCCAGTAAAAAAACATAAAATGCCATTAAAGAACAATTATTTTTAATAGTGTACATAGTGGTTCTTTAGGGATCTGAAAAAAAATACTGATATTTTGCAGAAGCCTTTCCCATGACAAAGTTGCAGGAAACCAAATTCTTTTCCAGCAGAATTGAGTAGTCAAAATGAATTCCTCCTGGACAGGACACCAGCTCATTGCAGAGCACCTTTACACTTACTCCTACAGGTCAATGCATAGTCACCAGTTAGTTTAATAGCATATCTTTTGGTAGATGGAGTAAAGCCAGAGTAAACAGAGAAAACCCAGGAAAAGACGGAGAACATACACAATTCGCAAACAAAATGACCTGGCAGGTGTTTGAACCCAGGATTCCAGAAGATATGAGGCACCAACTTTAACCAGTGCTCCAGACTTTTTCTCTGTTTTATTCTCTGATCTTCTCTCTTTTCCTGAGTGTGGCATTTGTCTTCAATATGTATTCAGACCTGCTGAATGCTTGTTGTTAATCTTATGTTAGCAGGTGTGTACTCTCAAAAGCTCTCTGGTTTTAAATTAAAATGCAGGCATCTTCTGGCATTTCTGAGAGAATCAGTAGTCATGCAACGTCAACAGCATGGCATTCTATCTTTTGAATTTTGTCATTTCTGTTGTATGTCATCACTTCATTTCCCAAGGAGATTCCATTTTTCAAATGTCCATATGGTACTTGAATGTTATCTGTTTTTTTTTTATCCTACCATTTTCTCATGCTGGCATTTATTATAGTATAATGATCATGCATTATTGTCAGTGCTGAATGTTTTCTGTGTATTTTAACAAATTTTAATTTCATTAAGACTTAAATTAGAATATCTCTTAATATGAAGGTTTTATTTATCCAACCACTATCAAACCCACTTAAACCAGTTTCAGGGTTGTAGAGGCCAGAGCCTATCCTGGTAACATTGGGAGCCAAAAGCCACTCTTGACTTACTGCGCTGCCTTGAGAATCACAACTGGATATTAGAAGGTATTTGCTAGATCTATTAGCGACTTTTAACCCATTTATCACATTATGAATTCAGGACTCTCTTTTAAATCATTCACAGATAGTCAAGGTACAGGATGCTTTTTCAAATGTCATTCATTCAAGCACAGGAAGTCCGCAGGGGTGTGTCTTATCACCATCACTGTTTACTCTGTACACAAGTGACCTGAGACAGAACAATGACCACTGCTCCATTATCAAGTATGCTGATGACACCATGCTCATAGGACGCATATCTGGGGAGGATGAAAGCCACTATCTAAATCAAGTGGACTGGATGGTAAACTGGTGTAATAAAAACTATCTCATTCTGAATGTAAAAACGACTAAATTAAATGGTATTTGATCTTACGAGACAGAAATCTGTATGTTCATCCATTGTTGTTCAGGAGGAGGAGGTAGAAATAGTGACTGAATATAAATACTTAGGAACTTTATTCGATAAATAATCATAAATTTAATTAATAAATTAAAGCCCACCCGCCTGCTTTTTACTGTATATCACTGCATTACAAGAGATGGAAGTGACATCAAACTGAAGTGCCGTGGTCTTGGTAAAGTCATAATTTTGGTAGCCCTTAATTGCTCTTTTGTAATTTTTTTAATCTAACTTTATCTCATACGTTAGTAAACGTATCCCAAATGTACAAGATATTTTCATGTATGCACATATAAGATAAGGGATATCCCATAATTTTTTGCACTGTGTGATTCAAAGCTTCCATAGTAAATAGCTACAGTAACTTATATGAAATTTTATTAGCTGACCAGCTACAGGAGTGATTTAAAAACCCTGAACTATACCAGTTTTGAATGATTTGGTGAACAGAGTTTTATTGTTTTGGGATAGATAAACATCTGATATTTATTGTTTTTTCCCCTTCTGTACTTTATGACCCATTTTGTCTCATATAACAGTGTACATCCTGGATGGAAGTGACAGTCAGCATACCATAAGTAGTTTTGTTGCCATCAGAAAATGCGGGCTGTACTATTTCTCGTCTAGGCTTTATACTGTGCAGTGTGCTTCGTGATGCAGCTTCTTTGTACAGTCTGGCTGGCACTACAAAGGTGGATCTTGCCTCTTGAGAGGTGGGTTTAGGCCTATAGGCTTGTTTAGAATGTATTGCTACAATTGAGTGTTCAATTACAGTGTCTTGCTTCCATTGTGCTTGTAATGGAGTTCACATCACAAAAACGTGCAAAGCACCTTATTGGTAAAATAACTATTGGAACAATGTTGAGGGCAGGATTATTTTTCTCAACACACATTGCATCAAGACCCAGCCAAAGACTAAAAAAAGATATATCTGCAATAGAATAAACTGTCTAAATTTCAACTCTTGCCACCTTTAAGTCATATAGAATATGTATGAATTTCACAGTGTGAACATGTAACAGATTTCCAGCTGAAATGTAAAGAGAGGGAAAGCATTACTTTTGCTAGAAGATTGCCACCTGACAGCACCGTAGTTCTGTGTTTTAATGTTAGTCTGGGCACTGCCCAAGTGAAGGTTGCATTCTCCGTCTAGCTTGAAAAACCGAAGCAGAGTGGAGTGGTGGTGCAGTGATTAAAGCTGCGGCTTCACAGTTCCAGGGACCTGGGTTCTATTTTTGCATAAAATGTGCTGGTTCTACCGTCATCCATTAGTATTTCCTATAAGCCCTTTGACATAATACATTGGATGCAAATGCATGGTAGGATAATTAGTGTCTGTGTCTTTAGCAATGAGTACAAGAGAGTACATAAAGTACAACTGCATACCTCTACTCATACCGAATCTCCAGTTAATCTAATAGGCCACCTTTTGGTTAAGGGAAAAAAAAAAAAAAAACAGACAACCCACAGGAACCTGGGTAAATAAGAAAATGTGAAACAAAAAGTGACTGGACTAGAATTCAAGCTCAGATTGGTTATTCCATGTACATGTACATGTACAGTGACATTTAATGGGACCTTTGAAGACAGGTTACTCTGTAAATGAGAGCATGAATTTGACCTCAATGTAAAGACTTTTCTACAATTAGTGGAAAATACTACTTAGTCCAGTTCAGGGTCAATGTAGTGACAGAATCTATCCTGGCAGAAGTGGGTGCAAAGCAGGAACTAATCCTCCTAATTAGACCAGTTTGGAAATGCCAATCAACCTCAGATAAAATTCTTTGAGATTTAAGAGGGAAACACAAACGCACAAACAGAACATCAGGCCCTGGTTTGATCCTTGGACACTAGAGCTGTGAGGCAGCAGCATTGAATTTCCCCTTGGGATTAATAAAGTATCTATCTATCTATCTATTGTGGTAGCCGACCCGGACACAGACAGACGGACACGTTCATGTCACCCACAACACATTTAATCACCATCCTGTATATACAAAAGTGCACAAATCCCAAAGTCCTGGCCACAACACAACAATGCCATCTCTCTCTTCAGGCCACCTCCTGGTCTCCTCCCAGACCTCGTCCATCTTCCACCCGACTCAAGTCATTGTATGAAGGGAGGCGGCCCCTTTTATGCTCCCCCGGATGTGCTCCAGGTGTGTCCCGGCAATCTTCCACCGACACGCCCCAGTGTGGCGGAAGTGCCAGCTGCATCCCTGGAAGCACTCTGGGTGTCCCTGCTCCTCTTCCCCCCAGCAGGTGTGGCAAAAGTGCTGAGGTCCAGGGCTCCAAAGGCATAGGGGCACCCCCTGGCGGTGACCACAGGCCCCTACCGGGTTGAGCTTCAAAGTTCTGTACCCGTTACCCCCAAAGGTACCAGAGCGGTCTCCCCTGCATGGTCTGGGGAAGGCGTAAGCCCTCCTCTGGTCCTCCTGGGCGTCCCAGCCAGGTCGACCCCCCCAGCGATCTCCGACACTGTCTATCTATCTGTCTATCTGAACACTGCACCACTCATAACACATCTCGCTTAGGTCATTTTTAGGTACAAAGCACAATTTAGTCAATAAGGTGGTGTGAACTTCCCTCCAGTTAGATATGCATTTAACTAAAAATATAAAACAATAGGACATCTCTGAAGGCAAAATCAACAAGACAGTGATTCCAACCCAGGATTCTTGAGATGTGAGGTTCTTTTTTACTGTTTAATATCATAAGTAAAAAAAGCTTTGATATCCATTAATTACATTTTTAGGTTCAATGTTATTAGTAGTTAGTTTGGCCATTTGTTTCAACTCTCACAAGCTGCAGTCGAGAGTAATTAGGCACTGAAGTAGAGAAATCTCAGTAAGCCGTTTAAAGCTGCAATAAATAGCATATAAGAAGTTCGGAAATAGTTTGACTGGCCACACAAAACTCCTAATTGAAATCCAGATTACTCAGATTTACATATTTTTAATCTACTGGAGTCACAGAAACTGAAATGAGGCACAAACATTTATTTTTGTTATGGTTATTGGGATCCAACAAAGTTATTTGTTTTAGACAAGACTGCCTTGGATGTTTCTGAATTGATAAAGAAGCTAAAGATAGTCTAACAATATTTCAAGCATTCTTGTATAACCAAAGCATTTAAGAGCACTTTGGAAATGTTAATGTTAACTGGCTGTAACTTTTATGTGGCTTGAGGGGGGGAGCTGGTGGTGAAGTTTACACCTTATCACTATGTCTGCATGTTTTTTTTCCTCAGGTGTTTAAAGTTTCCTCTCACATGCCAAATGCTTATGTTTTACTTTTACAAATGCTTGTTTGGCCCAGTGTGGTTTTGTCTTTGTGTGAGAGATCTCTGCTGTGGTAGATTGGATCATTGTCCAGGGTCGGTTGCCTCCTTTGTAATTGGTGTTGCTGGAACAAACATTGGCTCCCTATGGCTTGGAAATGGATGAATAGATTTAAAAATGGATAAATATACTGTGTAATGTGAGGCCAGTAACCCCATTTGCAGGAAGGTTATATTATTCATTTGTACAAGTTTCATTCTACTACCCAGTGTTCTTGAGGATAAGGCATAAATTGATCAGTGAATCAAAAACTTTGAGTGAAAAATCAGCTCCTGCCTTCAGCTCACTGCTGCACCAACTTAGAAATCAGCGTTACCCTCATTCACGGAGTGAAACTTCTGGAACACCTGCTCCTTACTTGCACACCCAGGAGCAGATGTGAAACATACTAGAGAGATTGCATCTCTTCAGAAGCAGGAGAATGTTGCTGGAGATGGGGAAGGAGTGGTGTGATTAACTCCATGGCATCTCTAATAAGGTAGAGTGGATCAAAAATGAGATGAAATAGGGAGTCTTTGTTAAGTTTTCATTGACTTTGTTGTGATGTACATTAGCAAAAAAATTTTGACGGGATAGACTTTGCAGCCCAACATAATTTGCAGACACGTCTTCACCTAATGTGAATGTGTGTGTCAAGGTGAGATTGCAACATCTTCAAACGCTACTTTCAGCTACCTTACATGAGGTCTTTCTCCATGTGCTGTATTTACACTCCTCTCTGTAAACCATCTTCCCTCTCCACCCCCATAATCTTGCTGAAGCACATATTTAAAGTAGGATTTGTCATTAATTTTAGTCACATGTCAAATTAATCCATCCATCCACCCATTATCCAACCTGCTATATCCTAAAATGGGGTCACTGGGGTCTGCTGGAGCCAATCCCAGCCAACATAGAGCGCAAGGCAGGAACAAATCTCGGGCAGGGTGCCAGCCCACCACAGTCTCATATTAATCTCCATGAAAATATCTGAAATATTGTTTTTTCACTTATTATGATCTGTAGATTGAAAGATGAATGGAATCAACTTGAAACTCCTTTATCATTAATATTTAGTTTTACACTTCTGGTAGGGTCAGTTTCAGTCCTTTGAGTGAGATGTTAATGGATGTTTCCTCTGAAAGCATTTAAACCTCATTTTTTGTTGTCATAGCAATAATTTCAAATGGACGTGGTCTCTGATGGTTATATTCCAGTCATTCTTCGCTTTATTTTTTCACACACATTTGTCACTAATAACTGGAAAAAGAGAATTAATGCTAAATGCATGAAGACCATTAAATTTCATGAGTGGCTTCAATAGTATGTACTTATGAATTTATTATATTGTAAGACTTGATTTTTGAAATGTTCTGATCTGGTTGCACTTTTCGTTTAAGTGAATTCCCAGCATTACATAAGAACGCATATAATAGCTAAAATGCCCCAATTTCTTTATCTGCATTCTCATTCTAGCCCACTTGGAGTCTGTGCGAAATAATTACAATTATTGTACGTTTAGCTGAAATGTCTATCCAAGGTGACTTGCGAGATTAGGATACATCTGTTTACATCTTTTTTTGGAGGTTATGTAACTTGTTTACAGTCTCATAGTGAGAGGGGTCTTGAACCAGATACCTTGAGGTTTAAAGTGAAGCTCCATCCATCTCACTACACCACACTACCTTTGAGTTTTTGGGATTCACTCAGCCACACAGCCAGCTGGTGAAGGAGACAGAACCCAAAACATTGTATTTTTGAACCCAGCACCTTTTCCGCTGTGCATATCATTCACCTATATTTGTAATTTTTTTGAATGCATAATATCTGGAGTTAGACTGAACACTAAATGGTAACTAAATCAATTTCCTGACAGTTTTTGTACGGCAAAACAATTAACCAGCTTGTGCTCAAACATGTGAAAATACAAAACTTGCTAGGTGCTGTGATCACCAAGTGTTGTGATTCTTATCAGTTCTCGAAACTCAAAAATAAGGCTTATCTCAAAAAACAGGCCTCACAACTCCAGTGAGTTCCGCCATCAAAGTAAGCCTTAACCCAAACTCTAAAAGCAGACTTTTGGCATTCACCCAACCAACAAAAAATATTAAAAGGGTTTTAATAGCAAGAAAAATACAATTAGGAGAGATGAATCAAGGAAGAGTCCTGCCTCATAAAAAGAAAAACAGTTTTCTTTTATATTTAGACATTTATTTTACAAAAATTCAAAAACAAAATAAACTAAAGCAAAAAAGTAATATAGAAAGGTATGCCTGAAAGGCAAACCTAAAGCAAACAATGCAAATTTCTAATCCTTAACATATTGAATGCTACAGTGAAAATACATACATTTCATCCACAACAGAAAATCTTTTGTACACACCAGTTATGTAGTAACTCAACTGGGTTGAACAGTTCAGATCTTCCACCATTTGTTGCAATGTAATGTTGCGGTTACTATTTGAATTTCATAGTGGTGAGATGCTAATCACTGAGAGATATTCAGATGGTTGTGGTATAATCCTGGCTGGGATTTTCTTGTTCTTGTTTTCTTTTCTTGTTCAATTTTGAGTCACTGAGTTATATTAATGTTAATTATGTTCCATGTGTTTTGTGGGTCGTCCTCCAAGAGGCAGAGTCACCTGACAATCGCTGCCAGGAACTGCCCTTTGCCTTATAAATCAAGAGGGTCTTCCACAGATCCTAGCAGTTTATTTTGAATGCGCTATGGAGTTGATGAGCATGTCTTGTTTTTTTGCTGTGCTTTTACTATTTTGATTAATTGGATTTTGACCATTTTTGCTCTGTTTTTTGACTTTACCATTGGATTGTATGTTGGCACTTGTGTTACCTTGGATTGCCTTTGCTGGCAATTCCTTTTTTGTGTTGTGTGCTATATGGAGCTACATGTACTTACAGAGTATTTTTTCCAATAACAAATATTTTATTTTATAAAGATTCTGTGTGGCCCTTTTTGTTTCTAACTGGGGTTTTTGATGGAATCTCCCCCTCTATTGGGCATTTTTGAAAGCGTTCTTGGAACTCTAGTGCTTTGGCTCATAACAGGTTGTGGTTCTACATATGTAAATTAATTTTTTTGTGAAAAATAAATGTTATCTAAATTATGGCTAATAAAAAAATCTTATCAAACTGAAATGTTCTGTTGTGTAATGTCCAGCTGATTTTTCTTCTTTATTTCAGACACCCACTTTCCTCTATTTACATACTGTATGTTACCCACAAATACGGTTTACAAGGTAACTTGTAGGTGGCATTCATTTATAGCTCACTAACCATGAGTTAACTCATATTTAGCAAAAAGTGTTAAACAAACCAAAATCCATAAGAGAGACGTTGGGAGAATGCACTGATACAGTGCATTGCCGTACCCAAGTCCATAAGAGAAAAAAATATATGAAAAACAACTTAAAGTAGCAGAATCCAGACTTTGGAACAGAGCCAAATAGTAGTAGCTTTTGCACAGTGCCAAAGCTAGGGGAACTACATTCTCAGTCCAATATAAACACTCTGTTTCTCACGTGCAACATCAGGGGCCCCGCCCCTTAAGGCTTAATTAATGAAACACATGGAACATAAGATACAAAAGTTTAAATTACATAATTAATATATATAAATTAAAGGATGCTAAAAGAACAACAGCAGAGAAATATTAAACATAAGCAAAAAAAAAAGAAAAAACCAACAGAATTCAAAAGATAATATTTTTCAAGACAAGAATGTGATCAGGAAATAGTGGGAACAAAAAGGTTAAGCAAACATTGTTGTCTAAAAGCAAGCTGTTTTCATTGAATTACTTGGAACAATTGTCATAACTGATATACAAAACAAATATGTACTCAGAAGTCTGTTGTACAAAGTTCCTTGCACCAACTTGCACTAACCTCACATAACAAGCTCTAATGTTTGTAATGTTTTGAGGAGATCCTTTGCTCAGATAACAAAACATATACACCACCATTTTTCATAGTTGGAGTGTAATAAGAAGTCTGTCATAAGATCTCCATATCACATGACCAGCAACAGGCATAGTGAATGCAAACAGTATGGCCACAGTCCTACAACAACAGTCTGAAATTGGTGACAATCATAAAAAAACAGAATACAAATTGAAGTTAACATACAAAAACTGCATTAATCAAGTCAAGGATTACAAAAACAGTGATTGAATCACATAAATACAGTCAAATTGTATCAAAACTGCAGACTCCATAGCAAAAGGACAGCTGCAACAATACCAGTAATCCCAAGATGTTGGTAGAGATAATATCTACAAATTGTAAGGTGGTGGATTAGAACATCTGTTACAAATTATATTCACAACATCATTTAATTGGAAATTGTTGGTATACATCAATAGATCATAGAGTTAAACATGAAGGGAATTCACGTGCTAAGGATGAGAAGAAATTTGTCAGCAATGATTTGGAGGCTTGACACATTGCAAGGAGTGGATGGTGATTATGTTTTATTTAAAATTCAGGAGGATCACTTTCTCCTCTACCTCCAGTACTGTTCACTAGCTTTTCATCTCTCCAGGGGTCACTTCTTGGCATGCCTGGAATTACTTCTGAGTTAGTGCTGAACTTATAATAGGGACACCAGACACTAGAGCTCTGTCTAGTGGCCTCTAATGTCCCAGCATTCTTGAAATGCTTATAAGCTGTAAAAGGCTATGAGCAAGTCCCAAGTTGCCCAAATGTGAAAAAGAAATTATGATAATAATAATAATAATAATAATAATAATCTATACTAATAAAAGGCAAAGCCCTCACTCACTCACTCACTCACTCACTCACTCACTCACTCACTCACTC
>JANRMT010062792.1:9883320-9896478 GCA_026402145.1 Polypterus bichir lapradei
CACATTACCAGAGGCAGAAATTTGAACGTTCACATAGAAAATGTAATTTCTATACCACAGCCGTCGTGTAGCGCCTTTCAAAAGGGATCAACTACCGAGAGATGATCCATATACATTTTAGCTGCTGTTAGTACTACTTACCTGTTCTGTTATACCGTCTTTTAAAATGTAGTTTACCCGCAACCACTCGAGTAGTGCTCAATGTACCTGTACTTCTTAAAACGTTAATGTTTTACTGTTTAATAACTAATAGACTATATTTTATTATTTTTCCCTTGCACTCAGTGACCAAAGCTATACACACACATATAGACACATACATATATATACACATATATATACCTGTGTGTATGTTTGTATGTATGTGTATATATATATATATATATATACACACACACCTATCTACATTTTATATATATATATATATATATACACACACACACACACACACATATATATAATTTGTGTGTGTGTATGTATGTGTGTGTGTGTGTATGTATGATGTAGATAGAGATATATATATATATATATATATATATGTATATGTAGATATCTAATGTATATACATATGTATATATTTATATAGATATGAAGATATGAAGATATATATAGACTCAAAACCATTATGACGGCAGCAATCCAAGCTGTGAGAAAACAGTAAAAAGGAGGCGTGTCAGATGTCGTGGTACATTTTCTAATGCAGCTAGACGAAAACAACTTTGTGACGCTGCCGCCAAATACACAAAACAATTACTTTCACAATCATGTTACATTATTTTTCAAATGTTTCCTTTTCTTTTTCATAATTTCTTTAACACACGACATCGCTGCGAAGTGCAGTTATTTTGCTATATATATATATATCACAGCGACACTCATAACAGTGACAAAACAATTACATTGACAATCATGTTACGTTATTTTCAAAATGTTTCCTTTTGTTTCTCTTTCCTTCTTTAACACACTACTTCTCTGCTGCCAAGCGCAGTTATTTTGCTATACATATATAGATATAGATATAGATATATATATATATATATATAGATATATATATATATATATATAGATATAGATATGTGTATATATGTATATATATTTATATGTATATGTATATATATGTATATATATATATGATGTGTATATATATGTTTATATATGTGTGTGTGTGAGTGTATATATATATGCCAGCAACACTCATTACAATGACAAAACAATTATATTGTCAATCATGTTACGTTATTATTAAAATGTTTCCTTTTCTTTTTACTTCTCCGCGAAAAAACGCGGGTATTTTGCTATGTGTATATATAGATAGATACACAGATAGATAGATATATAGATAGAGAGAGAGAGAGAGAGAGAGAGAGAGATGACAACAACACTCATATCAATGACAAAACAATTACATTAACAATCATGTTACGTTATTTTTAAAATATTTCCTTTTCTTTTTCATAACTTCTTTAACACACTACTTCTCCGCTGCGAAGCGCGGGTATTCTGCTAGTAATAATAATAATAATAATAATATTAAAGCTTTTATCTAACTACTCAAAGTACTTTACATAGACAATGGGGGACACTTCAACTACCACCAACTTTGTATTTGTCTCTGTCATCATCCTACTGTGTGAGTTTTGTCAGGAGGGTGAGGTTGGGAAGCCTTCTCCTGGCAGTGAGCAAGATTATTTGACTCTTCCTTACCCATTTTTTTATTTTTACTGTGTATGTTCCTGTCTAGAACATATCTGAGTAAATTATTGCACCTAGTTGGTGTCTGCTCACAGTCACATTTTCTCCTTTCTCCTGCATCATTACCATATCATAAAAGTGGCAATTATCTGCAAAGTGTATAAGATGGTGTTCACCATGGATTAAATTCCTTATAGAAATAAAAAAAAAACATAATGTATCACAAGTAAAATTAGGCAAGATCCACCTTTGTGAATATCATGTTTAGGTTATGTTTTACCTGAGTACTGACAGCATTTGTAAATATGATGAACTTGGCTAAACACTATTCTAATCTGTATACAGTTATTTATTTTAGTCTGAAGCACTTTGTTAAAGGATAAGAACTTGGGTGACACATTCAGAAACAGAACAGACACAACAAAGAAGATTTATTGTGCCAACAAATATTTTAAAAATGTAGCCGTTCTTTTAACTGGTGGCTCTGCTTTCCTTTACCCATTCTGGACACACAAACCAAAGGCAAACACTACAGTCAAAAATTGCCATGATTGCTAGTGCTGTGCACAGCTTGGGATATCCTCCTCAAGCTCTGTATCCTGCGTCCTGTGCAACCAGGAACTGAGCCACTTAGGCATGTTGCGACCCTTCCCCCATATGTCCATCTGCTGTGACATACAACAGTTAATTAATTATATGGGGCACCATATGTGGTTAACTAGCAAGAAGATGCTCACAGTGAATGAGTGTCAAGGTTTAAATGTGTGCTGTTCCATTGTTACATCCCCACCCTGTGTTTAACAAGCCCAATTTCACATTTCATAATGTAAGGTTACTGTATATTTTCAATGAGACACTGCTGAAGGAATCTGGCATTTTTACATGCCTTTTTTCTTTCAAAACACACACTGCTGAATAAACATTGCCGGAGAACATCCCCTAACAACATGCCCTTCAAAAATGCAATCCATGTTTTCGGCTTGATAAATATCAAAGCTGTAAAGTGCACAGAAATGGGGCTGAAAAGAAATGCAGTGTGAAAACATGGCCAAAGAGAGTTAGAATAGCAAATATTTGCTTATAATAAATAGGCAATAAGCATAAATGAAGCAGAGCAAAAGGACAAAGTGTCACCTTAGCAGTCAGTGCACAGTATGTCATGCAGAGGATTACTACAGAGTAAAAAAAAAAGGAATACTACCTGAAAACCCAGGGATTTTTAATGGTCTTAACAGTGCATTGTTTTTCTGCATGAAAGTAGTCATGTTTGTGACTCTGTTCCTTCATCCGTTCCTATTTGGAGTGCTTGTACTTCTGTGCAATAACACATATCAAGAGATACAGGTAAAAGGGGTTGAGGCAAACAGAAGAAAGTGCTAAAGGCAAAGTCCACATGATTCCTGACATAAAAGAGGAAGGGTAGAGGGCTGAACCCTTGTCTACTTCAGGCAATAAGGAGGGGTACAGGGCAGTGCCTCACCTCACTTCTGAACTGTTTCTGATGCTGCCAGGATAGGTTTCAGCATCCTGGCCCTGAACAGGATAAGGCAAGCTTGATAATTGATAAATTCATGCTGGAATTGTTTGAGAAAGCAACAAAATGATATGATCAAAGTGGAGCATATGATATTATTTATCTGGATTTTCAGAAAGCATTTGGTAAGGTGCCAAGTGAGAGGCTGGGCATCAAACTAAAAGAAGTGGGAGTTCAGGGTGATGTTTTAAGATGGGTGCAGAATTGGCTCAGACACAGGAAGCAGAGGGTGATGGTGCGAGGAGCCTCATCAGAGCTGGCCGATGTTAAGAGTGGTATTCCACAGGGGTCAGCGCTAGGGCCGCTGCTATTTTTAATAAATATATAAATGATTTAGATAGGAATACATGTAACAAGCTGGTTAAGTTTGCAGATGATACCAAGCAAGGTGGATTGACAGATGATCTAGAATCCATTGAATTATTAAAAAGGGATTTGGACAGAATACAGGCTTGGGCAGATGTATGGAAGGTGAAATTTAATGTAAACATAAAAGTATTACATATAGGAAGTAAAGATGTTAGGTTTGAATACACAGTGGGAAGTTTGGAGATTGAAAGGCTAGCAGGATGTTAGGGTATGTAGCACAATATGTGGAGGACATGTCCAAGGAACTTATGCTCACGCTTTATAACATGCTGGTGAGGCCTCGTCTGGAGTACTGTGTGTAGCTTTGGTCTCCTCCAAAAAAAAAAGACATAGTAGTGCTGGAAAAAGTTCAGAGAGGAGCAACTAGACTCATTCCAGGGCTACAGGGGATGAATTATGAAGAAAGTTTAAGAGAGCTGACCCTTTACAGTTTAAGCAAAAGAAGATTAGGAGGAGACCTGATTGAAGTGTTTAAAATTATGAAGGGAATTAGTACAGTGGATCGAGACTTGTATTTTAAAATGAGTTCATCAAGAACACGGGGACACAGTTGGAAACTTGTTAAGAATAAATTTTGCACAAACATTTGAGAACCATAGACACATGGAATAAGTTACCAAGTAGTGTGGTAGACAATAGGACCTTCAAAACTCAGCTTTATGGTAGTTTGGAAGAATTAAGTGGATAGGACTGGTGAGCTTTGTTGGTCAAATGGCCTGTTCACGTCTAGACTGTTCCATTGTTCTATTGAATGAATGGGTAATTACAACAGTACAATTCTCATTACAATCACTGTTTATGTTGCTTTTTACTTTGATTCATATCATCTTGACCATTTGTAACACCAACAACATATGTTAAAAAAACAGAAAGTTATGAATTATTTTAAAAATGACCATCTAATGTATATTGTGATTACATTCATCCACCTTTTTTTTAGCCCAGTCCCGTTAAGGATAGGTGAGGTGCTGAACCCTTCCTTTCATCTCTCAGGATTGTACAAAAACTATCTTTTTTAGTTTGAGCATTTAATTTTTTTTTTTCATTGATGTCATTTCTTCCTAGTGTTTTGCATTTATTTTCTTATGGGTGCCGCCATATGTGTTTATTGTTTTGTAAGAATCAAACTGGGAATATTGTAGTGACAAAGATCAGATTTTAAAAAATATTCAAATGAATGGTCAGGATCAAGAACAAAGGATCAGTACAAAGAAAGATGAGATAGCAAAGATCAAAAGGGCAAAACAAAGTTAGAAAGACAAAACCTTTTATGCGTATATTTGATATATGTAGGCATATGTCTATTTTAGGCATTCAAAGTAGATCTTTCCTTTAATATTGTACATTCTGCAGTCCAGATGTTATTTGCTTCAGTCTTTTATCTCATAATATCCAAGGCATAGATTGTGTGTAGCAATGCAATTCATGCAAATCTAAAATAAAAAAACTTACAGTATTAGTGGGTGACATGCTGATATCACTGAACTGATGATAAAAATGCACATAATGTAAAATAAATAACATACAATGGCAAATTCACATGATAACATTAAATAATAATTTGTTTTCTGACATTTATTTTTTCTTGGGTACCGCCCTTTGAGAACTTGGAATTGATACTATATGGTGTCTCGGCAGGTAAGGCACATCTGAACAATTGGTTTTGGAGTACTGTATTCATCTTGTTACGTAAAATCTGCTCTTGACTTAATAATTAGTGTAATCCCTTAAATTTAATGATTGCTAATTTCTTTTACATGTTATGATCTTGGATACCATTGACTGTTCTTTTGTTCACCCATCCATCCATCCAGTTTCAATGATGCTTATCTTGAGCAGGGTCACAAGGAAGTTCGTACCTAATCCTAAAATGCATTAGGCACAAGGAAGGTTCAATCCCTGGACATGGTGCCAGTCCATCACCGGGAGAATATACACACGCACATTAGGGGCCAGTTTAGCATCGTCCATGCTACCTAACCTGCATGTCTTTGGACTGCAGGAGGGAACTGGAGCATCTGGAGGTGGAGAACACGTAACCTCCATACAGGCAGCACCTGCATATCTTTGGGATGTGTAAGCAAAACAAAGCACAGTGATGAAAATGTGATTAATTTATTACAACTATATTTCTTCTTTGAAATACTGCCTATCCATAAATTGCATTGGCAGCCTGTCCCGGATTCTGATAAAGCCAGGATGGGCACTGGCACTGATTACTCTGAATTAGCTCAAGTAAGTTTGAATGTAAATGGATGGAAGATGAATATAAAATATATTGGATATTATTGAGACTTTTGGTACCTGATATTGTGGGCTATTCAGGCCCTGTACAACCACAGCAAAAGGTTGGTTCACATTGCCCTAGAAAGTCAGACTAACTCCTGATGGGTGTGGGGCTCCTCCAGGGCTGCCCTTTGTCTAATTTTTATGTACACAATTTCTAGGCACCACCAAGGAGTGGAGTGATTCCAGTTCAGTGACCTCAGTATTGCATCTCTGCTTTTTGAGGATGATGTGGTCCTGTTGACTTCATCTGGCCATGACCTTAAACATGACCCATGACAGTTTGCAGTTGAGTGTGAAGCAGCTGGGATTAGGATGAGCACTTCAAAGTCTGAGATCATGGTTGTCAGCCAGAAGTGGGTGGAGTGCTCTGGTTGGGATGGGGATTAGGTGCTGCCACAAGCAGTAGAGTTTAAATATCTTGGGATCTTGTTCATGAGTCAGGGAAGAAGAGAGCAGGGGTTTGACAGGCAGATCAGAACAACGTCAGCAGCTATTCAGATGTTGTATTGTTCAGTCATGGTGAATAGGGAGCTGGGCCTCAAGGTGAAACTCTCAATTTACCCGTTAATCTATGTTCCTACCCTCACCTGTGGTCACAAGCTGTGAGTAATGTCCAAAAGAACTAGATCAAAGATACAAGTGACAGAAATGAATTTCCTTTGCAGCATGTCTGGGCTCAGCCTTAGAGACAAGGTGAGAAGTGCAGACATTCAAAGCATGGCCACGGCTAATCTGCATTGAAAGGAGCCAGTTGAGGGAGTTCAGGCATCTGATTAGGATGCCTTCTGGATGCTTTCCTGGGGAGGTGTTTTGGGCATGTCCAACCGGGAGGAGACCTCAGGTAAGGCTTTGGATATGCAGGAGAGATTATGTCCAGGTTGCCCTGAGAACACATCAGCATCCCTCCGAGGAACTGGACGAGTTGACATGGAAGAGAGATGTGTGGGCGTCTTTGCTTAGACTGCTGCCCTCACAACCAGGACAGGATAAGTGGCAGAAAAATGGATGAATGAATGGATATAAAACAAGTTCTTTAGTGTTTAACAATATGGTTTGGTTTCAGTTCTACACAGGTATTGAATTTTTATTTGCCTGTCATATCCTCCTCTGTAAAATATTGAAAAGTTCTTTAGGTGCAACATTTAAAAATTAATTAATGGGATTGTTCACTTTATTTATCTAATTTAAGTTAATATAACTTCAAATAATTATGTCTGTTGAAAATTACATGGCTTTTCCATTTACCTTGGCATAATTATTTTAGATGTCACATTAACACAATTTGAATTATGTCGATAGAACATAAAATAAACACGTTTTATATACGTGACTATCCTATATCTTCCCCTTTTGTTGCATTGTGGTCCAATGGATCTCCAGACCTTTGTACAGTTGGAAAGATACAAAGACTTTTAGTACATTTGTTTTTTATGAATGGCATGGGTTTTATGTGGTTGTGGAAGCTGATTTATTTATGTTTTTGTTGATATACTGGCAAATGTATTGCCCAACCTACATCAGAAAATCATCTTTCTCTTTACCTCCTGTTCAACCGAATAATTAATAGCAAGATTACATAGAAAATTCAATCACCCAAAATAAATAAAAATAAGAAAAACAGATTAAAATATTCTTAAATACTTGTGTTGATACATTCTTAGTGTATCAATAGAATAGCTACTATAATGTTATTTGAATTACATTCGTATACCTGATATGCAAACCATTTACTGGAACTGTAAAAAGGCGACGTATAAAAATGATAATAAAGCAAATATAATAGACAAATTAAATAGGTTATAGCTAAATAACAGTGATGTACATTAAAAACAAGTTACAAAAAATTGTGAAAACATGTTTTATTGACATGAGTCATGTTGGGTTAACATAATATAATTAATTTAACAGAACATTAAAGCATTTCATTTATTTAGCATAAAAATATTATTTTCTTTTAGGATAGATTAAGTATATTAACCATAATTAAATAATTTATGATTAAAACATAATTTAATAAAACATGATTTAATCTAACATGCCCTGGATAAAGTGACAACATACCATACTGCAAATTCACTTGCATGCACAATTTCATAATATGTGTTCATAAAGATTAAATGAAGAAAAGTGAAAACATGACGTCTAATTAAACAAGGAATTAGCCTTCAGATTCCAGACTAGAGTTAGCCTTTAATTAAGAGCTACATAGTAATGAAAGTCTACAGACACTGTTGTTCTCCAGGGGCCTGTCTGTGTACCACTGCAATAGAGTCATTAGTGCAGCACGTATGAACTTAGTTAAGCTTCCTTGATTAATCTGAAACCATAACAAACATTGCTGGTTATTTACAGCACTATATATTTAAAAATATGATTCTAAATAGTGTGAAATTAGTAGCAGCAATAGTACTCGAAATTGCATTGTCACATGTAAAAAATATAGTAAAATTCTGTATTCTAGTTAGAACCCTCTGTTGAATGTCCATTTCACCCTAAATGCCGTGGTCTCCATTTGTTTGCTAGATGTCAGCACACAAATAAAATTAAGGGGTGCCAATCTATAAAATGGTTCTTTAAGAATTTTTGAAGATTGACCAGAAAACAAATCTCCTTCATTTGAGTTCCTGCCCAGGCATGTTATCTGTGGACTTTTGAAAGTGTGGTTATGCCTTGTGATGGACTGTCAATCCATGAAGGGATGATCCCAGTCTTTCCTTGCCTGATTATGCTGTGGACTGGCTCTAGAGACCACCATAACATCTAAAACTAAGTAAAAATAGACTGAGGAATAAAAGAAAGTAGTGATTTTTCTACATAGTGCATCTCCCAAATACTTTCGCACAACATGTCAGAGTTTCTTTCCTTTATTTGCTTTCTTGTATTGTCTAGTTTGCTGCAAAGATGTGCTATTCAGTTCATTAGTCAGTGACAGTATGTGCCATGGAACGGACTGCCTTGCAAGAGCTGATTCTACTGCTGCCAGCATAGGTTTTGTCTCCCTGTGATTCTATACTTCAGTGAACAGATGCATAAAAGAACAGTTCCTTATTATCCTATATTGTTAAAACCCCTTCATCTGTTTCAGGATTGTTGGGGAAAAATCCATTTAGGCAGCATTAGGAAGAAGCCTGGAACCAGCCTTGAAAAGGCCATGGCTATGAGCACATTTTCTTACATTACTTAGACAGGTTTACAGTAGCTAACTGGAGGGTTACAAACCTGTAAAGCACTGCGGCATACTGATTCTGTTGTTTTTATCCTCGTGATTGCCAGTTTAAAAATTGCTCTAATCATGAGCTTAATAAATGAGATTAGTTATTTGTCCCTCAAGCAAATGAAAGAAAAGAAATTCTCAAGGGTGTAAAAAGTTTTTTTTTAACTTTTTTGAAGTAATACGATCAAAGAGTGATTATCACTGCATAAACCTTTCCCTCTTTCCTAAGGCTGCATTTTGATTTTTATATTTCTATAAGGTAAAATGGCATGGTTTATGAATTCTTAGAAGTTTGAAAAGGGGGAATTTTCTACCAGCGTCCTTTGAATGCACCATTGGACCATTTTTAAAAAGTTGACTGCCATTATTGCACAGCTGTAGGCAGAGACTTCTGTGCCTTACCTGTGTGAAGCATAAAGCATTTTGACTTGCATTTTTGGTTAATGTTTTTCTACCTGTGACTCAATATCTGCTTTTTTCCTTGCATAAAATAGGATTTATAAAGGAACAGTATGTCTCTAATTAACCTTTTAAACTAAAGTAGGGTGAAAAAACCTGAGTTTGTGTTTGATGTCATAAAAGAGGAACATCAGGTTATGTGCCTGAAATACGACAGCAAAAAGCCTTTGGGGGTTAAGGGCACCGTCAGTTAAAATAGTTATACAGTAACATTAACAAACTAAGCACTGTGCTTACCATAGTCCTCATAATTAAATATTCACATTATGAGAGTGTTTTCTTTGAATGACGTTGTACAGTCACCCCAAAGTGGAGCCGGCCTTGAGAAGTGCATTTTAAGTTTCAGTCCATGCAAGGATTCCCTCCTTATTTAATTTATAATTATTATTTTATAGATGTGTAAAACACAGTGGTTTGTGCTGCTCCTTCAGCACCCTGGGTTCACATTCTCTGTATGGTCTGTCTTTATTTATATAACTACTGCATGTTCTCTCCTTGTGAGTGTGGATGTTTGCACGTTTACTCCAATTTTCCTCTACCATCCCCAAATACACTAAAATGCTAAATTAATTAATGCCTTTAATCATGTGAGTCAAAGAAAGAAAAGCCATGCTGAATGACTGAGAGAGTCGTTTAGCTGTCATCACAGGAGTTGCATTTGAATGATTTAATCCCATGAATGTCAGTGTGTTGTTACTGAATGCACTATGACACATTGTGTCCTGGTTTACAAACACCAATCATTTTTGTTTCTACCTGCAGCCTCTACCATACACATACTTATTCAATGCTGCTCCATTCATGTTTAATTCAAATTTGATTTCCTTGTAATTTAACAAGTGTTGAATGAATATTACGGTGGCACAGTGGTAGTGCTGCTGCCTCGTAGTAAGGAGACCCGGGTTCACTTCCCGGATCCTCCCTCCATTGAGTTTGCCTATTCTCCCCGTGTCTGCATGGGTTTCCTCTGGGTGCTCCGGTTTCCTCCCACAGTCCAAAGACATGCAGGTTAGGTGCATTGACGATACTAGTGTGTGCTTGGTGGGTGTGTGTGTGTGTGCCCTGCAGTGGGCTGGCGCTCTACCCGGGGTTTGTTTCATGCCTTGTGCCCTGTGTTGGCTGGGATTGGCTCCAGCAGACCCCCGTGACCCTGTAGTTAGGATATAGCAGATTGGATAATGGATGAATGAATATCTTATCTTGCTAGTATTTGTCAAGAACCTTCTGATGCACTCTCTGGTTGTACTATATAAAAAAGACTGAATTTGCCAAAAGTTGCTAGATACTAGCTCTTGTAGCTACTGATCTGGACTAAGTGAGTTAGGAAACAGAATGATGGAGAGATCTGTTTGTCCAAAGATGACAGAAGAGGCCTTATTTAATTTTATGGCTTGTTAGTCTGCAATGCTAGGTTCTTATATTGTAGATTTTTTCCTTTCCAAAGATATCATCCAAATGATTTGAAGCCTTAATCAGGTAATTTTCTGTCTGTCACATTTTTCTATTAACTGTTATATTAAGTCAAACAGTGCATGATGAACACACAAAGATGTAAATGAAAACAAGCTAGCTGGAGAACTGCTGACTGCTTTGTCATTTACATCTTATTGCTAACTAGCAAAATACCCACGCTTCGCAGCGGAGAAATAGTATGTTCAAGAAGTTATGAAAAAGAAAAGGAAGCATTTTAAAAATAACATAACATGATTGTCAATGTAATTGTTTTGTGACTGTTATGAGTGTTGCTGTCATCAAGGATTTGATTATCAACATGAGCTGTGTATACAGTGCCTTGGAATTATTGTGAGCATTAGTAAACTGGGCAATTAGTAAACTGGGAGATAACTAAACAAGATAGTAAATACTTTAAAAGTGCCTCAAAATAAAAAAATATTAAACCAAATTACATTTTGGCAGGTGGGTTTGTGCTGGTTGCATATGATTACAGAAGCAGTTTAAGTAGAGTAACAGTCACATAGTGTGTTTGCAATGACTAAATTAATATTCCATTGCATATGTTGTGCGTTTTCTGTGAATTAATGAAACTGATTTAATTCAATATAGATTGAACTCAGTAACTACAGACAACCATTGAAAAACTGCCGGACTGTAAGGGTGATAATTTTTAAACTTTGGCAGAGGTCTGTGTGTTTGAAGAGAGGGATACCCTTCTATGTCAAACACCTCAGTTTCTTAGGAGGCTTTGCAGAATGGATAATGGGTGTTGGTTGGCGGAGAGACACCAAAAACTGCAGACATAAAATGGATGACTCACCAGATTTAGTATGATTAGATCCTTCCTTTTGAAAAATATCCTTTAAGTTGGTATTTGCTTTTTTTTTGGCACTGGCACTGTATTATATAATGTAGTTCCACTTTAAGCCTTGGAGAATGCCTGTAGATTTATCCATCCATCATTCCATCCGTTTGAAATTAAATGTATTTATTTTAGAGCCAGAGTCTAGCCTGATTTAATGTAAGGCAAGAACCAACACTGTGACACTAGTCTATAATTTGGCATACGTACACACCAAGACTAACTCCCCTCTGGCCACTCTTGAGTCACCAGATTATCACAGCACACGTCTTTTGGATGCTGAGGAAACTACAGTGCCTAGAGAAAGTGCATGCAGACAATGGAAACAGGACAAGCTCCAGCAGAGATTGCACAGGGTAGGGAATGAGCTCTGAGGCAAAACCATAATCTATTTCACCACTTTGTCAGTTTCATTGTAATCGCTTAGCCATCTTTTTTATGGCGCTGTAATAAAATTGTTATAATGCATGCACTAAATAAAAAAGTTAAACAAGTAAGAAAATGTGTGAATGGCATAACATTTAGATGCATTCAGAGAGTTGGTTAGCCAGTTTGAAAGTTGGGGCATCTTGAAATTTTGTAGTCAGTTCATCAAAGAGTTTGTTAACACATATTTGTTTATGAGAGGTCCTTTTTTTAACAGCGAGTTATCTTATATATAAAAATCTACCCGTGGAAGTGTGTGTCTGTCTGTCCGGCCTGGAAGTGAAAGATGTAGTCGGGGTAAAGACTCCACCTCAGAGGATACACAAGCGAGGCCAGCACATCAGTAAAACTAAAGTTCTGAAGAAAGATTTAGCTGCTTAGCCACTAATACAGAAGCAAGGCTAGCACATCGACAAAACAGTATCCCTTTTACTTTTCCTCCTGCCGCTAATACACAAGCGAGGCGAGCGCGTTGGCAAAACTAAACCTCTGAAAAAAGACAAAGTCGCTTAGTTGCTGATGCACAAGTGATGTGAGCACGTCAAAAAACGTAACCTCCTACGACAGGGGTGAACAATGTTGGTCCTGGAGAGTCGCAGTGGCTGCAGGTTTTCACTCCAACCCAGTTGCTTAATTAGAAACCAACCCTTGCCAGTTTCAGACTTTATTTAATTTTATGGCTTGTTAGTCTGCAATGCAAGGTTTTTATATTGTAGATTTTTTCCTTTCCAAAGATATCATCCGAATGATTTGAAGCCTTAAACAGGTAATTTTCTGTCTGTCACATTTTTCTATTAACTGTTATATTAAATCAAACAGTGCATGATGAACACACAAAGATGTAAATGAAAACAAGCT
>JANRMT010062792.1:9896488-9923219 GCA_026402145.1 Polypterus bichir lapradei
CTGACTGCTTTGTCATTTACATCTTATTGCTAACTAGCAAAATACCCGCGCTTCGCAGCGGAGAAATAGTATGTTAAAGAAGTTATGAAAAAGAAAAGGAAACATTTTAAAAATAACGTAACATGATTGTCAATGTAATTGTTTTGTGACTGTTATGAGTGTTGCTGTCATCAAGGATTTGATTATCATTATTTCTTTCAATCAGGTTCGTATTTGGAGGATGTGTTGTGTTCAAGTTATATTCCGTGTTTGTTAACCGTTGTAAAGATAACAGGTTTGATTCATCGAAGTGTTCACTACCCAAATCAGTACTCGTGAATCTAAGATGCTTAACAGGCATTCCCGGTATTAAGTTGTGGATTTGCCTGCGAATATTTAGTGGTAGCGTGTCTATGAACTTAATTTAAACTTAAGCTTTACACCTTGCTTTCCTATTGATATGTCTACAAAGGCTTGTTCAGCTTCAGAGGGTTGTTCCTTTCTTACTGCATCAATAAACAGCTCATCTTCCTCTTTATCTGAGACATCACACACTGCATGCACGGGTTTACCTTTCCCAGTCCTGCAAACTTCAGCAAAGTGGCTCAATTTACCACAATTTTTACACTGTCTTCCTTTAGCTGGACATTGACTTTTTCCACCGTGTGCTTTGTTTCCACAGTACCTGCACTTATGAATATGCTTGTATGCGTCACTCGCTTCATATTCTTTTGCTGCCTTCTCAATTGTGTAATGCTGACGGACGGCCGTATATGGGCAGGCACTCAATTACGTGGGAGGCGTGATGATGAGGGACGCAACTCCGCCTCACACGGCGACCGAGCTGCAGGCTATGGCCGTATATATGTGCGTAAGTAGGTTCCAGTTATGACCATTATGCGTAGAATTTCGAAATGAAACCTGCCTAACTTTTGTAAGTAAGCTGTAAGGAATGAGCCTGCCAAATTTCAGCCTTCTACCTACACGGGAAGTTGGAGAATTAGTGATGAGTCAGTGAGTCAGTCAGTCAGTGAGGACTTTGCCTTTTATTAGTATAGATAAGGAGACATTAAAACAGCGAATGCAGCTGTTTAATATTGACATAAGCAATTAAGGTTGGGGACCCTTAATGAGAAAGACCACTAAAATGAAGAATCAAAATGTCATTTAAGCAATAGGTGCTTCATCAGTAGTAATTGACTTCTCATTTAGAAGGTGGGTTGGAACAAAAACCTGCAGCCACTGCAGCTCTCCAGGACCAACTTTGCCCACCCCTGTCCTAGGAGAGGATTTCCCAGAGTAGTTCCTGTCAATTATCTTTCAAGTTTTTTTTTTGATGAATTCAATAGTTCCTAGGACCCCGTGCTTTTTACAGCATGGGCTTACACAACTAGTATTCAATAATAATAGTGATAAGAATACAATTACATGTACTAGTACTGCACTATTTTACAATATCATGGGGCTGAAATTGCTTTTATAGACGAGTGATGAAAAGATGTTAGTTGTTGCATGTGAAAATCTGTTGCTAATTATAGTTCAGATTTATTAAATACTAGGGGGGTCTGCCCCCTGCTTGCTTCGCTTGCCAACCCCTGTGTTTGGTTAATCGGATATACAATTTTGAAAGCTTTTTTTTTTTTTTGGAATTGTTTCAATTTCATTATTTGCACTTTTACTTTAAAGCTTCAGTAAAAACAATATTTGGAATTACCTTTTCTTCAAGATCACATTGAATTTTGATTCCGTTTTTGGAGATACATTGTGACAATGCAACGTATAACTGCCTGTGAGTGAATATTGTTTCTTTTTCTCTAATAAATAATCCAACTTTTTCGAATGTTTGTCCCTGTGATTTGTTAATTGTCATAGCAAAAGCTATTCTCACAGGAAAGTGTAAACATTTTAATATGAATCACATATCAAGATCTCCTTTGGTGTCTAATGTTATTCGCAGAATATATACTACATTACCTTTCTTGTTGCCTGTTAATATTTGCATCAGTTCTCCGTGATCATAAATATACACCTGACCGAATTGTGTTTTCTTCGAAATTAAACTTGTCGTTGCTTTAACTGTTGCGGGACTACAGATTTTCATAGCATATGGTCCAGTATTGTGTAAATCTACGTTTTGAGCATTGAATGGTGCGAAGGTGAAAAAATTATTGTAGACTCGTATATTTTGCCTGTAGTGTTTGTGGATTCTGCGGTAGGCTGGTGCCCTGCCCGGGGTTTGTTCCTGACTTGCGCCCTGTGCTGGGTGGGATGGGCTCCAGCAGACCCCCGTGACCCTGTTTTCAGATATAGCGGATTGGGAAATGACTGACTGACTGACTGTTTGTGGATTTCATTTTCCCCAAACAACAAATCTTTTAATTCTCTTGGATACACCTCCTCATTGTGTAGAAACACTACTTTTCCCTGATGGCAACACGAATTAGATGATCTACAAATCTCTGACTTTTGAATTCCACTGTTTTCATTATCTCTAACCTGCTCTGCATGTGTTTCGCCCCCTCGTTTTTGAACCTCTTTATGACATTTTACTTTGTTTTTTGGTCTTTGTCTTTTATTTCTGACTTCGCTTTGTCCTGCTATTTTTTTCGATTATACCTGGTCCTGATGATTATTTTCCCTTTTTTTGAATAATAATTTCCTTTTGTTTGCGCTAATGCGATCTTTACTATCTTTTTTTTGATACTGTAGCGACCTCTGTGTCCAGTTCGAAAAGAGAAGAAATAAAAAAAACAGACAGATGTAGTATAATCTCACAAAGGTTTTACTTGAACAATCAAGAAAAAGAACTGCGACTTTGTAACCCCAAACACAACCTTCTAGCACCCTCTCCAACCCCTCCTCCCGTCCCGGGTCCCCCCACCCTTACCGCATCAATCAATACCCCGCTGTCAGTCTTCCGTGCTGTACTCCGCCCTCCCTCAATCGGACCTAACAGTCACTCAAAAAAAAAGGCTTCAACCTGGTTGGGATGCTACAATACTTTTGAATTTTACTGCTTTCATATTCTTTACCTTTCTCTTCATGTGTATTGCGTCATCATTTTTTTTAGCCTTTTGAATTTCACTGCTTTCATAATCTCTTATCTGCATTTTTTTCTCTCCAACACTTTTGAGTCTCTTTTCTGCACACTGCTCTTTCTTTTTCGCTTAGTCGTTGACATTTCATCTAGAACATATTGTCCTTATACACTTTATATGAACTGAGAGCACAGGATCTGTGTCTGCTACATGCCTTTACATGACTGAGTGTTTTGCTGCCCGTGGTCTTATTTGCTATTGGTTGTAGGCTGTGTCTTGCAAGAATCTCATGTTCCATGTCCCCGCAAGACGGTCCTGGGACAATCTCTTGGCACCAAGTCTCAAGTTTACAGACCCCGCGAGACGCTCCGTGGTCAGTCTCTTTTCGTCATAAAGTTGTTGTTAGTGTAGAGGAAATAGTGTAGAGGAGACACTGCACCATCTTTCATAAAATTTCCACATAAGATAAGTAGCTCGCATTTTTTAATATTTACAGACATGTACTTTGTGTCATTTACTTGTTTCAGTTTCAAGAAGCAGGAGAGGTTATTGATCTGCTGTGACTGAAGTTAGTGTAGGACACCGCACAGCCTCAAAGACAGACTTGGGATGGGATAAAGGAGCTTAAATAAATCTACACATCTAATGTTGTATCTTTATTATATAGTAATATTCATCATCCAACTATGTGTACATCTAATCCTGTCCTCTCCTGTGCCCTGCCCTGAGATGTTCTTCTTCAGCATGCATGACTACAGTGTTACATGGCTTTGCTGCCAAGAATGGCTGTTGAATGAGTAAACTAAAAAAATATGTATATTGTCTTTGGTCGAGGGTAAGACAGGTGTCCAGATGAAATGTTAGGTTTCCAACCGGGCCACCCTGTTTATTGAAAATAGTAAACAGAATTAAAGTAACAGGTGCTCAATGGTGTGGTAAACATACAAAAGCAAAATATAACCACTGGCTGTATATTAAAGGCTCTGGAAAGCAGTCATGCTTCAGAGTCGGAGCTCTGTAGTGCGGATGGCTCATCTCCTAAATGAGACTCAACTTATCGGGAACGCCTTGCTTTTGTATGTTGTGGACTGGAAGGGAAGGGGTCAGTTGCCCTCAGTAGGCATCTTCTTGGAGCTGTGGGTGACAGAAGAGTCAGTGATCGTAATTTATGGTGTTCCAGGGTGGTAATGCTTATCTCTGACAAGTGTGGAAAGTGACCCTTTGATGGGCAGGGAAGACAATATATAAGCTCTCAAAGTAAAATAGATACAGTAAATCTATTCATAGTTGCAGTCCTGCAGAATGGTTCTCTGTTTTAAAATAGACAAGTTCAGGAATTTGCCAATGCTTTTCAATGGGAAATTTTGAAATTTCAAAAACGCGTACAGTGCATTATACCAAAATTGAACTGCCATGAGAAATTTCCTTGAGTACATGCACCAAATTTTAACTAAATTGTTCAAAAAATAGTTCAGTAGTGTAAAAAGGACAAATCCAAAAAGATTAAAGACAGTACATACAAAGTCTTTTAATATCCATTTAATTCACAATTCAAAAATATAACTGCAGAAAAAAAAAAGCTGCGTTAGCATGTCACATCGACACACACTTACTACAGCTGCCTCAGTAGTGTAATAGTATCAGCTGCTGACTGGTAATCAAAAGGTCACGAGTTCGATCCCACACGACTCCATTTTGAGAAGTAAACTGATCTTATTCTTACTATTTTAGAATAAAAACATACATTTGATTTCAGTCTGTAACAGCCGGTGTAATTTATGATACTTGTAAAGGTTAGCTTTGGTTTTTTTTTATTCACTTTTCATTTTCTCAGTTGCATTCTGGATCCTTCCCTACCTTAACCCGGACACTGCTGTTTTCACATAAAGATGCGCTATAGCTCTGCAGTGTATCACGATACATTCTCATACCAATGCTTGCGAACTGAGGTGTCTGCGTGCACTTTTCGTGGCATTACACGTGTATTTTTTGAGCATGCCCATGTCGCCCAAACACAAGTATACAAGGTGTACAAGTATAACAAAACAAGTGCACTTTTATTCAAGACTATAACTGAAGAAAAAAGCAAGCAAGTTACAGTAGGCGGTTGATGCTAAGAACTGCTGATTTACAATTTGTGCTATATAAAATCATCACATTCAAATATTAACAGTTCCCACACACCAAAGGACCACCCTTCTTACATTTACGACATGTATACTTGTTGCAGTGTACATACCTCTCTGTGCTATGGTTCCTATTGCACTGAATGAGCACCTGACACTGTACTTTCTTCCCTACATAAATAACATTTGAGCTATAGCACGTCTTTATGTGAAAAATTGGATCACATAAAGACGCGCTATAGCTCGAATGTTATTTATTTGGAGACTCGCTATAGCTCGAATGTTATTTATTTGGAGACACGCTATAGCTTGAATGTTATTTATGTAGGGAAGAAAGTTAACACCCCTTTCTAATCTCATGAGGTTGGAATGAGCCAAACACCCCATTAAATCTTAAGAAATGCTTTCCTCTGGTTTGGCTCCTTGTTCTAACAAGGCCTTCTTCAAAATGGTGGCTTCAGCCCAATCCAGGCCTCACCAACAGTCACCATTACATAAAGGTAAATAGAGTTTGTACTTTACAATTTTTCTTCAATATTTCACCCAACCTGAATGTACTGTTTGCTAAATGAGAGTGCCACACTCAAATATGCCTAAAAACTTTGCAGTTCTTTAAACAAATTACCAGATCACGTACTACCTTTGCATCCTGAGGAAAGTGCCTGTTTAAATCATTTTCTTTGTACAAAATAAAAATTGTTTTGCTCACGCAATTCCCCACTGTCAAAGTCCACTGAAGTTGAAAAGGTTGGTGCAGAGGTCAATCACATGCTGAGAGAGTTCTGCCGTTCATTTTACTGCCAACTACTCAGTAAAGGGAGAGTTGCTTCAGCCAAGTGGATGTTACTGTAAAGTGAGGTGCTTTGAATGGGCTTTGTGCAGCTTTGGCATTTACACGTGTGGTTTTGTAAGTGAAACTGATAATCCAAAATTCAAAAAATTACTCAGATTTAAAATACCTTCTGTACTTTTAATTGCAAGCTAGCCCATGTCTCTAAGGATTTGAATAATGTAATATTTCTTTAAGTTGGACGGCATGGGGGAGCAGTGATTAGTACTGTTGCCACACAGCTCTAGAGTATTGGGTTTAAATCTCAAGTCAGTCACTGTCTGTGTAGAGTGTGGCTGTGTTCTCTATGGTTTTGTTTTACAAGGAATAAAAGCTACCTATTAGACCATGCCAGAAAATACAGTATATAAAGCTTCTGTAAATATATCTGAGGAATCATACAAGGTACCCTCAAGTCATTAGAGACAAACGCACAAGTCGCTGATTTGTCACAATAGAAATTCTTGCCATAGTAATGTCAAAATCCATTGATGTAGTAATGACTCAGATGATTCATTTGGGTGACATTGCTCCACACTTACTATATGCATTTATCTAGTGGTGTTTACAAATGACAAACAGGCTGACAAGATCATATAAAGTCATCAGATATGTATGGGAAGGGAAACAGGATCAGGACAAAGGATATCTGTTTAAATTATTTTTACTCAACCTTCTTCAGAAAATGCATTTTTTTTTACTGTTCAATTGTTGGTATTACCTAACTGCAGTCAAATGTGATCAGCAAGTTTGGCCTGATTTGGGACTGCATCAAAAATGATTCCTTTTAGTTTGCTGGCAACTGGAGAAAGAACGTCATTGGAGAGAAAATAAAAATAACCCAGAGTAGATTTGCTAAACTTATAATAAAGGATTTCAGTGCCTGACAAAGTAAGATAGGATTAGACACTGACAAGATGGTACAATGAAGTATTGACTTCCACTGTTGAGCCGTCAGGCAATGAAAGGGACAGTACACATTAACCAATTATAAACAAAATCAACAGAAATAATGTAAAAATACAAAAAAATAATTTAAAACTGACATCAAAACATAAAATACTCATAAAAAGAAATATTACATAAAATAATATGGCATCAACAAAGATGTGTCAAGTGGAATTTAAGTTGTGGCAAAATAGTATTCCTCCATTCTGCACTCAGAAGGAGTCAAGGTTCTTTATGTCATCTTTCAGCCAGGGATCATTTCCTAGCATCTATCTAAATTGCTTTTTTTGTTCATGTGTTATCCTTTAAATATGCATGATTATGTATTTTTGTCATTTTTGATTATAATTTAATTTCTCTGTATGAGAGTACTGCGGTGGGCTGGCGCCCTGCCCAGGGTTTGTTTCCTGCCTTGTGCCCTGTGTTGGCTGGGATTGGGTCCAGCAGACCCCCGTGACCCTGTAGTTAGGATATAGCGGGTTGGATACTGGATGGATGTATGAAAGTATGTTCTGCTTTGTTCCTTGTGTTTTGTGGGAGGCAGTGCCACCTGTCTATCACCTTTGAGAGACTTCCCAGTCCTATGAACAGCCAGACTTAGGCAGGCAAACAGTGTATCTTGGAGCACTTCTGTGCACACACCCATACTAATAAACATACCAGGCCAGTTTGGAATTGTCAGTTGTCTCTTTGGATTATGGGATAAAACATAAATGTGAAAGCTTTATGTACAACACAGCGTTCTTCAACTAAATTTCATCAACCCCTATTCCACACCCGCCTAATAGAATTTCATGGTCATAAGTAGTTAGAAGTTATCTTTGCGCTGATTGGATGCAAGACTGGAAGCAGCTCTGGACAGAAGCACACTTCCTTACAATGAGATGGCAGTCAAACTAATGTGCATATCATTAGAAGACAGGAGTACTTAGAAAATGGGAGAATAAATATCAGGAAATCTGCAATTATAAGGCAGTGGGGGTAACCATTGTGACTGCCCTCTTAATTTCGTGTGCCTATAAAATTCTTCCAATGTTTCTAGTGGTATAACTGCACAGTAAGACAATGAATATGTTCATGTGTGTCATATTCAGGCCCATTTTGCAAAGATACGTAAATGACTACAGGCCATTATTAACATGAACAGTTATGCAAAGCACCCTACTTATTTCAAATTCCAAATGCTTCTATCCGAATCCATTCATATCTCATTTATTGTCTGATTTCCGTGTCACTGTCTCTGCCCCAATGCACAGACCAGGAATGGCAATTCCGTTTCACTACCCCCAGAAAAATGAAAAGGTCATCTTCCTTTTTCCAGGCAGCTCAGGATATTCTTGTTGAGAATTATAGCCTGAATGGAACATTGTTTAATTGAGTGTCTCTAAAGATCCAAGACATTATGCAAAATCAACCATTTATTTATACAGACAAAGGGATTAGGACCATGTAGAGTGCAGCACAGTACTATCTGTAAAACACTGACTTAGCTAATTATAGGTCATAAACACTTTTGTCAAATAAACAAAATATGCACCTACCCACTAATGGGGTGATGCAGTATGGTGGCCCAATTATTTTCATTGATTCATTGAGGCATATTTGTATCATTAACATCCCATTATTAACTGCTGCTGTAGGAATCTTTACTCTAGTTGAGCTGTAAATAAGCTGTGTGAACTGAAGAATATGAAAAAGCATAAAAAATATATATTGTGATCATTTTTAATTCAGGTGTCTGTTATGCCAAGAATGACAATCCAACCAAACTGTTAACAGCAGTGGATTCAGTACTCACATAAACTTAAGAAATATTATACAAAAGAATCTGAAACTCCACTGGTGGCACATTGGGTATGTTGTTTCAGATTTGAATGGTGGTGTGATCTATTGAGCAGGGCATTGAACTGTACAATAATATGATGACACTTTATTTTCATGGCACCACATCTCCAGGTGCTTTTAGTATGTGTTGTTGGGAGTATGCGCTGATACCCACCACACGACAAACCACCTGGATTGGGACCAGAGTGCAGCAGGTGACACCACGCTGGAACAGTGTCAAGTTTTTTTTTTTATGGTGGCTGCAGTGCCAGTCCTGCCACCAACCACCAAGTTTTCCCCATGAGTTGGAGGACCTGCTTAAAGGGCTGGATGCAGATTAATGTCATACCCAGGACGAAGCTATTGCAGGATAAGGGCCTTGCTCAAGGGCCCAATGGATTAGAGCCACTTCTGGCATTTACAGGATTTAATTCGACAATGTGTAATCTCAAGCAAATGTCAAAGTTAAATTAGAATGGATTATTCAATTTCTAACAAGACCCATTGCCCTGTATGCCCTGGTTTCATACTTCCTGATTCTTCTGGTTGTCATGGTAGTATGAAGTTGCTATTTTTGGTGATACAGTAGAGCACTTTTTAATCATACATTCAACCTGTTTGTGTATTTCTGGTCAAGTGCAAAAAAATGAGACAAATCAAATACTACAGTTTCAGGTCAGTGTGAGCTGGCAGTACCTTTTGAGAAGGATTTGAATCTTCTGTGTAAGTGCGATTACTGCGTGACCCCAGGCAAACTCACCTCACCTGAGTGGAAATACTTTCACTCAATCTGTGGTACTGAGTTCCTCTTATTTTATCAAGGCAAATGTCCATAATATACTGTATGTTAACATCATCATAGTGTCAGTACGTATATTTCAAATGCACTTTTAGGCTTTTCCATGTATACTAGCATATAGCCAATAACAGTTTCAAACAGCTCTGATTTCTCAGTTTTCCTCTGACTACTCTGTTTCTGTCACGTAATACTACTCAGTGGTAAATTTGTACATTTATCGTTTACTTTGCCATCACTGGATAAAGCAATTTATTATTTATGTCGGACCCTTATATTACTTCCCATAACATTTATTTTATCGAAAGCCATAAAGTATTAACACCTACTGTATTTCAGGCCCAATGCTTGTGAATGATCAATAATTGATGTCTTTGGGATTGATTACCTCCTGAAATTCAAATTATTCTAATGACTGCCGGTTTAAGACATTATGTGAACATAAAATACATGTTTTTAGAAAAAGGTACATCTGCTAGTTTTTGCAGGTTGTGTAAGGCTGTTACCATAATCTGGGGTATAGATTTGTGACAAGAGAGAAGGCAAGAGATTAGCTAAGAGGTCAGACCTGGAAACCATAATAATAACCGGATGATAAGTTAGTGCCCCTTAGCATGGTAGAACTGGAACAATAATTTAACAAAATTCTTGAATATTTTACCCTTAGCCTGATAAAGGGTCTCAGCTATACATAGTTTCTGTTAGTAAATCATCAGAAAGTATAAGAGCATATCATAGATGGTGTGATGGCTGGCATGCATGGGCTGGGGCTCCTGTCAAGATGGGTTCCAGTTCCTTACCTGGCCATTTGGTCATGGCAGTGAGTAAGTGAGCAGGAAGAAGGGTAGGATGTTCTCTGCCCTTGCCAGAAGACTGACTAAAGATGCCAATATGCTGGTGGGCACATTGGCATCCCGGCAGGTTTGGACCATAGACCTTACCTGGCCAGGAGTCCAGTGTGAAGAAAGGACAGGCAGAGACAACCTGGCAGGGCTACATACTCCCCAGACCCACTAGTTGGCAGCTTCCCAAGTTGATGTTATCTCTACAGGAAACCACAAGGCATGCTGGGAACTGTAGCCCATTAGGGTAGCTTTGCTGGGTTCTGGTGGTGCTTCAGGGATCTGAGAACTGTGGAGTTTCCATTTCACCCAAAGTGCATCCTGGCTCTAAGATAAAAGAAGCAGCTCGACCTCATTCAGGCAAGTTGGAGTCAGGTGGAAGAAGGACAAAGCTTGTCTGGAGGAGCACAGGAGTTGAAGAAGAAAGTTAAAGGGAGAGGAGTGTTGTGCTTGGGTTTATTATTACATAGAAGCCTATTGTACGGTATGTCATTAATATAAACCTTGTATTTTCAGCAGGGACTTGTGTCTGTGAGGTTGTCTGTCACAGTGAGACATGATGTAGATGTATTGCTGTTTGTATAAAGGAGCTCCAGTAGTGTTTCTTGATACACTTCTGATGAATAATTCTTAAATGTATAATAGAGTGGGCAGCACTCTGGGTGGGGTCCTTACTACAATTTGCATATTTCATTATGCCCAAATCTCTAAGGGGGATTCCTCTACCTGATTTGTTATACAAGTCACAGTGTGTTAAAAACTCAATACAGGGGGTCCTCGGGTTACAACGTTTCGACATACAACATTTCGAGTTTACAACATTCACTCCCATAAAAACTTAAAAAAAATTGAGACATGAGAAGGAATAAAGGTAAGGATTTTTTTACACTCATTTTTTCTGTTACTACAGTACAGTGTACAGTACAGTATATTTATGTCCTTTTCCTTTTTCTGAGGCTTAGATTTTGTGTTTTTATGATATAGATTATGATTTTGCAAATGTGTTAAGATAGGTAAGTTACTTAGGCTAGAGTGTGTTTCGACTTGCACCAAAATTCGGGTTATAACACTGTTGTAGGAACGGAACTGTGTCGTAACCCGAGGACCCCCTGTACATTATATGGGTAGCAACACATTACATACTCCTATAGGAGCTAAAAATTTGAGATTTACAGTATGTTATGTGAGTGTGAATAAACACATGTGCCTAGTGGGGTGGTGAGGTGAACCTTTTGAGATTTAATACCCTGGGGCATATAGGGGTCTTCATAAAAATCATAGGCCAAGCTAAAGAATTTATGCACTGGAAAATATAACAAACTGAATGTATAAACTGATTAAGAATCAAAGTCAAGAAAACAAAGTTAGGGCCTAATCACTAAATCTTCTTGGATGTGTGCTTTAGCTTCCTAGTAACACTAGAAAGAAAGAAGTAGTGAGTAGATGGGAAAGTACTTAGATCCATTTAGAAGGTGCACACTGTTATCTGGAATGACATCACCAAAATATAGTAATAAAAAACAAATAATCCTCATAATAGCACAACAGTACCACCAAAAAAAGTCTAAAAAGTCACAATAGTCAAATTGCAAAAGTTCTGTGTCCTTCTCAATCCAAGGTTTTATATGGCTAACCTCACCTAGGAAGTAATCTTAGGGGTGTTCTTAGAAATAAACCTTCATCTGTGATAGCAGGAAAGAAGTTTAAAGACCACTCTTTGAGATGGTTCATTGTGCTGTGATTCAGTAAGTGAAGCTGGAATCCTTTGCTGAGAGCAAGGCAGCTTAGAATACAAGAGAGTAGGAAAGAAGTGGGAGGAAGACTGAGCAGCAAGCAGGCGGGCAGCACCTACTAGTCGTTTGTATAACTGGCACACGGAGAGTTTAGGCTTGTGAGACTGAGCAATGTTTATTATCTAGGTGTGTTACCACCATCTGTTAGCACTCTCTGTTAACATTTTGCTTTTAAGTGACATACAGAGTCTCCTATTTTACAGCACAATAATTTTCACATATGTTAATGAGTAAAAACACAAAAGTTAACATGGTAAAAAGGAGCAAGTGCTAATAATAAAGAATAAAATTGCTTCCTCTTTTGGTATGATGTAAATTGTTTGTAAAGATTTGTATACTGAGGTGTCATTAGCCTTTGGACATGACAAGCAAGGGGTAAAAGATTATCATGAAAAGTGAAGTTTTTCTGTCGTAAGTAGCAGCAGAGCCTACTGTTTGTTAGTAATCGTTCACTGAAGGCTACAAACATTTTTTTAGCATTCAGTGTGCATGACACATATGATAAGGCTTACCAACTCCTACAATTTCCACATTACTTCAGAAGTGTTGCACACCTCCCATGGTAGCACATCTTAGTGGAGTATAATAGCAGCCTTGAGCCGGCAGTACAGTGTCCATTTTAGAACATCATCGTTTTTGACTTCTCCTATCAACAAACATCAGCATTAATCCATATCACGTATCAGTACTGTAGTCAATTAATTTAGCTGAATTTTACAGGTTATCTCATTTGTGTATTAAAACGTCTAAACCAATTAGCTTTAATTGTCAAAATGCTTTAAAGGCACAGATGACAAATAAATCCGCATAAATGTTAAAGTGTTCATCAACAACCGAACATTACACGGCCATGCTAAATGTTACCAGGCTGCACAAACCAGGGAGCAATCCTGCCTACTACAAAGAAAGCAAAATAGTGAGAAAGATGAGGATTTTACACTTTAAATGATAAAGTAAAGCTTTAAAAAACAAAATGACCTTTTTGGTGTATTTCATGTAGTGTGTCAGTGGTGAACTTGTACTTTATAGCCTTCCTTAACTCCTCCACTACTCTGCTAGGTATCTTCTAATTAAGGTGCTGAAAGTACTTCTATGTCTGAACTTACCAGAACAGTCATCTATGCTTGATGATAAATTCTTAAATCTGGTCTATTTTCAGGAATAACTCACTTAATGATGTATGAACTGTCAGCAGGACTTAAATTGATCTAACATTTTAATCATTTGAACTTTTTTTAGTCTCCTACACTGTTACATGCAATGTATACATCACTGTTGTTCTTCCCCTGTTTATTATGTAGATGTCATTTGGGGTACATCCTTATAACTACAAAATACATGAATCTGACACTTGATTGGGAATTAAGCTACCTTAGAAATTTGCTATTGTTGGGGCTTTCTCAGTGAAGAAACAAAACACACTTAGCATTTGTGCCTGTATTAGCTGAAAACATTTTTACGTTAAATATATTTTTAAGAAGGAAAAGATCATTAAAGAGTATATCAGATGACTGCAGTGGTTCCATAAATGTAAAGCAGATTAATTAAATTTGGTACGATACACCATTCATAAGTTCTCTATTTTTGGTGTACTTCATTCAGGTTCTCCAGTGGACTCAAATATGTAAATATGTAAGTCACCCAGTTTCCTCTGTGTCTGCTTGAAACCTCTTCAGGTAGTCTCTTTGAATTTGTATTCCAAATATGTGCATATTTGTAAACTAAATATTGCCCGGCACCATATTTTGAAAATCTTTCCTTGTTAAACACTTACAGTATGCTTGACCATCAAATGAGTTTTGAATATCATTTTTCTGTATATGTGGACAAAGCTAGCTGTGGTAGATGGTGTTTTGAATGGATCTGTAAGTTGGAAATTGGCAATAAAAGTGATAGGCCAAAATTGTTCTAAAATTAGCAGATATTGGTAGGCAAGTGAGCAGAAACACACAAAAGAAACTTGGCAAAATTATAGTTTTAAAAAAAAAAAAAAAAAACAAAGACCAAAATCTATACTTTTACACAACAGTTTTACTGGTTACGTAAGTATGTATGTATGCCTGGCACCTCCATATCAGTCACACGTCACATATGTCAGTTGTGATCTCTAGGGGATGCTATTGAGCCAAGCTCAAATATTGTCTGTGAAGAAAAAATAAGTAAAAAAGAAGAATCTATTTCTTTATGTGACAATTTTCCTTGGTCGGTAAGTAAGTATATCTGGTACCTTTGTAGATGCAACAGATGTTCCACTTGCTGGCTTAGTGCTTCTTGATGTGTATTCTGAATCTTTCATTATGCCTCGATGTGTGTATTCATGTAGAGTGAGCTCTCTTAAGAGGAAATGCATCATACATATGCGGGCACTGAAGTGAATGTCAGTACAGAAAAATTACCGTATATATTCGCACAAAAGTCGGGTCTTAAAACCCAAAAAATCGATCATAAAATCAGACCCCGACTTATACGCCCGTTCAGAAATGCACTTAATTTTTTTTTTCCTGCTTCCTCCAATCTCGCATCAGTTTCTCAGATACATCGAATTTTGTTGCAGCAGTGCTGTTACCAATTTCTTTTGCCACTTCAATGGCTTTTAATTTAAAACCAGCTTCATATTTTCTTCTGATCGAATAGTCTATTGTAGGTAAGGGATGCTCTTACGATAAAGGTGTATGAGGGTGTGAGATACAAAAAACACAAATCAGTGGAAACGTTGCTTCGGAATAGTTTGGGTATTACAGTGTGTTCACGTAGGCGCAATACATAGCAAAAAAGGCAGTGTGCTCCGTGGTTACTTTCTCAGGTGGGCGTTAGCATATCATAATCTCTTGGACCAATAGCATGAGTTTTCCACATTCGACTTATATGACCGACATCATAAAATACCGGAAATTATACGGTAAAATCAAGCCCCGACTTATCCATGGGAGAACTTAAACATGAGTATATATGGTAAGTTGCATTGAATCAACTTTGCTTCTACCAACAATAAATGCAGCACACCACAGTATTCAGTAGTAATTACACTAAAACATTAAATCTTGGAAGAATAATAGTTTTTCCAAGACAACGCCTTTACTGCTTTGAGCCCATGTCTTCTTGCCTTAGGTAAACCTTTGGAATTAGAGGATGCCTTTGCAATATATGACTCTCAAATCCGCACTCTTTATGCATGGTAGGTTCTTGACTAGAATACGAAGTAAAGAAAATTGACACCTCAGCAGGTGACAATTGAAGTGAGCGCTGTTGCAGCAAGGATAAGGGAGTGAGCATGAGTGAGCCCACTGTACTGTAAGAGGCACCCTCCCTGTTAAGCCCAGTTGGCCCTTGGGTTGACATGATTTCTATCTTAGCTCCATGGGTTATAAGGGTCACTTTGTCATCACCCTGAGAGAACTCCTCGGCAGAGATATCAGTGACCAGACTCAACAAGGTTATATTTACTGCTTATATATTTGACTAACATCTCTCAGGTTTGAGTGTACCTAATGAAGGTTTTAAAAAGTAATATGTGTCAAAAACGGCATAAGCAAGGCAAAATCAGCAGTAGTTAATTTCATTATTATGAGTATTATTCGGCTGTGGCAGAAACGTTTATCCTTGGAGACAAATAAACTTAGGATATGTACTTTACTTTAGAGTGCTTAGCAAAACAGTTAATCGAGAAAAGACAGCACAGCCATTGACAACATTTTTGCTATCAAATGACTCTGTTATTTCTTGCAGTACTATAAAGCAAGTTAAACATTTAGAGTATATCTGTGCTCAGTATATGCTTTATAATGTAACAGCTTTTTGTTAAATTTGATTGTAACTTTGTAACTTAATCTGGCGGTAACCTAGACTGGCCAATATGGAACAAACTTAACCACCTACGCACCAGGACTGGCAGGTCTAAAGTCAACATGACCAAGTGAGGATACTCTGATGACATTGACCTGTGTGACTGCGGTTAAAAACATATCATGGAACACTCCTGGACAACTCCTGGATGAACTACACACCATGGAGGACCTCACCGCAACCACCGACAGAGCCATAGCCTGTGGTCGCCATTGGAATGGCATATGAAAGTTTTGGATTTAAGGACTCGAGAAGAAGAAGATCTCCCTTGTGTTTGTGTGGATGACCACTTTAATGAAGTAAATGTGATACAAATAAAATTATTGCTTTAAGCAACTGTACTTGAGTTAAAATCACGAACAGAGAGTTGTGTTAGTTTTTAATTCATCATGTCATATGTCTCTTGTAGACTGACATTCATATATTTCATCCTAAGATCTTTAAGATTTTCACGCTCAGTTTAGTAGTAACCATTAAAGCTTTTTCAGAAAAATGACAGAAGAAACTAAATCTGATATTAAGTGGCCAGAGCTATGCTGAGACATCTCTAACAGAAAAGCAATTTGTCCCATTAGCACTTGGAACACTGATTTTGAAGACACATTATGTCTGGAGAAACTCATGAACAAAAATGCAAGTTGACATTTATTGTGCTATGCAAACTTTTGCAGTACTCCCCTTCTCAGTTAATTTTTGAAGTGTGTGCGTGTGTGTGTGTTTGCGTTTTAAAATATTCTGTTAGGCAGACAATATAATGACTTCATAAATACATCTAAGATACAGTATGTCAGAGGTGAAGCTGCATTCTGCTGCCATTAAAGGTAGGCTGGTCTTTTTGCTCCTTTCAAGAATGTGCATGCATGTGTGAAGAAAGCTCATGCTGACTACTGACAAAGCTGTACTTTTTCCTAAATATAAGCTAAATAGGATTTGGTGAAGGTAGCAGTGCAATGTGCCTTGTGAATGACTAGTGTCAATGTGTGAAAGATTTCTTGTGTTCAATGCCTCTGTTATAGGTAATGGAATAAGCCAGGTAAGAGAGCAAAAAATTAAAAAAATTGGCAGAGCCCAATAGCATGGAGCTCTGTTATGTCTGTAATGACATGAAAGCAAAGGAGAGGAACAAATAGTGGGGGCGGAGCGGGAGGAGATGTCTGATCAAGGACAGTGCAACCGCAAATAGTGTTTGATGGCTGGACTTGTCAAACATAATTAAAAGAGGTTCAGTGTTTGACCTTCATGGTTAAATTAAAGGCAAGGACATTTTTGTAATACATCCTAATTTTATTTTGTTAAAAGCTCTAATACTTACATAAATGTGCATTTGCTACTATTACTGTTTATAGCAGACTAGCTTAAAGACATAAGCAGTTTGTCCAAATCTCTCGTACAGATACTTGCTTTTAATCCAGGTGTAAAAATGATCTAAGCCATTCAGTACAAACACATGGAATGTTGAAAAGGTGCATTTAGTTGCCTGCTGTAGCCTGCCTTCACTGGAGTGCACTGTCTCATCAATAGCCAGATGAAAATGTCATGTACCTGTCTACTGTGCCTGAAGTACAAATGGACAGCTACAGAGCAGCAGAATTTTAAAAAGCTATCTTTATCCATTCTACGAGAATATTATTTTGCATTTCTCGTTCTGATTGACTATGTTTCGTGCTCACTGTGTAAAAAGAAGCCCCATAAGCTAGGCATCTGTGATATGGAGCTGCAAGCTCTCTGAGTGTGTTCTTCATATGCAGCAGCTCATGAAAAGGTCAAATTTGAAATCTGTCACTTGCCATGTAAAAGGAGTCGGATAGATTTTCTCACATTGTGATTTGACGTGATCGATTGCATTCCCCTTCACTTCAGAGAAGCAAATTGATGTGATGCCTGTTCTTCTCTCCATTGGATGTGTAGGATATTTCAGGAGGCATCGTTACACTTTTACATATCAATTATAGATTGTGGCAGCAGTGGGGTTCCTTTTTGCATTTTAGCCAAGCGTTCACTGTTTAAAGGTGCATGTTCCCTCATATATTCCATGCCAACTCAAAAATGTCCAGCAACATGTATTTTGTTTTGCAAAATGGAGTTGTGGGTTGGCAAAAATTTGCATGTTCAGCCCATGTTTGTTGTAAATTTCCTTCATGTTCTCTGCTTCCCTTACATAATCTAGTAAAAGGTAGCTACTGACTGATCTTACCTTAAGAAGGAGTGTGTAGCTGTCAATAAATTTTTCATCTATCCATTCATTTTCCAATACATTTATTCAGCCGAGCATCGCAAATAGTCGAAGCCCACCCATACAACATTGGGCTGAAGTCAGGAATCTCTCCCTATTGCGGGAGATACTCACTCTTAGTGAGGCAATTTAGTTCACTATTTACCAAAACTTGCAACTTTTTTTGGTAGAAACCCCAACTCTCTGTTGAACACTCACTCAGACTCAGGAAGGAGACAGACACAGTCTCTCAAAAATTAATCTGGCAAATAGAGCTGTAAGCCAGTAGCATAAATCTTGCTGTTCGTCAATTAGTCTTTATTGTATTTACTATAATTTCAGTAATTTAGTGCACCATTACAAGACACTTCACAAGTCAAACAAAGTTATAAAACATTATCAAAATGACAAATTCATGTGGATAACAAAAAATAAATCTGTTGAATGTTCAACTGATTGTACGGTAAAAGTTGGTCAAGTCCAGTGTAGAGAACAATTGGCAGGTGAATCAGTTCTAGAAATTAAGAGTGAAGGAGTGAGTCTACCTGTGATTAAAATTATTTTGATTTTGGGGTTTTATTATGTATAGAGGTTATTTCTAAATTCTGCATCTATTTTGTAATTATCTATTCACTTAATAGCTATTATTTGTTTTAATGTTGTACTATATAGTTTTCATAACTCCATTATGAGTTTTGTTTTTACCTGCGGTCACTACCATTTCCTGTGTTTTTTCTGTTGTCTTTGGCCAGGTTGTTTGTTTGGCAATGGTGTGTTATTCTTACCATGTAACAATACCAGATGTCATCAGGTCACCACTATTTAAGATGGAGGTGCATTATTAACATTGTCCAAGTTTCTGGATTTTCACAATCTTGCTTCTGGTTGCTATTTCAAATCTGGTTCTGGAGCTATGGCTTTTGATGTGTTTAATTTTGACTTTCATTCTTATATAACATATATATACAGTACAGGCCAAAAGTTTGGACACACCTCCTCATTCAATGTGTTTTCTTTATTTTCATGACTGAAGGCATCAAAACTATGAATGAACACATGTGGAGTTATGTACTTAACAAAAAAAGGTGAAATAACTGAAAACATGTTTTATATTCTAGTTTCTTCAAAATAGCCACCCTTTGCTCTGATTACTGCTTTGCACACTCTTGGCATTCTCTCGATGAGCTTCAACAGGTAGTCACCTGAAATGGTTTTCACTTCACAGGTGTGCCTTATCAGGGTTATTTAGTGGAATTTCTTGCTTTATCAATGGGGTTGGGACCAGCAGTTGTGTTGTGCAGAAGTCAGGTTAGTTGGACGATCATTTATGTTTCAACAGGACAATGACCCCAAACACAAATCCAGGCTGTGTAAGGGCTATTTGACCAAGAAGGAGAGTGATGGAGTGCTGTAAATGGTCATGAAAATAAAGAAAACACATTGAATGAGGAGGTGTGTCCAAACTTTTGGCCTGTACTGTATATATAACATATAAGGCTTTTTTGTATATTTTGCTTTTGATCTATGAATATTTTTTCCCATATTCTTACTCTCATTTCCTGATCTAACAAAGTTGTGCCAAATATTTGGCCAGCTGTTTCCACCTGGAAGTACATACATTTAACAATTGATGGAGTCTCAGAAAAAGACCAATATGTTCAAATGGCTTGTGTGTAGGAGAAGCAGAACACCATAGGTGCTGCAGGGATTTGTTCAATGTAAAATAGAAAGATACATAGAGATGTTGACGGTTACAGCTTTTTAATTAGCGGCATGTTATTGATGATCATTTACTGCTCTAAGCTAAAACAAGTGAGAGAACTCTAACGGCCTAGCCTCATACACATGTGCCTATTGATGCTATGTTTTGCTTCTGTGGCTTCTCCAGATGTAAAATTAAAAGGTGAACTTGATTTATGTGAAATACTGTATATTTCAACTGTAGAATTGTATGCCTACTTGCTTTTGATTAATATTTGTGGTTAACAGAGCAAGGACATGCTCAACTTTATGCAAAATTGGTATATGTAGTTGCATCCAATATTAATAATTGAGCAACAAAATTAGATTAGTAGAAAATCAATATATGTGGATGCTAGTAAACTTTATTAAGAAACTAGGGATTAGCTAATATCATGTTTAATAATTCTCATTATAATTGTAGATTTGTGTTTATCATTTTTTGTTAAGCCAGCTACTACTCAAGAGACATTTAATTGTTGGCACGATACTACACTTTTTTTTCTGTTATAGAGCAGCATAATTGTTCAGCTTTATTTAGTACTACAAATATTTTTCAGTATTTCCAAACATTTATATATGTTTATTAAACTGTGTATTGCTTTAAATTAGTATTGATAAAAAAGGTTCAGAGCTATTTTAGCAAATGTTTGTTATTCATTTGTTCACTACTACTGCTCCTCTGTCCATTAACTGTTTGAATAAAGTATTCGCTAATAGAGAATATAGAATTCAACTGTAGCTTATATGCCATTACTGTGATTAACAGCATAACTACATTCAAATCACAGATTCAAAAAATTGTTTTGACTGAGGGTTGTAGACATTTAACAACAAAGGAAGAACATTATTGTGGCGTATTTAAACGTGCAAATGTTTTTAAAAAGATTGTGCTTGTTAATTTGGGATATTTTAGTATTAGTCTATACCAGGGGTTCTCAAACTCGGTCCTGGGGGACCCCTGTGGCTGCAGGTTTTTGTTCCAACCAGCCTCTGTTTTTAATTGGACTCGTGTGCTAATTAAGTGAACTGTTGTTTCCCAGATTCCCTGTTTTGGGAAAAATACACAAATTAGAAAACTAAGTTTGGTAAAAAAATTTTAAAAAGTAGTAAAATGTACTAAGCAGTTATATGTCTTTTTTTCTTTTTAACAGTTTTTTCATCTTGATTGTCATTCTATTTTTCTAGGTGTTCTAATTGTTTAATTAATCTGTTATTTACTACTTTGTGGGGCTGAAGCTAAAGTAGTTGCAGCCTTTCACGATTGGGTGTTGTTTGCTTGGGTTTCTGCTCTGCTTGTTTTTAATTGTCATTATTAAGATTCAATGAAGGGAGCAAACTGCACAGAGAAAGGGTGAAATATAATAAAAAGAGAGTTAAGCATTTAAATCCATAGCTAAAACAGAAATATTTATAAGAAATGTTTCTTATGAATGTAAAAATCATGCTGCTGTGCTTTTCTGAATGTAGAATAAAAGATAAATAAAACCAGGTAATTAAATGAGATCAGTGCTATCAGGTGTTGTCACCGATTAGGAATCTGGTTGGAACAAAAACCTGCAGCCACAGTGGTCCCCCAGGACCGAGTTTGAGAACCCCTGGTCTATACTATTTAATGAAAATATTTTGTTAATTTGCCTTGAAGAATTTTGTTGATATGTTGATATAAATTTAAAACCTGCAGTTTTATTGAAGCATAGTTTGTATTCAAATTGTTTCGCTTGAACCCCTTTATTCATTGCTATTGCATGTTACTTCACAATTTAGTTTATATGCAAAGTGCTTTAAATGTGTACTAAAATAATAATTGAAATGCCATAAAAGAAAAAACAGGAAGCTTCGACTTTTTGTACTTGTGATTTCATGCCTTTTCACAAAATATTTGTCAGATGTGGAAAATAAATAAACTACCAGTTTTGGATTGTGGCACACCAATATTAAACCACAAGTTCCAGGAAAGTCAACTGTAATGATTGACAGTAGCGTAGTTTGAAGACACAGCAGTTACTGCAACTGTTTGAGAGATCCTGAGACCAGGGTTGATATCTCACATCCAGTTTCGGTTTCTGAGGAGTCAGCCTGTTCTTCTTGTGTCTAGGTGGGTTTTTCTCCAGTTTCCTTCCTGTATTCCAAAGTCACAAGCCATTCTAAACCGTTCTGTTATGAGTGAATGTGCCTTGCAGTGGAGTGGTAAAGCACCCTGACTTGTCCCTAGTAATATTGAAAAAGGCCCCAAAGTAGATTAATTACAGTTATGAATGTTAGGTTATGATATAATTAATAGTAGCTGGTATATTGATGAAAATGTCGATTGACAATAAAATTGGTGGAATACTAATAAAGTATTATATTTGTTTTGTGAAATTACGGAGTGCTTGAAGTGCAATATTAAGACATGACACTCCTTTAAGATCTTTTTGCTTGAAATTTCACAATTAAATTCCGGAGGAGTATGGTATTCCTCTGTTTCATATCTGACAAGTATTGAAAGGGTTTGACATCTGATGATCAAAAAAGTTGCCATGCTATTTTTTATTTATGTATTTTTACTACAGACACTATAAGGTTGAATGCACTGGCACACATGTGTCTGCATCCATTCTGTGTTTTTACAAACCTCAGTAATCTGTCAAAAACATTAAAAAGTCAGTATATTCAAAATTCAGGTATAGGATAGGAAATGGTGATTTGGCGTTCAGAGATAAGTACCAGAATCATTGGTGAATAAAGGAAATAATGTCTTATTTGAAACAAAGGGTAACAATGTTGGGATAATTGCTGCCATGTACAATACAGAAAAATGTTATTTATTACAACAGAGCAAAGGTTTTACAATGAAAAGACTTAAAATCTGATAGCTTGCCTTTTTATTTTTTTTTCTTACAGCCTAAACAACGTACATCTCTGATCACTTCCTTGGATTCGCATCGTCCAAACCACAGTTATGACTTTTCTGAAATCAGCTCATCCCTAGGTTATGCTAGTTTCAGCACTAGTCCACCCATCAGTCCGGCCAACTACTCGATTGGATCTGTAGAAGACTGTGACTTGGCAGGTATGTGTAAACAATACCTGTATTTTGACAGCAGTCAGATAAAAATCAGCCTTGCATGTTGTACTCAAAATTGAGATATCTGATATAAGACTTTACTTCTTAGAACTACTGCAACACCTTCAATCCTTGTCTCTGAATAGATATCCTATGACTGCTAGTCCCTCAAATAACAAAGCGTTTTTTGATGGAAGAATGGTGGCAACTGAGTAAAAGACAATATTATAAATATGAAAAAATGGCTACTAAGCTATACATCATTTTATTTAAAAAGCAATTAGAAATTGGAATGCTTTTGAGAGAGGTGGCTGAGTACTACAGAATAAAAATATACTGTATGTATCCCTAGCTTACCCTAAATGAAAAAGGTACATAACACTCAATGCTGCTTTAGATGGGATTTCTTTCCAGGCCACACACACTTTTACAGGTCTGCTACAGGGAAACAAAATCAGAGAACCTGGAGAAAACTTGCATGAAGAAAAAGGGAGAATGTAAATAAAACACACACACAAATACAAATCACAACCAAGCCAGTTGTTTGAGCACCACCAGTTTTCTTCGTGCATACCATTGTGTAGTTTTAAATGTTTTCGTAGCATTATCTGGTCAAGATTTGAAAGTCTCCACTACAAGGTAATGTTCTGTGGAAGATCAGCCTCAACACAGACAGGCAGACACCAATGGTTCAAACCTACAACATGGTTATTTACACTATTTACAGTTTAACCAGTCCCACACACAACCCAGTGCCCCTGCACCACACACCCTCAGTCTGGGCTTCTCACATGTCCTGCCTTCCTTCACCGCCTCCACTCCTTTCCTCTGAGCTTCGTCCTCTTCCACTCAACTCCAGCTGATGGCTGGAGGGAGGCGGCCCCTTTTATCCCCACCTGGACATGCTCAAGGTGCCTCCTGATGAGCTTCCTGCGGCACTTCCTGGTGTGGCGGAAGTGCCACATGAGCACCTGGAAGCACTCCAGTTGTCCCTGGTAATACTTCTGCCAGCACCTCCGGGTGTGGTGGAAGTGCTGACGTCCAGGTCTTCACAGTCTTCAGGGCACCCCCTGGTGGTGGCCACAGGCCCTTATAGTGTTGAGCTTCCATGCTCATTTCCCATGGCCCCCACACAAACCAGGGCGGCTGCCCTCTCGTGGTTCAGAGAAGGCATAGTCCCTCTCCTGGTCCTTCTCGGTGTCCCGGCTGAGCACAGCCCCCAGCTGCCTGCCCGCCACAGTTCGAGTAAAAAGTGCTTCTCAGGGGCTTCTGTTGAAACCTAGGCTTCAGCTGTTTCCTAGTGGGTTCCTAACAATTCTGTAGCATGACCAACAGGAGTACCTAAATGTGAAAAGACAAACTGTAAAAGTAAATTTGGCAGCTCATAATGTCGCATTGGTCCTTCTCTTAGATGCAAGATTTTTCATCAGCTACATAATTTTCACATGACCTAAAGTTACTTCCCATGATGCCATGGACAAATGTAATTCAATATATAAGGAACAAAATAAAAGACTTTTAGAATCTGGCAGGCATTTATAAATGCTGTTCTCAATTATTTGAGCTTGCTGAACCATTGCTACCTCTTTTGGAAACATTTGAGTAATTACTTCATATTGAAACCATTCTCTTTTTCTGCACTCTAGGTAGGTAGGTAGGAGAATGGAGGAATCTGTACTGTATGTCTTACTGTTATGTACGTTGTAATATACTCATCGTAATTATGTCCTTAAAATGGCTTAAACAAATAATATGCATATTGTCATGTTAAAAGGTAAGTACATCCCACAAAATGTTTTTATCTTGTTTAAAATATATGGACATATCAAAATTTGATCTTCATTTAAACAGTATCTTTAGATAAAGGTGATATAATAAAAAAAATCACATTTACATTTTGTAGTCCATTGTAAGATTTAAATAAACATTGATACAAATTTCATATGTGGAAGAAGTAAGTACATTTATCACATCAAATTCTTAGAATCAGATACAAATGATTGGAATGTCATTAGAGAGGATCCTGTCTTATTTAAACCTCAGACATTTACAGTAGCTTGCTCTGTTTTTTATTGAAGTGTGTGTTATCACCATGCCTAGATCAAAAGACCTCACTGAGGCCGTCAGAAAGTCATAGATGCCTGTGAATTTGGAAAGGGATTTCAAAAGATCTCCAAACAATTGAAAATCAATCCTTCCACTCTCTTGAAGGTCATCTACAAGTGGAGAAGATTTCAAACAATTGCCAGTTTGTCCATGTCTGGTCACCTCAGTTAGTTTAGCCATAAAGCAGAACCTAAGATGCTGAAAGAGGTCTCTGAAAACTCCAGAATTTCATCATGGACTTAGAGGTCTTGCCACTGTTGATATCAAAGTACATGAGTCCACCATTTGAAAGATGCTGCACAAACTAGATCAATATAAGAGGTGTGCCAGAAGGAAACCTTTGCTGTCCAAAAAGAACATCAGATAATGATGAATGTTTGCCCATTAACACCTAGGCAAAGATCAGGACTTCTGAAACAGTATGCTCTAAACAGATGAGGCAAATATAGAGTTACCTGGACACAGTACCAGAGCACATGTTTGGTGAAAACCAAAGACAGCACTTGTCCAGAAGAACCTGATGTCAGCTGTAAAGCATGGTGGTGGAAATGTAGTAGTTTGGAGCTGCTTTGACGCACCAGGGCTTAAGCAATGCACCATAACAGAATTCACTATATATTCTTCATTGTAACATTGGGGGCTTAAGAATAATACAACACCAGCAGTCAGAAAACTGATAGTGAACCAAAAGTAGACCTTGCCACATGATGGTGACCCTAACCATACATGTAAATCCACCAAGGAATGGCTGAAAATAAAGAAACAGTGGGCTCCACTGGCAGTGGCCAAGTCCAGGTCTGAATCTAATGGAGCTTCTGTGGGGGAATATGAAACAAGCTGTGCACGCAAGTCACCCCTCAAACATTGCAGAGCTGAAAGAATTCTTCATTGAGGAATGGGAAAAACATTCTCCCAGTTGATGTGAGAGACTTGTAGGCCCTTCTAGGAAACATCTACTTGAGGCTGTTTCTGCATTAGAGCTAAGGTGGTCTTGTTTTTTTTCCACAGATGGAAATATCAGATTAATTTTAAATGAATATCAAATCTTGATATATCCACACATGTTAAAAAAAAGAAGAAAAAAAAAAATATTTGTTAAGAACAAATTTTTCATGCTCACAGAATTTTATTCCAAATCTGTGATTTTGCACTTTTTTTCACATGACTGTATGTACTATAAAGCAACATGTTTGCGAAAAGGGTATGCAGTTCTGATTTTGTGTGAGAGAAACGGCAACTTTTTATTTATGAATAATACATTTTAGCACTAAGGCTGTTTTTAGACAATGTGTTTCATGTTAAAAAAAATTATTTTGTTTTACAAAAGAGATGTTGTTCTAATTCATTTTACCAAATCTAATCTCACAATGAAGAGAGCAAGACCCCAAAGGTAGGATTGAATGGACAAAAGTACTAAAGGACAACACTAAATCATAATTGTTCAAAGTCATGGGTCTGAATAGTCAGAGAAACACTTAAGAAATAAATTGAACAAACCAGAACCACTAACCAAACATAGTATAAAGGTAAAAAAACAGGACTGTATCTGTGAGTAGTTTTTATTATTATTATTATTATTATTATTATTATTATTATTATTATTATT
>JANRMT010062792.1:9923229-9980397 GCA_026402145.1 Polypterus bichir lapradei
TTATTATTATTATTATTATTATTATTATTATTATTATTATTATTATTATTAATTATAATTAATTATAATAATAATAAAATCAATCTAAAGCCTAGGCACTGACTAATGGGTGTTAACACCTTTAAATATAAAAAAGCAAAAACTTCTGAATTCTAACACAAATGACAGAACTCAAATATTCAGGTTCTGACAGAAACTTGTAGGGCATGACTCTTTTATATGTTTGCTGTTTTCAAATGTAAACGTCTTATGAGCATATATCCATTCATGTTTGCTGTGCAAGCCATATTTTTGAATTTTCACTACATAAACTACAGAGGATTAACTTTGGATGCCATCAAAGCCAAGCTCAGCATGCAAAGTGCCAAGAACCTAAACTTGCTTGGTAACTAAAGTATGAATTTGGCTTGAATTTTTCTTTTAGCTGATATCACTGCTGTGTGTTGAAGTATCCTGACAGAATTCCAAGCCTACTACCCTTAAAAAGCAAAGAACGGATTGATTAGAGAGTTTTCTGTGTTTCCTGTTGGAAAATGAATGGACAGCTATCGTGTCACTCTTTTCTTAAAGCACCCAGATAAAGATGTGAATCATAAAAGCAACATTTTTGGATGTAAAGGCTTATTCATTTAGAATATCTGTCTAAAATTATGTTTGCAGAATTTCATTCCAAATCTGTGATTTTACTTTAGCATTATCTGTAATTTTCAAATGTATTTTCAAATTTAAAATATTATAACCATTAGAGAAATTAAATATATTTTGACTAAAATGCAATACTTTAACAATGTAATACATATGCAGTTTAAATAATTATTATGCAACACGCTGAAGACAAAATCTTAATGCTTACAGTACTGTACAAATACAAAGCAGTAACAGAAAAGTACAAACATGTATAATTATTGCAAAAGGGAAAGATCACTTTATGTGTATATGGAAGGATTTGGCAAATTGCCAAGGCTGTGAAAAAATAACCTCTTTTTTTCCAAGAGTATTTCTGATATAAAATACAAACCTCCAACATTAGGTTGATTTATCCTTGGAATTTTGAAAAGGCCTTCAGCTTGCAATCACTATGTATATTCAGGATGTTCTGCATTAATACGTTCTGTTAAGTAAAAAGGCTTCAAACCATTTAAAGGTTTAAATCAGTGCTCAAGTTAATCAAAAACCAATGCAGAAACATTGTACTTCCTAGATTTAGTAGCGGTTCATGCAGCACTGCTCTGAATTAACTACATGATTGAAAAAGAATATTGTGAATAGACTGTGAGTAAAGCATTGAAATTTTCTGCATCTGTGATTGTGTGAAAAAATCTTACTTTTGCATTATTTCCTACCTTGAAAAATAGGCCTTGGATTGTGTGACAATGAATACAAAGGGAAGGTTTATTGTCAAAGGTAAATAAAAGTAAAACTAATGATCAATTCAGTTTAGTTTAGTATACATGCTCAAATTTAATGCTTTATTACATTATCATGATGTGTGTACATTAAAATACAGTACTATAGTTTGAAAACACTGGAAAACTGAGCTGTCTCTAATTAACGTAAACAATTTTCATCCAAGTCCATTAATGTTATTGCTGAAAGGAGGAGAAGCAAACAAAGTTCAAGTCCACAATCAGTTATAACAAAAAGTAATAAAGTTAGACACAGTCACACCTCTGGAGACCTACTGTATTCAAAAGATTGCACAGCATTCTACAGTATTAAATAAGTTTGTGCTGGGCTGTCTCTTTAGAATACTGTCATCCTTGCATTCATCCTTGGATTCCAAGACTCTTAGTATCTGTGGTGTTTCTCTGGTGTTTCTTCCATTGAAGGGAATGGCAGCTTGGCAATGTAGCAGGGGTGCCAAGGGGAAGGAACCTGTGAAGAAAAACAGGAAAGTGTCAGTGAAAATGTATGATTATCATGTTCACATTTTTGTGCAAATGACTAATCAGGCCTGAATTAAAAAAGGATGATTTGTGGCCTGAAGAATTTCATCTCAACTAATTTGCACACTTTCAACTTTTTAGGGTGAATAGCTACCACTCATTGAAATTATTAATCACGCAATTGAAAAACATCATTAGTTTGTAAATTGTCAATATCTTAAACATGAAAGTAAGCACTGATTGAGGTTTTCTAATGAGAGTATATACAAAGAGGATGAAAAGAGAACCGTAACAGTTCAAGCCCTGAGAATCAAAGGAAGCAAGATAGGGTGAAAGGAAGTGTTAAGATCTCATCATTCCATACGCTTAGAATTACATTTCATTAGCATGAAGTTAACAGCATAAGAGCAGTACCTGGCTGCCCAATTAATATTTCAAGTTAGTGTAACAGAATGGAGTGGTTAATTGTGTCTAAAGCAGCACTTAAATTTAACAGTATAATGATAATAAGAATACTTCTATTTAAATACATTAGAACATAGTTAACAAATCAATTTAAGGTCATTCCTTGATTAAGAAGCAAAAGCTAGATTGACATGTTTTTTTTTTTTTTATTAATTTTATTGCAATCCATACAAAGCAATCAAGTTTTTACAAAAAGAAAAATTGAGTTAAGAACAGATCGATCCCCACCCTTGAGAGAGAGAGAGCAAGCCAAACGGCGTAAAAATTTTACAGCTTTTAAACATACCTAAATTAATAAATTCTCTATGCTTCATGAACTTATTTTAAAATATTACTGATTAGATCCTGCCATGTTTTGAAAAAAGTCTGTACGGATCCTCTAACTGAGTATTTGATTTTTTCCAATTTCAAATAATATAACACATCGGTTTTCCACTGACTTAAAAAAGGAGAGTTTGGGTTCTTCCAGTTTATCAGAATAAGTCTACGTGCCAAAAGTGTAGTGAATGCAATCACAATTTGTTTGTCTTTCTCCACTTTAAACCCATCTGGAAGAACACCAAACACAGCTGTTAATGGGTTAGGAGGGATTGTGAGTCCAAGGCTGTCTGAGAGGTAATTAAAAATTTTTGTTCAGAATAATGTTAATTTGGTGCAGGCCCAGAACATGTGACCTAGCGAGGCTGGAACTTGGTTGCAATGTTCACAGGTTGGATCATGCCCTGGAAACATTTTGGAGAGTTTTAGTCGAGACAGATGTGCTCGATATATAATTTTAAGTTGTATAATAGTATGTTTTGTGCATATGGAGCTCGAGTGAATTCTCTGCATTGCTACTTTCCACTCCTTTTCTGATATATTAATTGAGAGATCTTTTTCCCAGTGTCCTCTTGGGTCTTTAAAAGGGAGGGATTGTTAAATGATTTTATATATTGTAGAGATGGAGTCTAAGTCCTTGAGATTGAGCAATATTTTTTCCAGCACGGATGAGGGTGCAAGATGAGGAAAATCTGGAAGGTTCTGTTTAACAAAGTTCCTGATTTGAAGATAGTGAAAGAAATGTGTAGCTGGAATGTTAAATTTGGAATGTAATTGTTCATAGGAAGCAAAGACGTTGTCTATATAAAGATCTCTAAGCAAGTTAATTCCAAATTTTTTCCAGATATTAAAAACTGCATATGTTTGTGAAGGTTGAAAGAGGTGGTTCTCTTGCAGAGGTGCCACAGATAGAAGCTTCTCCGTCCTAAAATGCTTTCTACATTGGTTCCAGATTCTAAATGAGCTGAGCACAATTGGGTTATTAGTGTATTGCCGATAACGTGTGTTTATTGGAGCACAGAGCAAGGAATACAAAGAAGTACTGCAGGATTTTACTTCTATTGCGGTCCATGCCTGTGTATGTTCTTCTATTTGTGTCCAGGTTCTTATCGCCTGTATATTTGCTGCCCAGTAGTATAGATTGACATGTTTTTAATTAGCGCTAGTATTTAGGGTGAGAATGAAGTTGTGAGTCTGCTGTTTTTTGAATGATTCTCTTAGGTACAGTAATTGATGTTTTTTTTGTGAAACAATTATTGAATAACGCTAATTTCTTCTTCAAAGAAAAAACATCTGGCAATAGCCACTATTAATGAATTAGATATATTACTATCAAATTTGTGGAGATAATAAAACAGGCAACCCTCAACATTTGCACATGTAACTTTTGCAATCTCAAGAATATGCATGATATTTTTTGTGACATCTTTTTTTTATTTTCTTGTTGGCACCCATTGCAGATTCATGGACTTCATGGCTATATAGAGTATAGACAAAAAATGACAGGCAAAAGTTTGGTGACAACTTTTTTTTTTAACAGAATGAAATTTGGATCCTGCACTGATCTGTAGGGAAGGACATGGTCTAACATAGACTTCTGTAAAAGCCCTGATCGTGAAATGTCACAATTTCAAGATTTTATTAAAATTTTTGTCAGGGGGCACTGGAGAATAAATTGGATACAATCCATGTCTTGTTCACTTTGCTGTTGTAGAGTAAAGAGCTCCCCGGGCATTTGTTGCATATTTTCTTAGTTTTGCTTACAAAATCAAGTTTTGTGTTGGCATTATGTCCAACAAGTGTAGTGCAAGTACTTCAGGCTCAAAATCAAGCGTGCCAAGTGAGTAATGCTGCTTAGTGAGAAAATAAAGGCGTTAGATAAACTTCTTGCTGGAATGTCGGCACCACAAATTTAAGTAATGGACCAGCTGGCTAAAGAAATCGAGGCTACTGATCCCATCACGGATCGCAGCCTCAAGGGTAAGCATCAACTTTCTTACTTCTATGCTCCCATCTTATGAAGGATCTCAAGTGGTGCACGAAACAGACATCTCTATTTTATTTCAAGCCAGCCTTCTTGATCTCCAATGCCATACGCCAGGTGTGAAGGTCAGAGTGTCAGAGGTGATGCCTAGGCCTCGCCAGTCTCACGGTCTTCCAGCAGCAGCGAAATAAGGTTTTTTTTTTTTGTTTTTAATTAAAAAGGTCACAGAATTCTAGGGTATGACAAGTGAGAAAAAAATTTTTTTGTATGTTACCAACTGTATTTTGTGTTTTGCATTTTTATGGATTACTTTATGGTTACTATGTTATGAAAAGTGCATATTATCAAAAATAATGTTTTGTTGTAAAGAAAAAGTGCATTTTGTGCAATCTTTTGTGAAAGATTAGTTTTTGGCGGTCACTGGATTCTAATTTAATTTTAACATATTTTCAATGTGTTAACATTCACATCCCCAAATTATGAGTTGTTTCCTAGGAACATACTGTAATCACCACTAAAGTTAGGGATTGACTATATTAAGAATGGATGTTGTTAGTACAGTAATTCATAACACAACGTGCACAACACTCTCAAACCTATAGCATTAAAGGGCAACAACCAAACCTGGATGAGGAGCCATTACACTGTAAAGCCTATCTACAGTCTGTACACTACTCAAAATAATTAATTGAACGCTTAAATTATACATCGGATCTTGATGAATGAAATATTCAAGTTGAAAATCTTTACGGAGTAATACTGTGTAATTTGTTGAGAACAAAATGATGCAACAGTGGTCAATGGAAAGCAAAATAACCAACCCATTGAGGGCTGGATTCTACATCACACTGAAAATCAAAGTCAAAAATTGAAATCACAGGCTGATCCAACTTGTGTGAAATTCATCACAACAATTCAATGTGATTCAGTAGTGTGTGTGGCCCCCACATGCCGGCATATACTGCCAACAATGTCTGGGCATGCTCCTGAGATGGCGAATGGTGTCCTGGGGGATGTCTTCCCAGACCTTGATCAGAGTATCAGTGAGCTCCTGGACAATCTGTGGAGCTACTTGGTGGCTTCAGATGCACCAATACTACATAACATCCCAGAGGTTCATAAATGGATTTGGGTCTGGGGAATTTCCATGTCAATCAATGCCTTTGTCATCCAGGGAAACTGTCTACACACTCTGTCCACATGAGGTCAAGCATTGTCCTGCACCAGGAGGAACCCAGGGCCCACTGCAGTAGCGTGTAGTCTGATAAAGGCTCTGAGGATTTCATCCTGGTACCTAACAGCAGTCAGGGTACTTTTGCCTAGCACATAGAGGACTGTGTGACCCTCCAAGGATATGCCTCCCCAGGCCTTATAACAAAAATTTAAATATCATGTTAATTTGCAAAAAAAGAATTGCAGATGAAAATTAAGCAATTATGTAATATTGAAATGACATTCTCAAATATTTAAGGAAAGTATAACCCATAAAAACAATGGTGGACATGGTAATATACGAGATGAGTGGTCCCCAAGTGCAGTCTATTAAAATTTCATAATCAGTGCATCATTCTTACTCTTAATCGTCATCTAGTTTGTAGTTAGCTGTCCTATTTTCTTCTGTTATTTAAAGAAATTCTGAAATATCTGTATTTTTGCCAAAACTTTAAATTTACTTAGCATTTTTCTTTTTAATTCTACCTCCTCTTTAGAGCTTGTACTCAAATGTTCATTCCACTAAATGCTTCAGTGCCACATTCACTTGTCTTCTCATTCGTAAGAATTATATCTTAATGAGCAGTAGAGTGAAAAGAGAAGGAACGTTATTGCTCACCTTTAACAGGCAATGTTGTTTGCACCGGTGTCTGCATTGCTGTTCATAAATATTTGGGTACAGTTAAGGGGGCAAATTCTATAAAAAAAAAAAAAAAAACAGTTAACTAAAAAAGAAAAAATCACAAAAAATGTTCAGATACGTATGGCAAAGAAAATAAATGTTTTCTTACAAATATTTTTAGGCCAGATAACTAAGCAATGAGATCAATTATGCTGGTTGTGAAACTGGTTAGAATAAACGTATCTGAACATGAATACGACTGGCACAGAGTGTCTGAAGCTCCTTCTGCAGTGGTTGATATCTCAAATTGCATGTTTGGAACAATACATTTTGGAGAGCTCCCATGTTTTAGTTTTGAACTGAAAATCAGGCTGGCATAGTGGACTGCTCAGTGTCATAGAGGACTATAAATGTCAGGGTGTTAGTGTTGCTGGTTCACAGGTCCAGCATATTCAGTTTGAATTCCAGCAAGTTGTTCCTGTCTCTGCCTCTGTTTTCCTTTGGGAAATCCAGGCCTTCTCTCACATCTCAAGTGTTATTTCTTATCTCTAAATTAGCCCTTTCTTAGTGTGTGTGTGTGTGTGTGTGTGAGTGGGCTGTGTTGATGGACCTTCGAGGTTGTGAGAATGTGAGCCCAGTGATAGGCTCCCTGTGACCCAAAAATTGCACTAAGCATGTTCAGTAGATAGACGCTGTATATCACACTAAAGAAGTAAAGCTTCCTCAGTAATAAGCAGACTGCTATGTAAACAGATCATGGTGAACTTTCCGGGCCGGGGACACTGCTTATTAAGTCACAGTGCTCCCTGTTTGTTTGATTTTGGACTTAATATTTGAATTATACAGTGCAGTTTATTTCTATGCTCGTTCAAATCAGCGTACAATACATATGAGGAGCACAATAAAAGTGTGACCCCTGTGAGGGAATTTGTGAGATCATCAGAGGAATGCGGGGTCTAATGTCACTTGCATTTTCTATTTTTTTTTTTTCTTGTTTAGTTTTTTTCTGTCACAGTATGCCTGTTAGTAGGAGTTTCATATTGGCAATGTCCAGAGGGGATTGCATTGCTTTACTGTTATTCAAACTAAAACAATATGGCGAGGCTTGGCTGGCTCATTTCTTCCTTGGTTGTATTAATTCTTGTTTTGCCAACTTGGCCCTTATCAGTCACTTCAAGAAAACCAAATAATGGCAACTCTCTTGCTTCAGGTGGCAGAATATTTTTTTTTCCTCCTTTCTTCTTAAATGTTTCTGAACTGGTTAACCTGAGATTTGGTTGTTTCAGCAAGGGAATTAGCACAGCCTTAAGTGCTCTCCTAGGTGAAATCTTTTGGAGCGTGGGAGTGCATATTGTTTTTTTAATGTAGTTGATTGCGGAACAGAACTAGAAAATGCTGCAGTCGTCAACCACAACAACAAAAAAAAAATTCTTGCAGTGATTTTTTAGCAACCACGCTTATTAATAAACAGCTTCTGAGCCATGCTTCTAATTTTCTAATTTTCCAAATTCATTTTGTGTAGCTACTTGCATCTCTACAGTAACTAATAAAATAGTCTAGCTATATTTTACATGTAACTTACAAATTTAGGCAAAAATCCATTGCAGACATCAAGACGGCTACTTCATTCTCTATTATTGACTCTGCGTGACCTTAAATGAATTATAACATATAAACTACAAGAAGTTCCATTTTATCTGTCCATCCATTAACCCTACTTCATCTAGTTCTGAGTTCCAGGCAGGAATCAACCCTGGACAAAGCACCAGGTCCATAACAAGACAAATGCTCCCTGTTAACTTAACATGCTAAAATGGAGACTTTACACACACAGTATTCACACCAAGATTTGAACCCAGGACTATCGAGTCCACCATGGTGCCACCTAGTTTTAGAAATATGGAAACAATTGAACTGCATAAGCAATTTTGGATTCAATTCTAATAAATATATCAATACTTATAAATGTAACCCCTAACATTGGTGATATGTCTTATGTTTCACTTACACTGGCCAAGTGTGGTCATCCAACTGGCCAACACAAACTAGTCCCTTGAATTGTAGAAGAGGGGGGATCATCTAGCAGGATGCTTCATATTGTTGGAAACATCGACACATCATCACAAGGCACAAAACTTAAAAAAATAAAAGTGTCCCATCGGTGCTATTTAAAAACGTATAGGCAGAGTGAAGGAGAGCATTGATTAACAAGATGTTAGGGTTTGTTCTGATCACCTTTAAGTTACTACAGTGTAAATGGTGTGTGCAACCTACTCCACCACAAAATACTGAGTATAATTGGCAGGATTTGTACTTTGGGTGGGTGGATTGTAGTGGTCCATCAATTGCTAAGTGAGACAGAGAAATCAGCTAACATCACAAGAAAGTGCTCCACTTTCAGAGTTCAGAGACTGTCTTTGCATGCAGGAGTGTAAAAAACTCATGTTGTAAAAAGAGCTCCTTCTGAGGGCCTTTATAATCCAGACATCAGGTGTTACTGGCTAGCCGTTGTGCAAATATCCAGATAGGTAAGGCTAATTTTGTGTGAGACTCTATTACAAAAAACAGTAATTGCATATCATGACACTGTAAATTACACGTTACAGTGACTGTTTACATGGTTTTGTGTTGTGGCTCAGTTGTTGTTTTCAGTTTCTGTTTTCGTTATATGTTGTGTTAGGTTTAGCCCGGACACAAACAGGCAGACACAGAATGTCCCGTAATCACACACGTTTATTTACAAAGTCCAGTACAGAACACAGTGCCCATGTACCAAACACTCTTGTTCAAGTCGGATCTCTCCCTTCCGGACGTCTCCTGCCACCTTTTCTCCTCTCCTCCCAAGTGTTGCCTTCTTCCTCCCGACTCCAGCTCGTCTACTCGAGGAAGGCGGCCTCTTTTATAGCCACCCGGATGTACTCCAGGTGCTCTGTGACGGTCTTTCTGGTATGGCGGAAGTGCCGCATGAGCACCCGGAAGCACTCTGGGTGTCCCTGGAATTCCTTCCGGCAGCACTTCCGGGTGTGGCGGAAGTGCTGACATCCAGGGCTCCACAATCCTCCGGGCGCCCCCTGTGGTGGCCACGGGCCCCAGTAGGGTTGAGCTTCCATGCTCGGTTGCCGTGGCCCCCATACAGGCCAGGGCGGCTGCCCTCTCGTGGTCCAGAGGAGGTGTACAGTAATCCCTCCTTGATCGCGGGGGTTGCGTTCCAGACCCCCCGCGATAGGTGAAAATCCGCGAAGTAGAAACCATATGTTTGTATGGTTATTTTTATATATTTTAAGCCCTTATAAACTCTCCCACACTGTTTATAAGTATTCCCCGCAGAGTTATACAGCATAATCCCTTTGTATTCTCTTAGATATTAGGTAAGATTCATTGAAATTATGTATATAGACACACTGTTTATATACAGTAAAACCTAAATATTATTTTAAAGATATTGAGTGTCTCCAATATCACATATGTTACAGCCATTACGATAGACAGGTCACCAGCAATAAATACGTACAATGCAAGAAAAATAGTATACAGTAAATGTGTGTACAGTGACACTAAACGTACGTACATGTACTAAGCACTGTAAGAAGAAAATTAATTATGGTTACTCACCAACAATGACACGATGACTTGTCCGATAACAATGAGTTTAATTTTACTGCACAACAAAGGAGAGCGTTACAGCCCTTGTAAAGGAGCCACTTCAGGCGATTGTGTAGCACTGCCGTTGTTCTTCTTCTGGCAGTCTTCAATCCAAATCCCTAAAGCAGATTCCATCCAGACTACTGCCTTATTACATCCACTTACAACTCGTTTTGCACCCTGGTTAAAAGGACGCTGCGGCCGTAGATCTTATATTCCTTTCCTACTTTTTAAATAAAAAGAATCGTAGCCTTTAACAAATCCAAAACGTTTACCTTTTCGGCAATCGTTAACATCTTCTTCTTGCGCTTGGGCACGGCCCCTGAAGCAGTAGCAGATTGTTTTGGAGCCATAATGAAGGGCTTGACTATGCACAAAGATAAACACAAAAGAGCACAACTCTTTACACAGCGAAACACGTTGATGCTGAATGAGCGAGACGAGACTTCCTGGTTAACACTGCATTCAGCACGCAGGAACTTAACTGCATGCTCTGATTGGTTAGCTTCTCAGTCAGGAGAACTTAACTGCGTGCTCTGATTGGTTAGCTTCTCAGCCATCTGCCAATAGCCTCCCTTGTATGAAATCAACTGGGCAAACCAACTCAGGAAGCATGTACAGGAAGTAAAAAGACACATTGTCCGTAGAACCCGCGAAGCAGCGAAAAATCAGCGTTATATATTTAGTTATGCTTTCATATAAAATCCGCGATAGAGTGAAGCCGCGAAAGTCGAAGCGCGATATAGCGAGGGATTACTGTAGTCCCTTTCCTGGTCCTTCTAGGTGTCCCGGGTGGGCATAACCCCCGGATGTCCGCCACAGTGTTTTGTTTTGCAAGTTTCAGGGCACTACAAATTTCACATTACACTCTACCAGCCATTTTTCTTCTCTGCACCATTGTCACTGTGCTGTTTTGTTGGTGCACATTTTTCAGCACTCCTTTGTCTCACTTTGACAGTTGCTTCCTGTTTTGCTATATGGTTGCAAGACATGGACGCTATCCAGTGACCTGAGACGAAGACTGGACTCCTTTGGTACTGTGTCACTCCGGAAAATCCTTGGGTACCATTGGTTTGACTTTATGTCGAATGAGTGGTTGCTCATGGAGTCCCAAATGAGGCACATTACCTGCATTGTGAAGGAGCATCAGAAACGGCACTACGGCCATGTGGCACGATTCCCCAAGGGTGATCTAGCTCGTAAGATCCTCATTATTGGGGACCCAAATGGCTGGACCAGGCCAAGGGGTCGCCCACGTAATGCCTGGCTGTGGCAGATAGAGGGTCATTTCTGGAGGTGGGACTGGACCATGCGTCTGCCTGGGGGGTTGCCAACCAGGATCCCGAGCTGTTTGATCATGTGTTGGGTGCAGCAATGCTCTGTACCAGTGCATGCTCCTCAACCTGACTTGACTTGACTTGACTTCCTCTCACACATTTCTACTCTTGGTTCTAAAGAGGCACAGTGAAAACACATTTCTTATTTAGAACCTGATTCTCATTATCAGTCGAGTGTTTTGTTTAACTTGAAGGCATGATCCTACTTTGTTTGTTTCATTTTAATTTGGGAAATGAACAAATTGTTCCTTCTGCTAGAGTAGATTAGCAACATTCAGTCCTCAAACTTTTTCTCCCATTTCTTCATTTAAAAGGCTTCTTTAAGGCACACATAAAGATGCAAATATAAGTAATCAGTAATAAGTAACACATAAATAGGAAGCCATAATCCCTGCCTGTATTTTATTCTAACTGTTAATATTCTTTTATTGCCTTGTGCATCCCCTTTTCTTGACTGCTTTGCTCTTAATCTCTCTTTTATCCAGCAGAGGCTATTTTTTCATACACTGTTAAAATTAGTCCTGGCCTCTCACTAGAAATCTTTTGATTCTCTCTCTCTCTCTCTCTGTAAAAAATTATTTCTTTAGCTTAGTCTTATGTGAATTTTCAGTGGTACAGATCAATGGATCAATTGACGACAATGTACTGTTGAGACGTAGCAGTCCAGGGTGCATTTAGAATAGGAGCCAGGTTACCTGTGGTTGGTGTTGCACTCCTTTTGTTGTATCTCTTCCCTTCTTTTATGCTTGCTGCATCTCTTATGCATGAACCAGGAATCTCTTTTACAGGGCAGCTTGGGTAGAATGAGTGGGCAGGGTATGTTTTACTTTCTTCACTACTCTATCTTGATTTTAATTTTATTTTTTTTACTTGTATCAGATTTTATGGTTATTCTTTTCTTGTTTAACATTAATAAATACATTTGATCACAACTAGAGAGAACTTTGATCACTTTGATCACAACTTTGATCACTCTCCAAATTTGGGATTAGAGAGACCTCTGGGTTCCTGCAATTGTGATTTCAATACTGATGTCCCTCTAAACTTTGTACAAACACACACTGAGACTAGAGTAGAGCTAAAAAAAAAACCCATCACGTTAAACTAAGTTGCAATTAAGAGCTGGGGTGAACGTCAAATGAAGATACTTGTTTAAAAGAAAACTAGCAGTCATTTCAGTACGGCGGTACTATTTATCCATTTTCTAACCTTCCAATCCAATTCAGTGTTGGAGGGCCTCCACGAATCCATTATTCCAGGTAGACAGATCTATTGCTACAACTTGTTATGGTCTGTCTGCAATCTGTCACCAGCTCCCTAGAAGGCTTTTTGACCATATATTATATTTGCTTTTGCACCTTGGGTCAAAATATAATTTCACTTGCTGTCTGTTTATACTTTTCAGTTCCCAAGTGGTTGGTATGAATGTGTGACAATCTTTGTGACCAGAATAAGGTGGGAATAATGATTTTCTCACATTTGTAGTTGATATTATTCAACTGTGACAAATTGTCTCAGACAGCCCTCTTCTCGGGCCCTGTGTGGTTTCTCTCAATTTTACAGTTGTATTTTATTCTGAGACAATTTAAATTGATTTTAACTTTTTACAACTATCTAGTAGACTATTGTAAATAATGTGTACTTAAATGTCTATGCCTTCACTGAAATAGTTTTCTTAATCTGACAAAGATGTCCATACTTGTTCTGTGGATCACTGAGATGCTTCCTCTGGTGTCTCTTCCTCTGTTGTCTAAGTGGAGCTGTTACAGGCATTTTGTAGTTAATGGATGAGCTTGGTTGTGAAGTTGGAGCCTAAGTCCAAAACAACATATCACCCCTTGACTGTAAAGATTTGCTTGAGTCTCAGCACTTCCATTTTCATGCAGATTTTCCTTGGAGCCTCCAATGCTATCTGTTAATCAGGCACTGGTCACTTCATGAAAGGAGCATGGAAGTACAAGTAAAAGCAAAGTTTGGCCGGTGGCTTTACTTGAGCACTGCGTACCCTGAAGCCATATTGATTGCTTTGTTTCAAATCCATTGTGGTGGTGTATGAAGCCAAAATTATAAAAATTGTGTCACTGTCTAAATACTTATAGACCTGAGTGTATTCTGTTTGATTTTTAATTTAATTTAGTATAGCACTGTCCACTAGGTGAAGGTTCAGAGCACTGAAACAATTTTACAGGTGAAATACAAATTCTGTGTTTTGTAATTACAAATTACTTGATATATCATGTTAAAAATGCACATTATGTTAAACGTATACAGTAAAACAAAGAAGTTTAAAACTTATCAGCATAAACAGATGCAAGCAATATAAGTCCATTAATAATCTCATGCAGATATGGGTAGTTGACAGTGGAACAGAAAAAAACAAAATTTCTAGTCAAAAAAATCAGACACAATCACAATTCTGAAGTCCTAGGCCAACTGCTTCTTCACACCTTCATATTCATTCTATCTTTATATATAATACGCTACCGTGGCTGTTCACTTGTCTGTCCAGGATTTCAAATCACCTGTAGCTTGCAAACCATTTGAACTATTGACCTGAAATGTAGTACACATATGCTACGTGACGTCTATTATCCGCTTTCGGGGTGATGATTGACCTACAAGGTTATTCCTCTTTTTATTTTTATTTTATTTTATTGTAGAATCAACTCTCGGCAGCGGCCAGCAGGGCCGTATTGAGGGGCTATTGAGCAGGGCATTGAACTGTAAAATAATAGGATTACACTTTATTTTCTTGCCACTGCATCTCTAGGAGCTTGTAGTATGTGTTGTTGGGAGCATGCGCTGATAGCGCATTGCTTCACCCACCACACAACAAACCACCTGGATTGGGACCAGAGTGCAGCGGGTGACATCTCAGCTCCACACTGGAACAGTGTGAGGTTTCTTATGTTGGCTTGAGTGCCAATCTTGCCACCAATCCCCGAGTTTTCCCTGAAAGTTGGAGGACATGCTTGTAGGGCTGAATGCAGGTTAACATCACACCCAGGACAAAGTAGATGCAGGTTAAGGTCCTTGGTCAAGGGCCCAATGGAGTTGAATAACTTCTGTTATTATGGTATTCGAACTGACAACCTTCCAATTGCCGGTGCAGATCACTAGCCTCAGACAAGTTCCCGAGATTCAGCACCTTATATAATAGGCACCTCACAAGACAACAGCTTTAAAATCATCATAACAGAAACATGTTCTTAATCTGTTTTGCCTGGTTAAATAAAGGTAAATAAAAAAAAATAAATAAACAGATATGCAGTATCCATATCTCCAACTATTTATTTATTCTATGCTTTAATGTCATAGTACATTGAGACTGGTGGTGGCTCCTGACCCAGGCAATCCAATCTTTCTTATTTTGCATTTTTAATCATGGCTTTCTTATTGTCACTCAACTTTTCAAACCTTCAGCTTAAAGTCTTCACAGTTGAAAGTGACACTTGCTTACTTCGACCACTGTCCTGTGAGGCGTCTATCATGTAAACTGCTGTCTCCCAGAAATATATTTTCTAATTCTGTTGTGGCTTTGGGTTTGCTAGAGCTGCTATTGAAAGAGTTTCCCCCAGTTTCAAAGTTCCTTTTGATGGTGTAGGAAACTATACTCACTGATACCTTGACTTTCTTTGCAGTTTCTCTACTCTGTTAACACTAAAATTCCTGAAACCTGTGAAAATTCTCGTTTTCCCGTACCACCTTCATTTTCCTCACTGCACCAATTTCTTGCCAATAAGCTTTTGTTTTGCAAATGCGTCAATTAGCAGCACACAGCCTGCACTCCCCAATCCTCCATTTAACCCATAAGAAGGCATCACACAGCAAAATTATCACAGCCTAAGTCTGTGTTAGCATTTTTATCTGGCAAAGAGTTTTTGGGAATTGTATACATAAATGATACATTGTTACTTGTAATACATACATTTCATGTGTGTTCTGTGTCTACAATGATCTGTGTAAATTAAGGATGACAAAACAGATGTGAGGCAACAAAAAGTGTACACATCGGTAAAACAGAAAATGTTTTCATACGTTATAGTAATAACGATATAATGTTAACATGAAGTGTGAAAAGTGTAAATTGAAGATCAAATATCAAATAGACACTTTCAGAAAAGTACCAAAACAAGTGTGCTTTTATTCAAGAGTCAAACCGAACAAATAGAAGTTGTTCAAATGACATGTGGATATGAATTTGTAAAAACTAAAGCCCAAATATTAGTCAGTACAAAATAATAACATTTTCATGTATGTGTGTGTTTCACGGTGAAAACACAGCTGTCTCACAAATCCACTCAGGTGGCGCAGAGGTAGAGCTGCTGCTTCGTAGTCAAAAGGTTTCTTGGTCTGAATCCTGGGTCCTTTTGCAGTTTACCATTTCAGGTTTATGCACTTAACTTGAAATGCTTAAAATTCAAGAAAAAAATGCAAAAATGTGGAGTGTTCTAAATCTTTTATCCAGTAGTGTATCCACAGATTTGTTTTTCTCAGTATGCACTATATTTTTGAAACTCCTATAAGTCTACAATTTTTAAGTTGGAGAAAGTCTTTAGATAGTGCTGTAATGCGTGTTTTAAAAGTCATGCTGGTGTTAAAGATAACACCTAAGTTGTGGCTGAGTCAGTAAAACTAATGGTTAGACTAACTGAGATTAAAACTGACAGAATATTGTTGCAGTCTGCATCATTCTCCCAATAAATAACATAACTGGTTTCTTTTTCTATTTAAAGGTAGGTGTTTATCATTCATTGACTCTTAATTCACTGATGTAAAGTAATTAAAGCAGGAGGCTACAGAAAAAAACAACACTTGGAGCGAATCAAACAAATAGTTGAGTTTCATCTTCTGTTGTGAATGAAAGTGAGTGTTATATTTTCTAATAATATCAAGTGGAGCCAATTGAGTTGGTTTGGGCATCTGATTTTCGGGCACAACCAGCTGGGAGGAGACCCCGAGAAAGACCCAGGGGACGCTGGGAGAATTATATCTCACAGATGGCCTGGAAATGCCTTGAGATCACACGGCGTGAATTGACAAGTGTTGCTGGAGGAAAGGACATTTGGGCCTCACTGCTAAGTTTGTTGCCCCCGTGACCCAGATTAGGATAAGCAGTGGAAAATGAATTAATGAATGAAAGAAAGAATGAATGAATGAATGAATGAATGAATGAATTAATTAATTAATTAATCTTCAGTGGATGCATGTAAGATATAAACAGTAAAGCTAAGAATACTGACCCCTGTGGGACACGATATTTAATTTTAGAGGTTAATGACAGAATACTATAATTACATTTCATCACATACAGAGATTGGTTAGATAAATAAGAAACAAAACCAAACAAAGATGATGCCATAGAGTCCAACCTAATTTTAAAGTCTTTTTAAAAGAATTTATTTGCCGGGGGTGTCTAAGGCTAATTAAAGACTAATTAACAACATAATTACAGTAGCATTTCCTTTATTGGAAGATATTAAATTGTAATTTACATTAAAGTTGCTGCCATCTCTGTACTGTGAGCAGAGCAAAAGCCTGACAGGAACTTGTCGAGCAGATTGCAGTGTGTAAGGTTATGTGTGACTGTAACAGCCTTGCAACTACTTTTTCAATTACTTTTGAAAGAAGCAGTGTATTTGAAATGGGTCTATAGTTATTGAGGATGTTTGGGTCTAGCTCTGTTTTTTGCCAATAATGGTATGATAACTGACAATTTTAGAGCTTGCCAGAACAGCAATTTAGCTTTTTCACTAGTTTTTCTGGGAGTGTGTCTGAGGACTGGTAGTTGTTATAAAGTGTGATGGATGTCCGGCAAGAGTTGCCGGCCCTCACCCCCAGGCCGCCAGGAGGAGCTCTCCCGACAGCATGGACGTGCCCTGAGTTCCAGCAGGGCCTCATGGACTTTGTAGTTTTTACACACAGCCCTGCTGGATACCTTGGGGACCACAAGGAGTCACTATAGGAGTCTACGAGCCTCGCTATGTGCCCTATAACCTGGAAGTGCGTCCTGGTCACGTGAACGGGAGGAATGACGTACTTCCAGGTTGAAGAAAAGAGAAGTTTTACCTGACCCGGAAGTGATAGAAAGTCACGTGGACTGAGGGACAAACACTTCTGGGTCAAGGAGTATAAAGGACTATGGGAAATCCCAGACGGACGAGCTGAGTTGGGAGGCAGGGTGGCTAAGCGTCAGGGAGTAGAGGATTAGTTTATTAATTATTGTATTGTTTATTGAGAATTGTGGAGAGGAGCGTGCTTTGTGCACTTTATTATTATAATAAATATCATTATTGGACTTTTACCTGGTGTCTGACGTGTAGTCTGAGGGTACAAGGGTGCGAGCGAACCCTAATCTGTCACAAAAGTTATTGTTTGATGCTGCAATATTTAGTTTATGGGGAAACTTTGAAATGTAGTATCTTTTGTTATCAATTTTATCATTAAAGAATATAATAAAATCTACAGTATACTGCTGATATCTGCAAAAAATTTCCAGAGCAGTTACAAATTCCAGGTTATTAGTTTAACAACTGAATAATTTCTGTTTTCATCTGTCTAATTTGGAATACTAGTCAGAGGGGCTGCCAGATTTAATCAGAAATGATGTATAAATACCAGGTGCTTTCTAAGTAAGTATTAACATGTTCTGTTTTGATATGTGATATAATGAACTTAAAAGATTTAAATCCACCTAAATATTTTGAAGTAATATGCAGTTCATTATCTCAATGCCATATCCTCAATCATTATCTCTTAATCTATTAAGAAATGTAAAACCATTTGGCGCTGCCACAACTAAGAGACTAGTGTCAAATGTATTAAGCCAGGTTTCAGTAAGAAGACCAAAATTAGATTTTATACTTGAGTAATGATGTTAATCCAAAGCAGGTTTATTTCCATGTTGAGTGAATGTTTAGCCAACTGCATTTCAAAATGTAGAAATGTTTTTGGGACAGTTTTACACTTTTTATTTTAATTTGAATTAAGGCATTTCTGGTGAAAGGTCTGATTTAAAATCTAGGTCTAATTATGCTCTTTCTTTTTGGTTATTTAGGTTTTGTTTCATTATTCAACGTTTAAGATGTCCCACTGAAGGGTTTTTGGGTAACAGCTACAAAACAATAATGGGTGGGATAAAAAAAAAAAATTTGATTTAAGATCACCAGAGTGCTGAATTGATGGTGCTATGATTATTCCTGACATATTTTAGAATATTTCATTAGATCGCATATTAAAAAATCAATCCAGTCACTTCCAACAATCATCCCTAAATATATCTCAATATATATAAAATCCAACACCTGTCTGTCTGTCTGTTTGTCTGTATGTATGTTTGCTTTTCACGAGAGAACTACTTAACGGATTTAGATTGAGTTTTTTTCTATAATTTGCTTGAACATTCCATTTGATTTTGCGACTTCTGTCATCAAGCTAAATATCATAGTTTGCATGCAGGAGTGATTTACTTGTGCTAATCCGAGACAGAGGCTGTGGACTGAGGGAATGGGGAAGCATGACGTCAGAATTGAGGATCCGGATGGGCCCTCCTCACACATGCACCAGCCTCAGTTCGAGTCGCTCTATCTGTCGCCACGTTTTGGAGTGTACCTTGCCTCTGCTTAGCTAGCGATACCTGTTCATTTATTGATTTTTAAAAAATTTTATCCAGTTTCACTACTACGTGGGTGGAGCTGCGGGGGACAGCTAATTATTAATAAATGCTATGCTTACATTTACAAATCAGGTCTCTAACCAGCGTGACATAGACCAAACTCTCTGTGTAATCTTGCTAAGTGACCACAATTAAGTTCCAACATTTTTTTTATACTTTGGTGCACACAGATATGAACTCAATCTTTAATACCTCAGATTGCTATGAAAAATACCATCAGTGCAAAGATGTAGCACTGAGGTGGGCTTTCGATTGTTGATCAGAGAGTACAGTACAGTATAGTGTTGGAAACCTTGGCCTCTGGTAGGCATTTTACTTTAACTTGTAGGCTTGCATACAGGATTTTGAAATTCTAGCAGTCTGCACTAATCAGCAATGATGAGCATCTTCTTAGTGTTATGCATAGCAGATGTAAAGATGAGTGATGAGTATCCGATCTGGGTCTGATTTAGTGACCGTCACTATTATCCACTGGCCCTGTGGCCAAATTGGTGCTGCTGATTTTAACTTTGTATAGCCTACAGTTTGACCCGTAGAGACTGAAGGAAATCAGAGTTTTTCTAACAAAACAAGTCAATCCAATTGTTGGTTTGTTTAATTACTATAAGGTTCCTAATGCTAAGTTAACCATATATGTTCAGCAAGTGATACTATCTCTGTCGAGAGCAGGAAGACCTAAACCTTTCATGCTAAAGGACAAACAACATATAAATGTGCTCTGAACAGGTGGTGAGCAGATGGAACTCACATTTACAACTGAAATTATCTTTCCAGCAATGTTCAAAAATGTTGTTCTAGCTACGGAGTACCACTGAATGGCTGCAAGATGCTTGTCTTCAGGCTTTCACCTCTGGCTAGATAACTGATTGAACTCTGATGATTTCTTACCTAGTCAGGTATCCACTTAAGTCTGCTTTTTGCTCCCAGTAGTATTTTTCATATGGTTTTGTTTAGCTTTCATCCTTCCATCCATCCATTATCCAACCCGCTATATCCTAACTACAGGGTCACAGGGGGTCTGCTGGAACCAATCCCAGCCAACACAGGATGAAAGGCAGGAAACAAACCCCAGGCAGGGTGCCAGCCCACCGCAGCTTAGCTTTCAACACCTGCTACGTTATCTGAAAATTTCCTCTGCTCTTGCCAACCACTCAGTGAGTAGCTTGCTCAGTCACTCGTGTGAGATGCTCCTACTCCCACTCCTGCTCCTGTCGTTTCCTTGTTTGGATGAAAGCAACACAGGTGGCTTCAATCTGGTTCAGAATCTCTGCTTAGTTATTTCAGCCAATGTATTTCTAATCATCCTTGAACTTGTTTTTAGGTAGCAACTTTTTTGGTGTGCTTATTTTAATATATAGACATTAGAGCTGGGGACTCATCATCATCAGCATCAGTTTCTCTTATACAATTTAGGACTTGACAGAGGTCACTTTTATGTGTCTTCTTCGATAATAGGAAACAATTCATTTCACTTCACTAATGTAACTAACTGATGCAGCTGTGTTTGTAATATTCCAGTCTGCTGGAAGAATTCTGGAGGCGGTTTAGATGTACATTTTAATGTGGATTTTGGAGGGCCATCTAAGGATTAGCCTTGAAAAGACAAAATTTAGAGTTGAGACAAGGAATGGAAAAAATATATGGCTTGAGACTTCTAGACTCCTAGTGACCTCTGCCATGTTTTTCAAGCCTTGTCTTGATCATTTCAATTTACATAGCAGAACAAACTGTTTTCTCAGGGTTCTGCTGTATGATCTTTATACAGTATGCATAAATAAAATTTGCCCAGATGTTTCAGACTGAACTAATTTTGGCATTCAACATTAAATTTTTACTTTTATTTTGGTTTTAGCTGAAATATTAATATTAATGTCAGTGGCTTTACTGAAACTTTTGCACTGTTGAAGCACTTATGATGATTCAGTGTCAGGTTCTTAAGACACTCTGCTTGGCAGTACAAGTCTCCCAGCCTATCTGAATCCCATCAAGTTTATACTTAATATTCATGATATGTACATGGTTGGATGCAAATTCACTTGAACATTATCTGGAATCTCATCAGCCAGAGGCAGTTTTATCAGGTCAGAATAACACAGAAACTCGAGGGCAAGTTTTTATTCCATCTCAAGATATAAAACCTCAAATGTGAATCGCTTTGCTTCAATCAGAAATAAGCTGCTTTTATTGCCTTCTTTTTGTGCTCCTTAATCCTAAATCATTTTAAAAATCTAGTTCCAAAACCTCTGCAAATGTCTTCTTAACAGAGTAAAAGTATTGTTGAAATGCAGACAGTCTTATCCTTGCCACTTTGTTAGTCAACTTTACTCCCTTTGATTATTTTTTTTTACTGTCCATTGAATTATTTTTTTAATTATATGTTTTGTGCTGTATATTAATCATGAATTGTTTTGTGAATTTTTAAGCAGTATATATATTGTTTTAATTTTATTTTTTGAATAGCTGGTTTGAATTACTTCAGAAAAAATAAAAAGGTTGCTATATTGTCATATGGAAGAGAAATCATTAAATTGAGCACAATAAGAGAGCATTAAAAATCTACATATTATCCTTGTTAAATTTAAGGTTAATAAATTTGTAAGCTTGGTTCATTCCAATGTGGATTGCAAGAACCCCTCTAAAGTCAAGCAGAGAGAGTAATGATTTCTTTTCTGACATCTCTTTCCCTGTTTTTCTTATTAGCTTTATGAGGTTCATTGTGTTGTTGCCTTGGAAACAGACTGTGCATGAAGACAGAGTAGTTATGTTAGAGATGGCTTACATTTATACAGTAGGTGGATAAATCAAGCTGTACAAATGTTCATCTGGCTTCCGGGCAACCTTATAAGGCTTGTGCATTTCCGGTAAGCACTGCATGGGAAGTCAGGATGACACAGGATGGAACTCCTTTAGCATACATCATTTAGTTTGGAACTGTTATCCTAATTTAACAACCAGGAAACATAACTTCAAAGTCAGACATTCATTTTCTTTTGCTAACAAAAATATTATGAAACCCAGAAATTTAGTAGATAGGCTGTCACTGCAAACTGTGCATCCCTTCTACAGTTAAGATTCATATTTGTATTTGGATTAATTTACTTCAAGTTTCAGTACAAATTATCATCCATCCATTTTTGAAAACTGCTTCTTCCATCCATTTTTGAAAACTGGCTCTTCCAATTTAGAGTAACAGGAAGGTAGAGCAACCTCTAGAAACATTGCGTACAAAGTATGAGCCAGCCCTGGATAGGGCATCACTCCATCACTGGGCAAACTAAATGTATGTTCATTCACTTCTAATTAATTTAAGCTCATAGGTAAGCTTAACATGCATGTCATTTGATTATGAGAGGACAGCTTTTGTACCCACACAAAAATTCACTTAGGTATAGGATGATTATACAAACTCCACACAGACAGTGATGGGATAGGGATCAGTAAAGATGTAATTTTATGAGAAATGTTAATATAGCAGTTAATCTGGGAGATCAGCCTAAAGATTGGATTTGAATTTTAGGACGAAACGGGTATCATAGGCAGATATAAAGTAAGGTGGTTGTAGCCCGATTGGGGAGTAAGACTTGGTTATAGACAGTGTCCTATAAAATATACATTAAATAGACTCTTGTGAAAGAATGTTTTTCAGAGCCATCAGCAAAACGTTCAGGTCCTCAATCATCATTATGTTTCCCTGTTATTTTTAGTGACTGATGAGAAAAGAGCTTAGAAAAAATAAATAGTCAAGAAAGGGATTGAATAATTGAGTGTCATAAGAGAATTGGGGCTACTCTGTGCCTCCTGCCTGACCTGTTCTGCTGCAGGCTAATTCAACTTACACCCTAGTGATTTCTCTGTTATAGAGCCTTTCTGGTAAATGGTATACAAACTTGTGATTTACAGCCCATGCTGACCACAGTTTGCACATGGAAATGATAGTCTAGTGTATTTAATGTATATACTCTGTATTGTGACACTGAATCCCTTATCTGACTGCATACACAATTCTGGGACTTGTACCAGTCAGCCACAGCATTAAAACCACCTGCTTACTATTGTGTAGGTCCCCCATCATGCCACCAAAACAGCTCTGCACCATTAAGGCATAGACTCCACAAGATCTCTGAAGGTGTCTTGTGGCATCTGGCACTAAGACGTTAGCAGTATATCTGTAAATTGCTAGGAGGAGCATCCATGGATCTGATTTGATTTTTCCAGCAAATTCCACAGATGCAGGATCACATTGAGAACTAGGAAATTCGGAAGCCAGGTCAACACCTTGAACTCTTTATCATGTTCCTCCTGTCATTCCTGAACAAGTTTTACAGTGTGGCAGGGCGAATTGTCCTGTTGAAGGAGACCACTGCAATTAGGAAATACTATGGCCATGAAGGGGTATGCATGGCCTGCAAAACTGTTTAGGTGAGTGGTACATATTAAAGTAACAGCCAGATCAATGTCAGGACCGAAGGTTTCCGAGGAAAAATTACAGAGAGTGTCATACTACCTCCTCTGACGTGCCTTCTTCCCATAATGCAACTTGCTGCCACCTCTTCCACAGGCAGACAATGCACATGTACCCTGCTGTCCAAATGATCTTAAAAAAGACATAATTCTTCAGACCAGGCCAACTCCTTCTGTTGCTCCAGTCCTGATACTCACACGCCTGTTATAGACACTTTCAGCAATGGACAGGGTACAGCAGGGGCTCCTAAACTAGCCAGCAGCCACACAGCCCCATACACAGCAAATTGCGGTTTTCTGTGTGTTCTGACATCTTTCTCTCACAGCCAGTTATTATGTTTTTCAGCAATCTGTGCTACAGTAGTTCTTCTGTGGGAATGGGCCAGATGGGATAGCCTTCACTCCCCATGCACATCAGTGAGCCTTGGACGTCCATGAGCCTGTTGCCAGTTCACTGGTTGTCCTTCCTTAGACCACTTTTGGCAGGTACTTACCACTGCATATGGGAAACACCCCACAAGACCTGTCATTTTGGAGATGCTCTGACCCAATCGTCTAGCCATCACAATTTGGCCCATGTCGGAGTCACTCAGATCATTATGCTTGTCCATTTTTTATGCGTCCAATATATCACCTTCAAAAACTGACTGTTCACTTGCTGACTAAAATATCCAGCCCCTTGACAGGTGCCAATGTAACAAGATAATCAATGCTATTCACTTCACCTTTTAATGGTGTGGCTTACAGGTGTATATCATTTTTGTTTCCAGCATTAAATTGAAGGAATGGCAACATGTTAACCGTGAGTGCTTCTCCCTTTTTGGACTTTATACACCTTGTAAAATCTTTCTCTCTTTGATAAGTAAATTAAGTAAAATGTTTTAATGATGCAGTAGGTGGAGTTTTCATGTTTATTGACACTTTTTGTTTAAGGCTGCCTTACAATACTATTTTGGCCATGTTGGTTGCTAAGCAGCAGCCTTTTGCCGCATTACATGGTTTTTCCTCTTCACTTAATAAAAAAAAAAAAGTTTGTTTACAGGAAACTGTTGCTTTGACTTTAGCTTTGTTTGCATCTTGTAAAATTATTATTTGAATTCCTTGATTCTTTTTTGATTCTTGACATAATGTTTTAGCTTTATGTGCATCAAACGTGACTCAGTCAACTACGAATTTGTGTTGGTTACAAAAAGCATATTTGTGTTTGATCTCTGCTTCTGGAAAAATTCAACTCTGACAACACTGATTGTTAATTTCTAGGTGTTTTGCAATGCACACATGCTTCCTGAAATGTTCAAATCTTTCAACATGAGCCTAATACTAGTCCAATAACACCCCCACACACCTTGGAACAGGAGGTGGAGGACAAAACACACAAACATTACAGAAGATGGGACTTGGCTTTTAATGCTCCTTTAACTTGAAACATACATTACAAGTAGCTGTAGCGACAGGGAGGGGATATCATCAGCATCAGAACAAAGGTTTCTGGCAGAGCAGCAGCATGGACAACTTTCTTCTCTACTTCTGAGTTTTCTTTCTGATTCTTGGGTTGTGCCCAGGTGGTTAGGGTTTAGTAAGCACTCCAGAGGCTGTTTGGTATGATGACTTTCATCAAGACAGTGCTCAATTTTTAAAAGAAGAAGACACAATAGATAGCTGTAAGAGGGTATTGTATGTATCCACTTTGTATCATCTTTTCAGATATTACTTGTATTTGCCCAGTGATGGATATCACTCCATCTACTGTATACCATTTCGCACATGTAGTCTGAAACTCTGACAATTTCTAGGTCTTCAGGTATAATATTGTTTTCTGATTTTTCTTTGGAAGTTTACATTTTAAAAGGCTCGTTCTGCAACTTGCATAGTGTCATGGGTTTCCAGTTAACGTAAATGTTTGTGTAAAGTAAGCTAAATATTTGTGTAAAATGTAAATATAGTAAAAAAAATCAGCTGTTTGTCTACACAGCCCTTTAAAACGTAAATCATTATCATGTGCAAACTGTTCATTAGAGTATGTTTGCTGCACAATACATCGCTAATCTATTATGGTGTGTGGTACTTTGCAATTGTTGCTTATGGGTCATGGAAGCTCAGTCACTGTCTGTGTTCAGTTTACATGGGCTAACCGTGTCCACATAGATTTTGCTCCAGGTGCTCCAGTTTTTCTTCTACAATTGATAGACATGTAGATTAAATTAATGAGTAGCTCTAAATTGTTCTGGTCAAATAGGCTGTTGCTACAAATTGAGCAAGCAGTTATGGACTAGTTCTTGATCAAGGTCTGGATCCTGCGTTTCACTCTTTGCTGCTGGGGCTGTCTCCAGTTCTCTGTGGCCAAGAATTTTGATTTCACAGTTTGAAGAAATTGTCTGAATTGATGGAAAACTCAAAGAATTCCAAAAGTGGATTTTGGACCAACAGTCTCTGAGCAATATGACTCTTTCTCGCTATTGCACTGCCATCCTGTCTGTTCTTGTCAGTTCTCATTTAATACCCTTCACCTTGACTGCCTGTCAGCCTTGCTAATAACACCTTTTAGAAAAGCATATTGGGGGTCCGTAGCGGTGTAGGACTTTGAAGTAAAAACAGTGTAGCTCAGGCTTTGTGGGTGTAGATGCCTGTGGTAGTGTGGCATTGTGGCCATGGAGTGTTTAGTTAGGAAATTGGCTAATCACGTTTGCATGTGAATGTGTGTTCAGTTGTGTCAGCTTCCTCATTGACACTCTGTGAGTCCTTATGCAAGGCACTTGCACCCACAGAGTATTAAAGGAGCTTGTGTAGGTTCTAGAATGAAAGATTCAAAAAGGAAGAGAAAGGTTTTAGAACGAAGTGCAAAAGCAAAGAGTTGAAAGTTTTGATCGAAGAAGAGAGTGAATACAATCAAGTATGCAAACCTGTGCAATGGACATGAGGCTTGGCTGTTGGGAGTTGGCCCAATGGTGAGTGAGAGGTATGATGCTCATGGAGTAGGGTCACTCCTGCTGGGGATCCAGGGAGTAGGAGTGACCGAATGGCTTCAGGAGATCATCCTATGGATGCCATTGTGAAGGTGCTGGGACAATGGAGTCAGGCTTGTGTTTTCCCAGTGGTGACAGGTTGATGTTGCTGGGAGATATGCAAGCAGTTTAAATGGCTGACTATGCTTTTCAGAGTTTCTGCTCCCACTGAACAAACCAGATGGGTGAGCAATGGTGGGAATGATTAAGTGAGGCACGGTGGCTTAGAGACCAGTGAGAGAAGCACCTGGTTTTATTTCCGGGAAGATTATGTTATCATTTAAAAAAAGAACTGCTCTGCACTGCACTGCAATATATAGTATTAATTTGTTCTGGACACTGTTTTGGCACCTACTCTTGTTGTTTATTTGTCCTCATTGCCTTAGCCACCATGGTCATGACTATCAGTGTCTGGGATCAAGGAAGTGATGATGTCAACTGTGGATAACACAACACATTGTGCATCACAACACCACCATGATTGGTCTAATCACAAATGGAGACAATGTGCCATATCAGAAGGAGGTACTCTGTCAACAATCTTAACTTGAAATCTCTGAAAACTGTGTAAAAATGGTTATGGAATTTAGAACCTCCTACTCCCCTGGTTATAAATGGAATCATTCTAATTTCTTGGCACTTCTATCTCTCACAGTCTAAACTGAGATTAGAACGTAACTTCTCTCATCAAGAAAGTTCAGCAGTGAATTTTTTTTCCCAACAATTTAAATATTTCACGAATTTCAATCTGTGCTGGGTCAGTTTTATAGAGAGGCCATTGGAAACATCTTCACGTTTTGCATACATAACTTTCAGGTATGGCAGTTTATTTGCCCTCTCAGAATGCAAACTGCTGTATGTCATTCATAGAGGCCTGAAACTTGACTCGATTGAGGACAATTATATGTCTTGTGTTAAGAAACATGTAAGAAATATAGTCAAAGATTACACTCACTCAAGCAACCACTTCTTTCAGTTATTGCCATCATAGAAATGTTACCGGTCACTAACAGCAAGAACTACAAGACACATAAATATAGCAGTTTGTTCCCTGGTTAAACATAGTGTCTGATTCATTTCCGTCCATACCTCCAGATTCTTCCATCCATCCTACATGATGTTTAATTTAAAAAGACTTGCCCTATATATTACTGGGCAGGAGTGCAATTCTTCATTGTCATATTGCTTTATATATTTGTGTGTTGTGTAATATACTGTTATGCACTGCTCCTGTATATGATGTTGTGGTGGTGTCATAGATTGTGCTATTTACTTTTGTTAAGTGTATAAATGTAACACCAAGAGTAATTATTAGCAACCATGTTAGCATATAATAAAGCTCAACTTCATGTTCAGCAGTGCCCCTGAACATATTGCTGATGCTATTAGAACCAAACTTTCCCAGCATGCCTTTTCCCACCCTCATTCCCAAACCCCCACCCTTTCTTCCCTGGTGGCTATACGCATGCTGTAGTTTGCAATATCCAATAAAGCAGCTGGCACCAAAATGTAACGTTTATTCATGATGGGAGCATTCTACAAGTTCCGTTATTTGATCACTTTAAATAAATATAGAAAATGGAGAACTCTGATGAATAATGTGAATTATTTCAATAAAATAATATCCTAAAACTTGCAAATTCCAGTTCAGAAGGATTGTAGTCTATCCAGGCAGCACAGAGCACAACGCAGTATCCAGCCTTGGGCAGGGTGCCATTCTATCATAGGGCCCTCTCACTCAATCAGTCATATTGACCCTCACACAGCACCTGTTTGGGTGGCCAGTCTTCCTAACCAGCATTTTTTGGGGAGTGTAAGAAAGAATATAGTATTTGGACAAAAGGCCACATAAGGATAGTGTTTTCCAACTGTACATTAGATCAGGATGTAAAATGTTTGAGGCCGAAACTGCTGACCACTGTGCAACCATTTTTCCCTATTTCTGTAACAGATGATACGATTCAAGTAAGGTTAACAGTATATACAGCTTGCCTGGGCACTATGAAAATGTTGTGGAAAAAGTTTTGATTTTGTATAAAATCCTCTGTTGAGGCTTATATTTAGTCATTGTGTGTTGTATGGATAGTTACTTGCTGGTGCTTTGTAGTTTATCTGCATGCAACATAATGTTCACTGGTGGCACAGCTTTCAAATCAATAGAGGGAGAGAAAAACAAATAAAACAAATGATAAAAAGTTGTTACGTCCTTAACACAGTCCAGTTCTCACCAGTCTCTTACTGGTTTTCCCAGTGCATTAAGCCGTGATGCAGTGCCTCTAAACATATTGCTGCCAGTGTATTTGCATGTACTTGGGTTTCTGATAATAAGATTTCCTATAGTCATTAAACAAGTTCTGAGCTTAGTGACCTGTGATGAACACTTAAGTTTTTGGCACAGTTTTAACAGCTTATTTTAAAAGTGTTATTGAACTGTTCAAATTAATTAATTTTGCCAGGAAGATCTCTACAAATAGTCTTGTTAACACCAGCACATCATGTAGTTAATTCTATATTTCTGAAGCTTCTAAAAGAGTAAAATCGATGTGTACCCTCCCAATGTTCATTAGTGAGGGACAATAGGAAAGGTTCAAAATTGTCCAAAAACTAGAAAGATGGTCACCTTAGCTCAGTCCTGGATGTCTTACATATATATATATATATATGCTATACCTGATCTAATTTACTTATATATTCTCCTTAAAGACATTTTCCTATGCCACTGTGCCAGTTAGGTTAAAGGTGACCTCAGTGGAATGAGATATACATTCAGAGAACTGCACCCCAAAAATATTCTCAAGAGCAGCTCACAGCACACCATTGACAAGCCAGTGTTTTGGGTTGCTCCAGGGCAATGCATCACGGAGGGGATGAACAGCATTAGTTAAGATTTTTTTCATTATCCTCTCTTTTTGACAAAGTTTCCAGTGACTCCATGGTCAGTCCTGTAATACTGCTGGCCTTTCTGATCTGTTTATTCAGGCTTCTAGCATCCCTTGAGCTTGTGTTTCTCCTCCAGCAGATCACAAACCAGAACGGTACACTAGCCTCCATGGAGATGAAAAGAAGAGCTTATTCTGGCCCTTTTAGCACAATACGTCTGTGTTGTCCACCCAATCCAATCTACTCTTTACATGTACCCCTTATATATTTGTAAGAATCTTCTACTCTCTTAAATAGCATCAGGGGCTTACTGGCAATGCAGATGTCCACCAGTTACTTCTTTGTCTTGGAAATTTTCAAATCCAGGTGGTTCTCTTCCCACTGCTTACCAACATCCTCCACTGCCTTCCTATGCTTCACCCCTTCTCCCTTCTTGATATAGCCGAAAATGATGATGTACTGGCTGCAAAAAGGGCAGTTAGCTCAGAAAATAGTAGTGAGGCACAAGAGAAAGAAGAGAGTCAAGGCAAAGCAAGAGTTAAAACCAAAAGTCAAGAAGAGAGAACGTCAAAGTCAAGTCATAAACCGAAAGGCAGAGCTTTGTATCAATAACCAGTAATCAGACTAAAGTGAGTCACTAGGTTTGGTCCAGTCTCAGATAGAAAATGTCAGTTGAAACAACCTTTTAACTCCTCACCAATTAGTGCAATGCTATGACCCTATAGGCCATGCCAGTAGCAACCTGGACCTTCATCATGATAACTGAAATCACAAAATGGCCACTCCATAGTCTACAAGCACAAAGGTGTCTCAAAGGATGTTAAATAAGACAATTTCAAAACAAAGGCTCCAATCAAGAAAATATCCACAGACCTAAATTCCCTGTATACATAAACCCCAGAAATGACACCTAAATGATTTTTATGGCCTCAGAAAAGACTAGAAAATTTTCAAAAAAAACTCTATTCATACAGATTGAATCATCATAGCGCATCTCTGACATACAGTAAGTGGTAGTTGTACTTACACTTTTTTGTGCCATGGATGAATGAATGTCAATGTCTTTCTGCCCACAATCTCTTACATACAATCATTTGATTGCCAATGAACCATGATGCCATGGGGGATCCACCTGTGCCACCTTAAGCAATTTCATTAATGATGATGGTAAAATTTTTGAATACTCGTCATGCTGCTAGTTTTGTCAAGGTGAGACTTTTCTCTGTGAAGCATGTTAATCGTTTTATGTTGACTTGTATAAGAAATGCGACAGACAAGAAGAGACTGTTCATTCCAGTAACATCATGTGGTTAGCTAGTTAGATAATTTGCCTAATATCCATATACTTTTTAAAAGTTACATGGCTACATCACCCTTTATATGAAGAATTGCTTCCTGCCATCACTCTCAGTATCAACCAGTGTCCTCAGGTACAGTGGGTGCGGAAAGTATTCAGACCCCCTTCAATTTTTCACTCTTTGTTATATTGCAGCCATTTGCTAAAATCATTTAAATTAATTTTTTCCCTCATTAATGTACACACAGCACCCCATATTGACAGACAAAAAATGAATTTTTGAAATTGTTGCAGATTTATTAAAAAAGAAAAACTGAAATATCACATGGTCCTAAGTATTCAGACCCTTTGCTCAGTATTTAGTAGAAGCACCCTTTTGAGCTAATACAGCCATGAGTCTTCTTGGGAAAGATGCAACAAGTTTTTCACACCTGGATTTGGGGATCCTCTGCCATTCCTCCTTGCAGATCCTCTCTAGTTCTGTCAGGTTGGATGGTAAACGTTGGTGGACAGCCATTTTTAGGTCTCTCCAGAGATGCTCAATTGGGTTTAAGTCAGGGCTCTGGCTGGGCCATTCAAGAACAGTCACAGAGTTGTTGTGAAGCCACTCCTTCGTTATTTTAGCTGTGTGCTTAGGGTCATTGTCTTGTTGGAAGGTAAACCTTCGGCCCAGTCTGAGGTCCTTAGCACTCTGGAGAAGGTTTTTGTCCAGGATATCCCTGTACTTGGCCGCATTCATCTTTCCCTCGATTGCAACCAGTCGTCCTGTCCCTGCAGCTGAAAAACACCCCCACAGCATGATGCTGCCACCGCCATGCTTCACTGTGGGGACTGTATTGAACAAGTGATGAGCAGTGCCTGGTTGTCTCCACACATACCGCTTAGAATTAAGGCCAAAAAGTTCTATCTTGGTCTCGTCAGACCAGAGGGTCTTATTTCTCACCATCTCAGAGTCCTTCAGGTGTCTTATAGCAAACTCCATGCGGGCTGTCATGTGTCTTGCACTGAGAAGAGGCTTCCGACAGGCCACTCTGCCATAACTCTGCTGGACTCAAATAAAGGTGATCGCAAGGATGATCAGAAGAAATGGAAAGCACCTGAGTTAAATATATGACTGTCACAGCAAAAGGCCTGAATACTTAGGACCATGTGATATTTCAGTTTTTCTTTTTTAATAAATCTGCAACATTTTCAAAAATTCTTTTTTTTGTCTGTCAGTATGGGGTGCTGTGTGTACATTAATGAGGAAAAAAATGAATTTAAATGATTTTAGCAAATGGCTGCAATATAACAAAGAGTGAAAAATTGAAGGGGGTCTGAATACTTTCCGTACCCACTGTATGGGATTCCCTATTTAATTAAAATAATTCTGCTTAATAACTGCTTATCAGTGCCATTTTAAAGACCTGAATTAGGTCTTCATGAATTTTTCTCAAATGAAGTTCAGTTCAGAAATAAAACATTTAATTCCCCTAACCTGTCAGAGTAGGTCATGTCCTTTTCTTTGAGGATGTACTTGGTTGCTCGTCTGTCTGTAAATTAAGCCAAATACAATTAAGAAGCTTAACTATAGAAGAGGCACAGTTTTCAGTGAAAGCGTGCAGTCATGGTGGCTTTTCACAGCGGGGTTTACTAGCCCTGCTTTTACTGTACATGTCCAAAATTGCTGCTTTCATATTACAAGCATCGGTGCTGCTTTTTTTTTTTTTTAATTTGTTCAATTAAATACTTTATTAGAGCTACCACATAAAATGGCAATCAACCTCAGGCTTACGATTTCACAATTAACTGTCACAGCAAAAAGCACCCTTCTATTTTCAATGTATTTTATATTCTGAGAGACTGACCTTTTAAAACTTTTAGAAGAAAGATTTTTTTCCAAGACATTTTAAAATCCAATTTAAGCTCTTAGTATTCTATCCATTATTCTTTTGTGAAGTGTTAGAATCCCTGTTGCTGTCTCTAAAGGATTTTTCAGTCATCGGTGCAGAGCAAAAAGCACTGGACCTGGTAGGCATGTAAAAATCAAAAAGATATTTTAAAAAGCTGTGCAATGAAACTCTTATTAAAAGTTGTCATAAGCGCACTTCAATTATTGTATTCTGGGAAATCATATTAAGATCCTTATTTCCATCAAGGGCCTCCTTAAGGAGATGGCTGGAGCTCTACCTGCATATTACTATAGAACAGGGCTTTGATTTTGAACTCATTCGTTACGTACCCCTGTGCCTGACATTTTTTGCTGCAAATATTTTATTAATCAGTAGCCAGTTTCTGCCATAAGTGAAAAATTTAATAAAACAGGAAAATGAAATTGTGAAATCAATGAATTCCTTTTAACCCCTAACAGTGGTTCCCTTATATCTATGTTTCTTAATGAAATATAAAACACATTGCTGTGTATTTCTAAAATCACAGACTGCTAGTCAGAATATGATCTACAATTTGGCAAGGGGTTCATTTATATGATTATTATTATTTGCTGCATCTTATGCATCATGTGCCTTAGTATAAAACAATATTTTATTTATTTCATGTGAATATTTAATTGTGAACTCCAAATCATCCTGTGGCAAGTGAAAGTGTGCCATGCATATGCATGCCCTTCGGTGGACTGGTGTCCTGTTCAGAGTTGCTCCCCTGCTACAGTATGTACCTTATGCAGCTAGGATAGGCTTTCGTGCCTGCCATCTTGAATTGGTGTAGGAAATGAACTGATAGATGGGTGGATACTGCATGTTTGTATATCTGTGCATGTGCACATCAGTGGCTCCTGCAATTCACTGGTTTCCTCTGTGGTATTGCTTTCCACCTTGTGCCAATTTCTAACGTGCTATGATTCAACTAGAAATTAGACTAATGGATGAATCAGATATTATATAGAAAATGTTGAAAATCTAGAACAGAAAATACATCAGTCACTTGTTGGAGATTCTTTTCCAAGCAATCCACAAATATGTTACATCAGATCAGAAGAGTATGTGTGCTATGTAATCAGCCTTTAAGAGAAGCTTTGCTTTTAATTTTTTTTTGTTTTAAAAGATATTGTCTTTGCATGTAGGGCACTACAGTAGATAATCAAATGCACTTAATGGACTAAATGATCTCTACTTGTTTGTCAGAATTATGCTGTAATGAAAAAGTCTATCCATCCGTCCATTTCTCTGACCTTTTCCAAATGAGCTGAAGCCTATCCAGCATTGAGTTGAAAGTCGGAATCAGCTGGATGGAATAGTAGTCCATGAAACGGACAACTCAGGCATATATCTGCACTTACTGAACTAATCTGTAGTCACAAATTCACTGGAATTCATTTCTTTTGTGTGTCAGAGTAATCTTGAGTAGATGAAGAGAAATCGTGTAGCTACAGTAAGAACTGTTATCAGATTAATGGTTTTAAAGCCAGGAATTGAGCACAGGTCAATTAATTGTTTTAATTCTACTTTGCCTGTGCCATACAGATAATAGCCTTATTGTGAACGGAACCCAGACCTTGAGTTCTGTGAAGTAGTAATATCACCCACGGAAATGCTGTCCTATCCTAGCACAAAAATGTTACTTTTAAAATCAATTCACTGCTGCTAAAGATCAGCTAGTATAGGAAATCCTTCTTGTTCTTAATTTCTGGTTTCTGCTCTAGTGTGAGATTTTGCATACTGTATAAGGTAGGCTATTTATAGGCTGAGCTTTAGTTCCAGAAGGAAAGGAATTGTGGTAATCTAGCCTAAAGGAAATAAATGCGTGTACAAATTTATCTGCATCAAACTACAACACTGAGAAGTCAAAGTCTCCCTTTCAAAGAAAGAGAAAGACACTCTTCGTCAGTCTCCTGAAGCTCCTTTACCTAGTAGAGGGTCATAGGAATATCCAAGTAATTCACAAGGATGGTGAAGGCAATGTGTAAGTTCCAGAAACTTAATTTGTAAAGGTTGTGTAAAGTAATTATTCTGTTGTTATCAGATCACTAATTATAGTTCAGAATTGCAGGGCCACAGTCACCTCTGGTACATAGTATTGGGGGGTAAATTAGGAAGCAGCTGTAAATACAGAACCAGTCTTTCAAAAGGAACGCAGGCAAAATCACAAGAAATAGGTCAGTTTAGAGATGTCAGTTTAGATAACTTTTCTTTGGAAAGTGGGAGAAGAGTTCCACATAGTCACTGACGGGGATAGGCAGCAGTGCTAATCACTGTGCCAATGTTAATCCAATATAATTAGTAAGTTAGTTCAATTATTTAATTACTTTCATTATGTATAGATAAGGTTTGTCTTGCTTAGGACTAAAGTAAATATTGAAAGCAGCAAAGGCTTTCTGTGTTCGTGTGGACTTTACTCAACTTTCCTGTCAAGCCGCCAAATCTGTAGTTCCATATTACTGGTTGCACTTTCCAGAAATGTTCTACGTTGTCAGTTGTCGTTAACGTTGTCACCATTCATTTGAAAACTAACATGTCATAATAGTTTGTATAGGGAATTCATCCAGTTTCTAGGACTGTAGATAGATAGACAGATAGATAGGCTTGTAGTTTTCTTAAAGGAAGATAGGAAGACAAAGACATTAAAAGACCACACTTAACAATATAAAATTTGGCACTTTATATTACATAGTCTTCTGCCCTTGCTTATCATACCTTCTAATCAAATTTGTTAGGCTTCTTCAAAATAATGTAATTTCTTTGATCATCTTTTGGGAGGTAGTATAGCTTGATAATTAAAGATTTTGACTATACGGAACAACATTTACCAATTCAGCCCCTTCCACTAACTCATCACTGTGTCACATAACTGGCTTTTGCTCCTAACATTAAAATATATATGGAAATAAGTTCATTACGGGTCTGGATTTGAAAGATGCTGTATAAATAAAAGATTACTCTTTAGTTTATGTAACGCAAATATGCATCTATTACTCATTTACTCTTATGTAACAGGACTATAACAAAGGCTTCAGTTGGTCTTCATAACACTTACAAAACATCAGTAGATCAGTTATTCATAGGTGTGCAGAGTGGCATATTAATAATAATAATAATACATTTTATTTATATAGCGCCTTTCCCACGCTCAAGGCACTTACAGAATATAAGAAAGAATGGCAGGGTATACAGTATATAGCATAGTACAAAGCAAGATTAAGACAGTAAATTCAGAGAATGCCTAACAGACAACATAATTGATGGTCTAGCACACACATACAGGTTACATGAGCATCTTGACAGAGAGGTAAACTGAGAGAAGGGGAATGAAGTCAAGTAGAGCTAAAAGCCTTCCTGAACAGATGAGTTTTGAGTTCTTTTTTAAAAGAATTCATGGAGTCAGCTGATCTGATTAATTTCGGTAGGTCATTCCAGAGTCTGGGCGCTATACAGCTGAAGGCCCTGTCACCCATGGAGTGCAGATTAGTGTGGGGCACAACAAGATTACCAGAATCAGAGGACCTTAGTGGGCGGGCAGGCACATAGTGATGATGGAGAAGGTCACTGATGTAGTTTGGCGCGAGGTTATTTAAGGCTTTGTAGGTTATTAGTAGGATTTTATATTCGATTCTGTAAGACACAGGGAGCCAATGAAGACGGAGCAGGATGGGTGTGATGTGCTTGCTGCTGCTGGTTCGAGTAAGGACTCTTGCAGCCGAGTTTTGAATAAGCTGAAGCTGTTATATAAGTCTAGAAGGGGCACCTGCCAACAGCGAGTTACAATAATCAATGCGGGATGTGATAAAAGCATGGACATGTTTCTCAGCATTAGAAAAGGAGAGGAAGGACCGAACACGGGATATGTTACGGAGGTCAAAGTAAGAAAGTTTCTTAATGTGATTTATGTGGGCAGAATAAGAAAGGGAGGAATCAAAAATGACACCAAGATTCTTTGCAGTAGAGGCAGGTCTGATGAGATCACCGCCAAGATGGACTGGGAAGGAGTTAATTTTATTAAGTTGCATTTTAGTCCCAATTTGCAGGAGTTCAGTTTTGTTGCAATTTAATTTTAAAGAGTTCTTCTCCATCCAGGTTTTAATTTCACTAAGGCAGGTTGTGAGCTGAGAAAGCTCTGATGAAGTTCCACTTTTAACATTGAAGCAGAGTTTACTATCATCTGCATAAAAATGATAGCCCAGTCCATACCTATGAATAATATGGCCAAGGGGAAGCATATAAATACAGAAGAGAAGAGGGCCGAGGACAGAGCCCTGAGGAATTCCTTGTGTGACTGGCGCCAAGCTGGATCGGCTGTTGCCAAGACTAACAAACTCTTGCCTATCAGTCAGATAGGACTTGAACCACTGGAGGGCAGTGCCAGAGACACCCAGCATGTTCTCCATTCTGGACAGTAGAATGTCATGTCTGAGAGTGTCAAATATTGATGTGATGGGAAAATTACTTGTTAATATGAAGGATTGACGGGTCTTATACTAAATCTGCAATATCAGAAGAAATGTGTCTATGTTAAGCCACCTCAGACCACTCCAAAGTAGAAAGTAAAGTTTTGTTTATTATTGTAGAGATAAATAAAACCTTTATGTGCTAGGAAGACCCAAAGCGTTAGTAAAAGTCTTGTTATGTAAGAATAAATGAGTAATAGATGTATTTTGCAGTATCTTACCTAGTGTTACCAAAAAAAAGAAAAATAGGCATATGACTTTCTGAACATCTTTTCTCAAATTTGTAAGATATGAACTGACAGTAGACGCTTAATTGCTACTATTCCTGTGTATACTCAAACTGGTGAAAGTGATGAAAAATTTGTACTTTGACCTTACTGAAGGCAGATATGTGAGTTGATCAAGACTCCTATGCACCTTATTGAATAGCCTGCCATAGATAGATAGATAGATAGATAGATAGATAGATAAATCTTTATTGCCATTTATTACTTGCAAATAACGAAAGTAGATATGACATCTCTCATAAAGGCAAAGCAGCAAGTTCATTGTATTCTTTGCTTTTTCATAATTCATACTTGTACAGGCTTTAGAATGATTTTTTTATTTGAATAAACAGAAAATGTTCCATACAATCAAGTTTATCTAGTACAACAAAGAAAATAACATTACATACAATCAAGTTAAACTTAACAAACCAGATTTCAACCTCCGCCCGAACAGGCTTTTCAATTAAATTGTCTCATTCTAAAATTAAATAAAAATGCTTCTGGGAGGCATGGAGGCACAGTAGTTTGCACTGTTTTCCCATAGTTCCAGAGCCTTGTGTTTGAAACCCATCTCAGTTGCTGAGTGTGTGGAATATGAGAAATCTCCCCAGATCCCCATTGGTCACAAAGATGTGCTTGTCGTATTGGCAGCTCTAAATTGTCCATTATAAAGGAGTGAGTGTGTGTGTAAGTAAGTGAGTGTGCCATACAGTAGAATGTCACTCTGTGTATCTTGTGCCCAGTGCTGCTTGAATAGACACCATTTGCCTTCATCTTTGAACTGGAGAGGCAGGTAAGAAAATGCTTGGAGATTGGATTCCAAACCTGACATACATAAAAACAAATTATTTTTGTTTGCTCTGATCATCAACAAAGCCATGGGGTTTCAAAGATGGTTTGATGGGCAGGTGATTTAACAGAACATTTTTTTTTAATGTATAAGGGGATGGTGAACTTAGGGAATGCACTCTTTACCAGGCAGTAGCTCTCTTCATTTGTACTCTAAGGTGTTGCTGTACACACGATAATGTGGCTGTCTAGAAATGGAGAAAAGATGGAGGAAAATGAGGGGCTCCAGATCAGACTGCTGACATTGTCATGAATGATGAACAAAATGGTGAGGTTCCAGAAAATATTTTTAAGGCAAATATGGGTCACAGTAAAGGTCAAGGATCTCTTTAATCTTTCCCAACACCAAAGTTATCTAGCAAGCAATGAGAAGAAGCAATCTGGCTCCAAGCTCTTTCCTCTCATCATTTAAGTAAAAAATGAAAACAGATGCTTTTTTCTGATGCATTCAAAGATTAGGGCTTATGCCTACCTTATTTGCTTACTTATTTATATGCTTCTGACTGTAACCCTGTAATGGACAGATGCATTTTATTGTCCATTATGCAAAGCTACGTTTACTCTCCTTTTCCTATGTGTAATAAACACTTCTTTCTCACTGTCTGTGACTATCTTTGTGAAATATATTACATACATTGAAGTCTCATTATTAGCTCTGTGTCATAAATTTACTGACAAATAGCAGATTATCATGACATGCAGTCAGTGGACCTTTCTAGAGCAGTTCATCATTCAGCACTTAACCCTACCTGTGTTGTTTTGAAAACCAAATGAATTTGGACCGTATCTGACTCTGATCACAGAGAGCCCTGGGTTGGACAGCAGCCCGTCATTGGCATCCAGCCACATAATCTGTTAAATGCATGGCCTGCTTTTTTGCTTAGCCATTTCAAAGGTTGATGGAATGCTAACCGTTTACAAGTTGCGCTAACATGGTTGAACACCTCTGTCTGCATAACTATAATACTCACAAATCTAAGATGTTGTCATTCTGCTCTTATTGCTTTTTTGTTTTTGTTTTTTTTTTTGATCGAAAGTATTCATTTTACACATATGCCTTTCATCCAATATTTCAGATTGATCATCAGAAGGGTAAATAAGAGACTAGCTGATATGAAAAACTTGTTGTCTGTGCGGTCCAAAAAAAACAGCAATAAGAGCATAATTTATTTAATGTAGTAACTTTCCACATCAAACGTCATCTTAAGAGGTTTACTTGTATAGTCACCTTTCTTCTATAATTCTTCAGCTAAGCTCGGGCAGGTAAAGTGTAATGGTGAAGGTCAGACAGTGAGTAAGAGATTGCAGCCTTGTGGTTTACAGTCCGACGCCTTAGCCACTAGACCATGTAGCCTGCCAGTGATTGAATTTCAAGCAGAGTGAGGTAGTGCATCCAAAAAGATAGATCAGGATCTGAAATGAGTATGTATAAATCGATAATGTGCGAGAGCAATAGAAAATATCTGTCAATTCGGCCATATATTTTGTAAAACTTATATTGGAGTTACAGTGTTATAGGAGTCTGAACCTATCTGGGTGCTACTGGGCATAAGGTAGGCATCACAATCTTATAATACTGTATAAATTATTTGTAATGATAGCTTCCTACATGTCTACATTTCCCTTGTGGTTCCTTTGTTCCATCTGGGGTTAGAGGCAGGCCTACATCTTTGCCAGGATAGAACTGTCTGTAGTGACCTCTGTAGCCCTGAGCCTTCTGCTGCCATACTTTCTAATACAGGGTTTGGTGCCAATGGCGGTGGTAAGATAATTGCCTACTGTACCTCAGTGATGTTTGGAATAAAGGAAATAAAGTGGTTTACTGCTGCAGACTGCTTACAAAGAAAATTCCCAAGGAGGCTTTCTTCTTAAAAGACAAGAGTGCTGCTGTTGTTTTATCATGGAATTTTTTATGCTGATCCTATTTTCCCCTTTTATGCTCTTTATTGTGTAGACCTTGATAAAATGTCTAAAATCCCATACCCTTACCACTCTGTGATCAGGCACTTTAGCACTTCTGCCCTCTTCCCTTCTACATCTGTAACCTCACGCAAGTAGACAGAGTAAAGAACCAGCCAGGAGTTAAGTTACACATTTAATGATGTATTATTGATAAAAATGGCCAGAAATATTAAGGAAGCAGAATACTCTGTGAATATTGGCAAACCATACCCTCACAGCCTAAGTAGCAGTGCATCTTGCGTCTGTAGGCAACTGTCGGCTTATCTTCAGTGTAGCTTGCTTTGCCACCACATGGACTTTGAATGGAGTATTAAAAGAGCCCACATGCCTGACTAAATATGGCTGTTGAGACAGAGTTGTCATCATCAATGCCTTTTCTATATGGTCAGATGGTAAGAGAGAGGTGAAGGCGGGGTGACCAACTTTATATCATTCTTACAACAAAACACAAACCAATGCAGCATCATAGCACAGAATGGCCTTTAATTCAAAACCAATCATAAACATTTGTTCTTTAGACCACTAGAATTCAGGTACAACTCATCCTCCATTTGCTTTGTTTAGTCGGTGTATGCCCTTCCTGCAGGCAATGGCTTCTAGGCTCAAAGTCCAAACACAGTGTCCCCTCCCAAATTGGTCTGATACATTCTTCATCCATCCCACCATAAATTCCTTATCCTGAGTCAGTCCTAAAGACTGGGAGTGTTGATTCAGTAAACATCAAAGCACACCACTGCTCTCATCAATGAAGTAAAACATGCCTCCTGAAACACTACAAAATAAAGACATGTAAAATATTGATCAAATTACATGTGGATTATCTTACCAACACAGTTGTCTTGTTAAATTACTACTGGAAAATATGAAAATTTTTAAATTACTGTATCTTAATTAGGCAGCACAGTTGCATAATGAGCCCTGGGCTCAAATCCTTTTCCTCATCTTTGGTGGGTTTTGCTGTAAGTACTGCAGCTTCCTTGCCACATCTCTAAAATCTGAGATAGGCTTTGACCCCTGACCGTGAATTGTATTAAGTGTTTGTTAAGATTGTTGTGTTGTATAAACACGTCTGTTTCACCTTTTTATACATTGCATTCTATTCTAGAGCTATACGGTGGCCATGTGCTTAGCGGCGCAGCCTCCCTTTTCAGGCATCTGGGGTTTGAATCCATTTATTGTGAGACTGGGTATATTCTGAGGATACTCCATGTTTCTTCCAAAATTCCTAAAGATGTATGTGCTAAGTTAATTGACCATGACAAACTGGACTTATGTAGGGATCTGCCTGAGTGTGTTCAGTGATAGACTAGTACCCCCCCCCCCCCCCATCCAGGACTGCCTCAGACTTTGCACCCAGTGCTATCTGTATATCCTATAGTCTCCTAGACTTTCTTTTAACATATGTAGTATACTCTGAGTCCAAGTAACCCAGGGGTGTTGTACTCCTGGTGAACCCAGACAGTTGTCTTGATTGAACTGTGACCCAGAAGGTGTTCTGTTTTTTTTTTAATTATTGACTGGAATAAGTAAATTTCTCTTTTGTGGATGACAGACCCAATGTGAATTTAGATCCATGAATGAGAACACTTTTATACGTTTTGTTCCTACTTGTAAGTAGAATAATAGGTTTAGGTTAGGTAGACATTATTATCCCAGAGGGAAATTTGTTTAGTTCAAATGTTGACAAGAACAGGCCATTCTGTGTAACAAGCCTGTCAAGACTATTCACCTCTATTTCTCTGAAAAAACTTTTAAGTTGGGATTTGAAAGTCCCTGAAGTTCTCCATGTGTCTGTGGTTCTCTTTGTAAAGGCCAATCTCTGTGTTGCAAATCAAAGATTTTCTTCAGACTTCCCTGCTTTTCTCTTGCATCCCCAAGAAGTTTGTGTTCAGTTAACTGGCCTAGTGCGAGTGTGCCCTGCGTTTGACTAGCATCCCATTAAGGGTTGGTTCTTACCTGTTCTCATGTTGATGATGGCATAGGCTATGGCCCCCACCACCCTGAAATGGATTAAAGAGGTTTATTAATGGAGTAATAAATTGTTTCTTTTGTTTTCAGTTTCTCCTGTATAAGCAGTCTAGGGAAAGTTTAAAGACCTCCTCATTTAAATTGGGATTTCTGCTTATAGATCAGTAACTAATGTTCCTTTTTGCATTGTCCTGTTACAGTTTACATTTATAAATATGTCTATCTTTAGTGATGAACACTATGTAAGTTTAAAATGAATATCGATTGTATGTAGGAGTGAGGGCAGCACAGAGGTGTAGTGGTTAGGGTTGCTGCCTCACATCTCAGCTTCAGTTCTTGGCCTGATCACTGTCTGTCTGGACTTGCCATGTTCTCACTCCATGCTCATCAGTTTTCTGTGGTTCCTCTGCATTCCTCTCACATACTAAAAGATCTTTAGGTTGGCTCAATATGAGTGCAGGTACGTGCCTGAGTGTGCACAATGATGGACTCTGCTCCTGGCCATGCTTGTTTCCTACCCAGCATCTTATGCTACAGGGAAAGGCCGCAGTTTCTCAAGATGCATTTTTTGAGGGATGAAAGAATAAATGAATCGTTGGCACCAAGGGTTCATAACTTCTTTTGATTGTGTGCCAGTGCTATGATAAGATTAATGCAGACAGCCTGTCATGTCTTCTTTTGCTGTCTTCCTTGTGTCTTGGGTTCCTGTTCAGCAATAAATGGAGAAAATAGGCATGTCTTTGTGCTAGTTGCAAAGTGCCAGCTTTCATTTGGCACATTAATCAATAAACATTTTGGACAGAGGGAATCCCCCTTCAGTGTTTTTCACAGAATGCGGGTGTGTCTTTAGTGGTAAAACACTGTGGGCGGATTTTTTGTGTGAATCACAAAAGGCATGGGAATTTTTTTTTGTTTGTGCCACTCGTGGGCTGTAAAATCCTCTTTGACAGGCCAGAGCTAGCCAGCTGTCCATATGTTGTGCACCCTTGGTGTACAATAAAATGAATTCGGGAGGATGAGGAGCATACATGCTACTGAAGAAGGCAGAAAAAAATATGTTTTTGAACATGAATTAGGGAAAAGTGAGTCTTCGCTTTAAATCCTAATGTCGAGGCTGACGAGGCATTGGAAACAGGCACAGGGAATAAGTTCCAGACATCAACACTGAATGACTTCTTCCAAGAGAATAAAGTGTGTGAGAAGACCAGCGTTAGAAGAGCTCAGGTGACTCCACGGTTTAGAAGGGGTAAGCACCTGGGGACCTGAAGGAGAGATTTTGTGTGTTTCACTGGAATAGTGCAGTGGTTAGGATGCTTTACAGAAGCTTATAGAAAATTGATTCAAATCCCAGGCTAATCACTGCTAGTGTGAAGCTTCTGTGTTCTGCCATCATCCTGGTGGGTTTTTCTCTATGCACTCCAGTTTTTCTCTCCTGTCCCAACAACATGCATTCTAGTTTTAATAATACATTTTTAAAATAAAGTTTTCCCTACGTTGGGTTGATTCCTGCTTTTCACCGCATGCTGCATGATCGTAATAATGAAAACGTGCCTCAGTAAATGTATGGTGGGTTTTTGTAATTAGTGTAGGATGAATCTGGTAGCCACAAATGGGCTGCTCATTTGGCATGCATAATTGCTTTGGCTGTTGAATTTTGAAAAATTTAGGTCATGTTACTTGTTAAGAGGTAGGTCAAATGATGCTGATTTGTGTCATTTTTTTGGAGAACAAGACAGCCCAGAGAATTTATGACAAATAAACAATATTGGTTGTTGTTATACAATTTAAATATAAAAATACTTATTTAGATTGTCTTGTGTTGGCGTGCAAGTTAGTGTGTACAGTATGTGCTATGGTTGGCTCGATGCCACCACGAGAGGTTCTGGCTTTGTGTGACTCTAAATTTGAGTAAGAAATTAAGAAAATGAATGGATATCTTCTCTTAGGCACCTATTCTTATTCTTAGTCTTATACTGTCTCCATACAACTTCCCCCTTCTTTATACCTTGGTTTAAAGGAAAGCACCAAAAACGTCTTATAAAATATAGTCAATAATAAAAGTACTAACAAAAAAATTGGCTTGACTCACATTAAGGGTAATGTACTTTTCCAATATCCTGTGTGAGAGATCGTCCTTAAGCCAATAACAGTAAGAAAACTGAATTAGGCCTGAGTGTGTGAGAAAATTAGGTGGCAAAGTAACAAAAGGCTGCTGTGATGTTCTGCGCATCAAGGGGATTCCATCCAATACAAATCCAAAGAAGGCCATAATCAAATCAGTGTTCATTGTAACACCAAATGCACAAGACAGAACAGTATGACATTGTGAGATCTAGTTCTGAACATCATTTTAAGAAGTCCATATGGAGGTTATCTTGTATGTTGGGATATAATTTTGAAAATGCTCCTCTGCCGTTGTGACTTTGTTGTGTCAAGGTCATTTTAGAAGACAATGGGAGTGGATGTGGGAATCCATGTACATGACAGAGAAACATACATTTTAGCATAGTAACAGAAGTGCCTGGTATTACTGGGTATTTTTGTAAAATGGGTTAAGGTAAGAAAGCAATATTATTTTCTGTCTTTTAATTGATGACCCTTTTGTCATTGCTGGTTAAAATGCCAGTCGCCCATCCGACATCTACACTGCCTCACTATCAAGTTCTCTGCTCTCATGAGATAAGAATTTGTTCCTTTTGTGTTGGATTGGATTCTGTAATTGTGGTAACTCCATATTGGGTTGGAACTATATACTTTCTGGTTTACTGTGGTTGCATGAAAAGATGTTTAGTCCCACATTAAGAAACTGGATGGCTTGTCTGCCTGGAGGGCTTGCTAAAAATGGAATTCATGGACCACTGAGAATATCTAAACAGTGGAGCCAGGGGGGATTGGGGACCACAAATATTACTGCATATCTCTGTATTATTGCAGGGCACAGTACTAGTGGCATAATGATGTTTCAAAGCTGATTCATTCAACATTGATTTAAAATTGCTACAAATCATTAAACTATTCTGGCTTCAAAGCCTAAAATTAAAATTGTTTCATCTTAAAATGGACTTGAATAAATGTCATGAAACAGTAAAAGTTACTAACAACATCCTAAGTAGTTCTCTTCGACTATATTCTCAACAGCAAACTCATCATGTGCTAAAAAAGTTGTTTTCATTCTGTTTCATCGTAGCTTATCTCAATTGCACTTAGTAATGACATGCAAGTGTACAATGACATTGGCTTTTCCAAAAATGTAAGGAAGTAATATTTTTTTCTTTGATTAAAAAAAGTAGTTTAATCAGTTCATTTCAGTTATTGTCATGTGCACACAGTGCAATGAAATTCCCATCTGTACATTTGAGTAATATGAAGCAGACCTCCATCTGTCAACGTAAATTTTGCATCGTTGGTTTTGTATATTATAACTTCATTGAATAAAAGGTCTTAGCAAACTTGACAGATTTCCTTTTGCCTACAGTTTTGTAACATTGACACTATATTTCATTTTGCATGTGATTTCACAACCACAAAATTCACTAAAATGGTGCTTTGGAGTTTTAAAAGTTTTTGGGGGGTTTTAAAGAAAAGAACACTGTACACCTCGGGGAAAAACTGTCTTTTGGAAATTTAGCATGGCTAAATACATCTCACAATAAGATATACCGTAACAATGTACTCTTAGATAAAACCTGTAATTCAGTGAGACAATGAAATTGTTATCCAGATTGGTTGAGAAGAAAACAGTGTACCCGTAGCCATAAATGAGATGCCAATTTGGCCAGTACAAGACTTTGTATACACTGGTAGCTGTGTCCTTTCATCAGCCCCGGCACACTTCTGCTACCTAATGGGAATTGTAGTCTATGCGTCATGGCTGGTTTTTGGTCTCCCCCACCCCCCAATTATAAACCGTCTCCCTAATAAACCCTCTCCTCCATTTTTTTGTGATTGGTGAACAAACAGTTGAACAGATTATGATTTTATTTAGATTAGATTAGATTAGATAAACTTTATTAACCTCTTGGGGAAATTATGCGAAACATATGAATCAATTAATTCCAGTTTTTGAAAATATTCATCCATTGTAGCCTATTTATATATACCATATGCAGCAAGTGGTCAGAATGGAAAATGAGGGTGAAGTTGTCCAGAATGTGATGTAGAACTGAGCCAGCAACCAAGCTTCATGGTGATGAATAGGTGTTATTAAACAGAAGTGCAATATTATCTTTGTTTTATAAAAAAATGGAAAACATGGCAGGACCTGATGGTGCAATTAATTGCTCTAGAGTCCTGGGTTTGAATCAAAATTCCATTTCCTTGTGTTATTTTCTCCTGTTACTTCTGTTTCTTCCCACCTTCCAAAGATAAACATTTTAAGTTGATTGCTGATTAAGAGCCATCAGCAGTATGTCTGTCTGCGGAGAGAGTGTCAACCTTGTCGAGAGGTTTACTTACCTCAGTAGCAACATTCATGCCTCTGGTGAATCTTGCTAAGAAGTGAGTAGACGGATTGGGTGAGCATCATGAGGTCACTCGAAAGGGATGTGTGTGACACTCCCGATAGCTATGCAAAAGGACAAAGGTCCAAGTCTTTAGAGTCCTGGTGCTTCCTGTCTTGCTATATGGTTGTAACACATGGATCCTATCCAGTGAACTGAGACAAAGACTGGACTCCTTCGGTACTGTGTTTCTTCAGAGAATCCTTGGATACCTTTGGTTTGAGTTTGTGTAAAATGAGTGGTTGCTCATGGGGTCCCAAATTAGACCTGAGTGTGTGAGGCTCATTACCTACATTGTGAGGAAGTGTCAGTTATGGCACTGCAGCCATGTGGCACAATTCCCCGAGGGTGGTCCGGCTCGCAGGAACCTCATTGTTGAAGGCCAATGTAACACCTGGTCATTTCCAGACGGTGGGACTGAACCGCGTGTCTGCCTGGGGGGTTGCCAACCAGGATCTCTAGCTGTTTCATTGTGTGATGGGTGCGGCAACAAACAGTAATAGTGCTTGCTCCCCAACCCTTACCTGACCTGCTAATTCTAAGTTGGTCCTGTTTGAGTGAGTGTGTCCAGAGATAGTTCCGATGCCTTACGCTCCCAATCCAGAGTTGCTTCCTGTCCTGTACTCAGTGTTGCTGGTATAGCAACCCAACTCCATAACCCTAAATTGCATGAGGCTTAAAAACATTAAGTAAAGGTTATTTGAAAAGGTCTTAGAGATGATGGGCCTTCAGTGGCTGTATCCTTAATGCCTTTCTATAATGAAGGCTCTTCCCAAATAAAGCAATGTCCTACATTTGCTCACATGCATGTATATTTTCTTAACAGCTGAAGTATAGGCAGACTAAGTGACAAGCTACATAAGGATCACTCTAGAAGTCAGTGCTGCTGATTGAATTAACAGTTTAAAGTCCAGAGCCCTAGCCACTTGGTCACACTATCTTTCAGTGCTCCCACCTTATAACAGCGTCTGAGCTGAATATGGCACACTGACAAATAAACACTAGTAGTGAAATAGGATATCTGGTCCTCCTGAAGGTAACGTTTGAGCGAGCACAGCTGTCCGTACTCGTATTATGGAGGAAAAGCTCTTTCCCTCTGAAGTAGAATGGTAGATCTCTTCAAATTTGCTACCTAGCAACAACCATTTGAAAAGGAATAAAAAAGGTTTTCTCTGTGCCCCATAAAGCCTGTACCTGCCGTACCATAGAGTGACTCATGCCTGCCTACGTACAGAGCTGATTAGTATTGCATCCCTAGATGGGAAATGTTTACAAATACAGCCAGAGCAAGGCTATACAAATTAGACTATGTGGCTCAAGGTGAACTGGCTTCCCAACCAGGTCTGCAAAACCAGTTTTTACCACCATAGTTGCTTGGATAGTCTGTGCTTTCCTTGTGATAGTGAATTAGATTTTTGGGTAACAAGTATAAATGGACTTTAGAAAATTATGTAAATAAAAGATTATGGGCAGCATGTAGCCCCATTGGCTCATATATCCAGTGCCCCAGATAAGTTATTAACAACCCAGAGAAAATCTACTGTAGTACAGTAAATAACAATAACTGGTAAATAAGTTCATCCATCCATTTTTAGAACCTGCTTTTTACAGTTCATTGCTACAAATAGTTGGAACTATGGCATTTCAGCATTCAACACAAGTCCGTCAGGTGTTTCCCCCAAGATTTTATGCATTACTGTATTAAAATGTTTACAACAACCCTTTGTCAGCTTTGTCATCTGAAGCTTCTTTTTCAATTTTCAAGTAATATTCTCCATGTGATTTCTTATGTAGAAAAGTGTTGGTTTTAGTAGTATTGGAAATCGTCTTCATGCTGAGTGCTGTAAGCAGTATTCTAGGCATCCCCTTTGCTGTTTGTGCGCACAGGCAGTAACAGGTGGGTTTGAAGCTCTCAGTTTACTTAATGTTTAAATTTATATTGTTGTATTTTGTCAGATGATGACAATTCCATGGAATATCATGATGATAAAATGCTAACCGAGACAGATCAGGCATCGGCACCCATTGTTTGATTAAATTCTTTTTGTCATGCACAGTATGAACTTGCATTTCTTTCACATCATCAGCATAAGAAGAACAGATGTTGTAATTGGGTAAGTTTCATTAGAGACATCTAGACATAAAGGGAAATTCTTTCCTGGCTCCACCAGAGTTTTCACGCCATAAGCGCCCACTTGAATGGGAGTATGGTAGTACCAACCCTAGAATACCCTCTATTGTAGAACTCACTCAGTCACAGTGGGATAGTTTAGGGTAACTAATAAACCTTACCTGAACTTTTTAGGATGACAGAAGATGACATGCAAACTCCACATCTTTATTTGCATTATTATTTGAAAAGAAGAGGAACTATACTTGTTCTCAATGGCTGTGTAAAATGCTTACTGCTTAAAATACAGCTTGAATGACTGATTTATTGGTTTATGGCTCTCTGACAGAGCTCTGCACGGTTCCCAAAGTTAATTGAGCTTTCATGCTTTCTCAAGTCTGTACCCAGCAAACCACACATAGGTTGCATTATATTTACTGTATTTATGAATATCAAATGGCCGTAGTATAGGAATCATGCTAATACAAGGAGGCAAAGAAATAAATATACATATGTGTGAGAAATAGAGAGACAGAGAGAGCGTCAGCTAAAATATTGGCAGCTTGATGTTCTGCCGGATTTGTTTGTTGAGGAGGCAGGGTGAGGAGGTGGAGAGGTAGGTGGGAGAACTATTCATCTGTGCAGATCATATTACAATCCCACAGTGGTTAGTGTATACGTGGGCTATAATGATTTTGACATTAACAATCTTTTGCTCTTTGAATATGACTATAGTTGGAGATACCCATTTTTAAACGGATATTCTGGTTTGATCCACTGCTCTGTCACAAAACTGCTTTATATAAAGGGTTTCTTGTGTCACAACATTACAGTGCATTTGCATGTTTTTTAAAATGTTATTTCCCTGTAATCGAGGATGAGCAAGTTTAAGAGCAACCAAGGTGTCAGGAAACAACCGAATACAAGCCATCCTGGAGAGAAAGGCAAACTGTTAGGGAGAAAATATGACTAACTGGCAATCCAGTAGGGTTCAGTGGACCTCATACAATAACAACCTAGAATTCAGTTAATGGGGCAACTAATCTGCTTGTTATCAGTCATTTGAAAGGATATTATTAGTACTAGGAACTAGTCTGTACACACTGCACCTACTAGACGGTGAAGGAGGTCCAATATCAACAAGCAAATTACTGAAAAGAAGGCTAACCTTCATTAACAGTCATTAACCACCTATGGAAGTGTAAAAGACAACAGTATAACTTTAACTATTATTGTTAAAATGGAATATGTAATGTGGCATTACATACTTGGGGATGTCCGAATATCTAACCCAAACATTAAACATTTTTGAAAAAGCAGTACATTTAAGAAAGCAATGGGAATTCCAAAGGATGTGGACTATATTTATTTTGCAGGTGGTGTAGCTATGTACCTAAAGCTGCAGGATCACCGATTTGATGCCTACAGCTGACTTACTAGGTGAACCAGAGCACGTCACTTAATATGCTTAAGATGAACGCTGTGAAAAGTTATGAGTGCTAAAAGGAACGACTTAAAAACCGGGAGATGACAAACTAAAGCATAAACTATGATTTCACAACAGTATAGATTATAGTATGTGGCCCATGGTTCACGCTGCTGTCTCTCAGCTCCACAGTACTGATTTTGAGTAAAGGCCTGATCATTTCCTATGTGAAGTTTGCCAGTTCTTCTGAAGTTTGTATGGGTTTTCCTTTTACATCCCATGTTCAGTCACTTGGTAATGGTATGTTGGCCTAGATTATAGTTATGTTAAAGTGTTTTTCTTTTTATGTACAGTGTGTGGCCATGTTAAGATTTGATCTTCATTTAAATAGTATGTATAGGTAAGGGCAGATATAATATAACATATCTCCTGCCACATTTACATTTTGCATTGCTTTGTATAAATTAAATAAAGAAATACAAATTTTATGTGTAGAAAAGGTAAGTACACCCCCATTCACTTCTGGTTGAGTTTTTATCACTACCGTAAATACCTAAAATTAGAATCAGGGTACGGCAGAATATCATTAAGGGATATCATTAGAGAAAATCTTGTCTGAACCAGTCATATTTAAATCACAGACATTTAGTGCAGTTCGCTCTGAAGAACAACCAATGAATTCTGTGTCTGTGTCCCTGACCACCAGCTCACAAACCCAACATTTATGCATTATTTCAATTAAACTAGTGAGATACTCATTCATACATCTAGCCTCTTGAGCCTCATCACAACTGCCATAAATGTTCTCAACATTGAACTTACAGCTGCTTTTGTTATCACTTTTTAGAGATATTATGACAAGGTGTCCTGGGAATTTAATGGATGTTCGTACCAACCACCAATTCCTTTCCTTCCATTTTCTTTCTCCACGTAACCAGTTGCCATGTAACAACCAGCATGGATGCAAAGCTAAAAAAGAAAGGTAATCACACAGAAACAGTAGCATAGCTTTGACGCTGGGTGCCACCTGCTTGTAAAACCTAGCAGAAACGTGTGTACACATGGTCTGAGGCTGCTGTGAATATGTGTATAGCTTTACATTAAGTTTAGTTTGCACGCATCTCGATGTGAGCGTGGAGAAGGGCGTATACAACATTTTTGTGCTTACGCACCGTTTATACATATGGCCCCTGGATCGATGAGGTCAAGACAGTTATTTGGACACTTTATCAGAAGACAAGTTTGGAGAAAACCAAAGACAGCATTTGCCCAGATGAACCTGATATCAGCTGTAGAAATGTCGGAAATGTTATGGTTTGGGGCTGCTAAGCTGCATTAGGACCTGGGCAACTCACCATCGTAGATTCCACTAGGAATTCTTCACTGTACAACTGCGTGATTGAGGATAGTTACTGTAAAGACCATCTGCCAGAAGACTGATACTCAACTGAAGGTGTCTTTACAATATAACAATGACCCTAAACATACTAGTAAAACCACCAAGGAATAGCTGAAAAGAAAGAATATAGATGGTTCTGGAATAGCCAAGTCAAATCCCATATCTGAATTGGCGTGGGGGGATTTAAAACAGGCTGTTCACACAAGACACCCCTCAGACATCTCACAGCTGAAAAAAATCTGCGTGGAGGAGCGGTATCTCCCAGTCAATGTCAGAGACTGCTAGACAATAATAGGAAACACCAAAGAGTGTAATACCAGCTCTTAGAGCCAAGGGTGTACTAAGTTTTTCCATGGATGAATTCTGTTCATTTTCGTTAAATAAATTACTGCAAAGTGACATTTTTATTGTTTTTCTTTTCAGTTACAGCAGTTTTATCTATAGATTTTGTTTAAATGAAGATCAAATCTTGATATACCTATATATTTTAAAAAAAGAAATCCATTTCATGAGGGTGTACTTACTTTTCACATGACTGTAAATGATTGTGGACATGTATCTGAGTGGTGCCCGTCCAGTTAGCACTGGTGGGATAGATGCCTAGAAAATGGTGTGAAATTGATATATGGCAGCATTGCCTTTTTCACTGTGCTTAGAATTGCAGTATATAATGAAAAAACACAATTTTACGGGGTAATCCAACCCATTCATAAATTTTAACCACATCCGAAGATGCAGCAGATTTCTGGAAAGTATCTGACTGGTAAAATTGGAAGCTGTGTAAGAATTTTACAAGTAGTCAATTTCTTTGAACAATGATCACTTCAGCAATGAAATTTCTTGATGTTCGTGTGTACAAGCCAATGTTATCACTCAATAATCACTCCTAGTAATCTCAAGTATTGACCAACCAACTTGTTCATATGTAGCTCATGAGGACATTCAGTGGATGGATAAAGAAATGGGTTGATGTGGAAATTGTTCCGTATATATTTATATAAGATGTACCACCTTCTTATCATAACAGTGACACCAAAGAAGCTCATTATATCCTTTACAATTGGATGTGCTTGTTTGTATTGTAGAGGCATTTTATGGGACTGTAAGGCACCACAGCTGAGTGGCTTCAGACCTTTTCTGGTGGCCTTTGCCTTGTGGGTTGTACTTAAAAGATTCATGGGGAGACTGGACACAAACAAGACTGTCAGTTATTCATGGTGTACACTCCATAACAAAAGGAAAAGAAGAAAAAGAAGATTGTAGAACAGGAAGGTGTGAATTACAGCATGCCTCTGAATTTGGGGGAGCTTACTTTAAACCATTGTGAAGAAGGTGTGGGCTGTATCTACAATAGCCCAGCATTTTCTGTGCATGGCTTTTTACTTCTGCATTAATCAGCTCCTTAGTTAAATAATTGAGAAGACACTTGGTGTCCATTTTTCCTAAACATCCTTAAGTTATGCCCTTGTATTCTTGCCCCAGAGCTGGCTTGCAAAATATTCCAGTGGATCATTGCAACCTGTGCTCATAGTAGCATCAGTCAGGTCCTCTGTGGAGCTTCTGCAGTCAGAAGACATATTTTGCTGGGCATGCTCAGCTGGCGGGTCAATGGCTCATAAAACTCCTTCTGGAGAGCTTGTGGCTGCAGCTTTCAGGGGTGCAATGTTAATAGCAGCAAGCTATTTACTTAAGGTTGTTTTGGAAAAATGAAGTTACCAAGGAAGGGTCTATGTTTTATTTTAGACACTGTTGTATTTGAAAGTAATAAAGAAAAGGCACAATAGCGAATGTCATGGGTGACACTGCTTGCAGTTTGCACCATGGTGTGAAACACTGAAGAGAGGCAAGCTAGCTAGTCATGCTTACCCCATTGAAAACTGAGTAGAATTATCTTTGTTTTAATCAATGGCTATGGTCATTTTAGAGAAAAACACTTATGCCAGAGATCTTTGCGCATTTTAGGAGGAATGCCACATTAAAGAGTTTTGAAAGTCAGAGTTAAGATATTCCTGGTGGTGATTACTATGAAACAACTGCTTGTATGTTTGTGTTGATGTTGTATTTTACACAAACTCCCTGGAAAACTGTTCCATTTAACATCCCTGAAATAGAAATTTTGTAATTAGGTTGATATTTAATATCGGACTAACTTCTTGAGACAGTTAAGGCACATTAAGAGAATGTGAGTCTCTGGTACATCAAGGAAACAGGATCATCAGGGTGTTTCCTGACTTTTACTGAGAACTAGGCTCTTCAGCTGCATCCCAGTAACCAGGTTTGGAGAAAAATGTCATAGACTGGATGGCAATGCTGACTGCCAGTGAGGTGTTAAGCCATTGCAATTAACACAGCAGGGGGGTAGTCTCTTTTTTTATCTTACCCAGGTATAAAAAAAAAAAACCCTAGTCCAGTAAACAAGGTGGCTATTCTCTGCACCTGGAATTTTCCTGTAAATGAAACATTTTATAGTATTCTATCCAAAATGTATGTAAAAGAATGATGTACAAGAGGTTTTGCTTTATCAGTTTTACTGCAGTTTATTTGCATATGTGCACTTGTGTCATACACATTAAAAATTATTCTCATACAGCACACAACAGTACAATTATATTCCAAGTACAAGCGTGTGTGTGTGTGTAAGTACAAAATAAATATGTATGTAAGTATAGGTAGAACATTACACATACTTCGGCACATCTACTTAAAGCATAAACGACAGAGACAATGGTTTTCTGATTACTACAACTCACTATAAATTTATTCTCAAGATATACATTTTTTGGATAAAAGCGTCAATAAATACAGAAAATTTAAATATATAGTGGAGGTATAAAAATACATTCATGCGTGTAAATGGTTTCTGGCTTTCATCTTTTGTAATAGTTTCTAGGTTGGAAACTATCTCCATTGAAGAGATTTTCAATATTCTTCTATTATGCTGATTTTTGGCAGTTGCTTACAGTGGTATTTATTACCTTGTCCTTACACTATTATGTACTATGCACATTTGTAAATGTGTTTTTTTTTTTTCTTAATTATTTGAAATCTTACCTAGAATATTTGCAGGCTAGCAGACAATCAGTATTCTTACTCAGTCTGTTATACCAGATGCGAATGCTCAATTCAACTTCGGCAGGACTGCAGCACAGACTTGCTCCATCGGAGTCACAGCCTGTGCAGTTTCAAGCAAGAAAAGATTGTGTGACCAGAAATTGAAATGTTATTGGAAGCCAAGCCTCGATTCTTTAATCCAAAGTCTGTCCTATATTTCAATAAAACCAAGGGTCCTCAACATAGAGAACAAAGCAAGGATTCTGTTAAACCAGAAAATCAAACAGGAATCACACACAAACAAGGAAAAGTATGTTACCCAATACAATAGAAAAGAAATGAAAGTAAAGCCAGAAAAAAAATGAATTATGAAATCAGTCCATGACAATCTGTTTTTTTTTACTTCCAGACATCCTCTTTGTATTGTTTACTGGTGGATTATGTACAGTAGCAAGGATATTGTTAAAAAAAGGGACTGGGAGGTGAAACAACAATTTCAAGAAACAGGAACAAAAACATTTTCCTGAAGTTTGCTCCAGTATTGTTATCAAAAACAAAATAAAGAGGGTCAAACCGTACATAGACAAAATAAGGGTTGACAGGAATCATTACTGAAATGATGAGGATATTACCATACCTTCAACACTAACACTATGAACTCAAATAAAAAGTACAAAGCTATATATAGTATGAGCAGTTAATCAGAATACCTATCACTATAAGCTCAAGACTAATGCTGTTTAAGGTATAAATCCATAATCTCGGACAATGTTCTGAAGTGTTGTGCTAAGTTTCATGGTGCATCCTTCATGATATGCCACAGTGTGCCCCTAAGAAGGCATACCTTAGCAGCAGTACAGTGCATTCTTGCAACTCCCCAGCAAAGTGCTGAGATTCTAAAATGACGGTGTGACACACTTAATATTAAATAACAAAAACATTAAGATCTTTCAAGCTGCAGAAGTAATCCAAAACATAAATATCTTCATGTCTTGAAAACAACACTTCAAGAAAATTCTTAACAAATCGATTAAAAATAATGTATGACAAAAAAGATGTCATAAATAGGATTCAAAGGTTTACTGCTCTTAACACAGCCATGCCTTGAAATGATATTTGTAAACTGTATAAAAATTAACACTGACAAACTAAAGAAGGGATTGACAAACTCAGTTATGCCAGGTTGAGCGTTTCAACTTACATTACAGACATTTCTTCAATCTAGCAGAGGTCTTCTTAAAGGACAGTAAAATGGAAGTGCTAGAGGGTGACTAGATAGATGGAGTTTTCTGGGTGAAGGTTGAAAGTCTTATGGATTAAGAAGCACTACAGAGAAAGCAAACGGATAAAAATTCTTTATCTTCTTTTGCATCCATTTCTAGTGATCCACTTTGCTTGGTCTCTGTAGGCATGTGTGAATAATCTTACCCTGACAACTGTAATCCAGAAAATCATTTTATTTATTGCAAATAAAAACCATTAATTATTGAAAATAAAAACCACTAATCTATATATATATATATATATACTAGCTGCCCCCCCTCTGCTCCGCCCATGTAGTAGTGAAACAGGTCAGTGAGGAAGGCCCTACCTAGCTCCCTACACCTGACGTCACGCTTCTCCCTACATTCGGCCTGCAGCCTCTGTCTCAGATTAGCGTGAATATAATCGCTTCTGCAAGCGAACTAAGTTGCAAAATCAACTGGAATGTTCAAGCAAATTCTAGAAAAAAACCCAATCTAAATCCCTTAAGTAATTCTCTCGTTTGCTAGCTAAGCAGATGTAAGATATGCCCGAGGCTGGTGTGTGAGGGAGGAGGGCCCTGCCCCGCTTCCCTTGGTCCTCTGAGTCTGTCTCGGATTCGTGCAAGTAAATTGGTACTGCTAGCAAACTATGATACTTAGCGAGATGAGAGAAGTTGCAAAATCAACCGGAATGTTCAAGCAAATTATAGAAAAAAAACTGATTTAAATCCATTAAGTAGTTACTGTATCTTGTGAAAACCAGACAGACATTGGATTATATATATATACTAGCGCTTCGCAGCGGAGAAGTAGTGTGTTAAAGAAGCAATGAAAAAGAAAAGGAAACATTTTGAAAATAACGTAACATGATTGTCAATGTAATTGTTTTGTCACTGTTGTGAGTGATGAGTGTTGCTGTCATATATATATATTTACACACACACATAAACATATATATATACATATCTATACATATACACATATATATACACACACACATATATACATACATATATATATATCTACATATATACACATACATATACATACACACATACATACATACATACACACACATATATACACACAAATACATATATATATACATACACACACACATATACACACAAATACATATATATATACATACACACACACATATATAAACATATATATACATATACATACATATCTACATATATACACACACAGCTATTTCGTATCAGTGCAA
>JANRMT010062792.1:9980797-9999014 GCA_026402145.1 Polypterus bichir lapradei
AGTGAGTGAGGGCTTTGCCTTTTATTAGTATAGATATATAATTGAAATAGAATGTCTTGTCTGTTTGTCTGTATGTTTACATATACAGCCCTACACTCTTTGATCAATCTGGACCACATTTTCATTAGTTGCTGCCTAGGATCATAGAGACAAGATAGAGTGCAAAATTTTGATCCTTGGTGTCCCAGTGGATTTTTATTTTTCCTTTGTGGTGCAGTTTGCACACCAATGCCACCTGCTGGTTCAGAGCAAGTGAAACATCTGAACAGACTAAAGCCACACTAGCAGACAAATTAACCAGAGCTTAACATTACTGACCTGGGCTATGCCGTATGCTGCTTCTAACTACTGTAATATTAAAAGGAGTATTTTATGCTTTTGTAGGTGTTGGGTGAGCTTGATCTTGAGTGGAAGTACAGCACAACACAAATAAGAATCAAAAGGATGTTTAACTTCCACTTTGTTCCTGTTTCTTCATAATATAAGTACTACAAACTGTTCTATTTTAAACAAACAGGATGTGTTAGACATGACAGCATTCTTAGTTACAACCCAGTAACGAGTTACCACAATTTTGGAATCCAATTGCACTCAAAAAGAACAAATTCTTGACTCACGAGAGCAGAGCATTGACAGAGGGGCAATGTGGATGACAGATGGGACATCTAGCAATAGCAACAGGGCCACCGTTTAAAAAAAAAAACAAAAAAACGCATAAATCTTTGCTTTCTTAACCAATTCTACAAATATACCTGGGCAATGATGGGTACTTTGGCTAGTGAATATTCTAAATTTCACTTAATAAAACATGAGACTTGCTTAATAGCTCCACATATTTTTGGTTTCTCTTTTATTTAATTCAGTGCAACTCTTTATTTCATATATAAGATAGAAGAAATACTGATTTCATGAAAAAATGTCTTTGGGTTTCAATAGAAGAACTCATTTTTCTACCCTTTAAACATGATTTGAACAGTTTTAGAAAGAAGTGTGTCTGTGGTTAAAGTTTGGTGGACACTTCATTTAACATCAAATTTTGTACCCATTAATTTAAAAAGCTCATTAGGTTTTGGATGAATTCGTTATTCAGCTTCTTGTTTTTAAGGGTCAGTGTTTGTAAAATCAATATGAATGACAGTTAAACCACTTCTCAGAAGCTGACAACATTTGCTATATGCATTTAAGACTTTTAAAGAAAGACATTTATAATTATTGAGTCCAGCTCAAATGTCGATCTCTTTAAAGATTGAATTTTTTTTGCTGTTATTCATTATGAAGATGTCTGTTTGTTTGTAGCAGATGCTTACTTGTTTGTTTAAAATGTTCTCCTGCTTTGAGTTTTGAGCTCAGCACATCTATTTTATGAGATGGGGTGCTTGTCCCTAGGCTATCATAGAAGGTATGGATTTCTGCATGTTCTTTTCCAATTTTTAAAATCTTAAATGGAACAAACCATGAGTTAAGGAATTAATGTCAAATTCACATAATACATAAAAAGAACTAGCTGAATATTTTTTTAAAATTCCCTTTAAAGAGAGCTAAAATGTGGTACTGCACCTGTCATATATTTTGGCAAATTCACAACATTTAATGTATTCATGTTATACATGTGGAGACTGTCATATGCTGGCCACATCAGATTGAAAAAAAAATGTTTCATTTGTGATGAAACAGTAGAGAGTGAACATTCTTCAAATAATAACCTTGAAATTGATATTAGTTTGAATAGTAAAAATTAAAGTGAACTCCAAAACTGATACTTGTTCTTCTGTGAAGAATTTCCCATAAATTCAGGAATATTGATTTCTGTGGCCAAACGTACTTATATGTGACACAAATTCTACACACTATCAAATTATTTAAAGCTCTACCAAAAGCAGCTTGCATATTACCACTGTTTTTCTTGCCTGATGTCATGCTAAGCAAGATGGGTTAGAGCCTTTGTTGTTTTTGTCATCCATGTTATAAAAGAAAAAGAATTTAGAAATTAGGAAACAAAGAAAAATCTGAATCACTTTGAAGAATTTTTAAAAATCATTGTAGGCAAGAATTTGTATAACAACAATAAAAAAAGGGGCATAGAAGGGAACTGGTCAGCGCTGTGGCATCATTGCTTCAGAGTTCTAGCTGCCTTGTTGACGTGGGTTTTCTATGGATACTTGAGTTTCCGTCCACATCCCAAAGACATGCTGACTGCTTAACTGGCAATTCTGAAATGGCTTGATGTGAGGGAGTGTGCCCTACAACGGACTGGCACTCTGTTCAAGGTTGGTTGGTACCTGGTACTGCTAGAATAGGCTTTACTTTAGACACTCTGTATTGAAATAAGAGGATTTGAAAAAAGAATGAATTCTGTTTCCTTGCAATTTAATATTTACAACTAGTAAATGGGGCATGTAATACAAAGATCACCATCATTCTTCATGCTTTCCTAATATTTGCACTCTTCTCAGAGGATCACTTGTAATAAATTTTCACACATACAGAATAGACAAGAGTTTATATGTACAGTACTTAGTTAATTAAATAGTGACTGTAGTATTGTGATGCTCCAGATTCCTCCCATAGTACCAAGACATGCAGGTTAGGTGAGACAGAGATGATAAGTTGACTCTAGTGTGCGTGTGTGTGTTCACACTGCCATGGACTGGCATCCTGTCCTGGGGTTGCTCCTGCCTTGTGCCCAATGCTTGCTGGGATAGGATCCAGGGTCCCTGTGGCCCTACTCTGGATTTGTGGTTTTGAAGATGAATGAATGGAGGGATGGACAGTAGTATTGTCCTATGTACAGTGTACAGTGAAACTCTCCTATGTATGTCAAAAGACATTGAAACTCTCATAATACATAAAGTTAAATAACAATACAAAGCTTGATTTTATTTAATTGAAAACACAATCTGACTAACCCATGTAACTCCTTACTCTTGTTTCCATGCCACTTGTTCAGTGGTTCAATTCCTAAAACTGAGTTAAATAAAAACCCTAACAGAAAACTACATTTTGTTGGGCTAGAGTTTAACAATACATTGTTCAATGGCTATAATTTTTGTCATCATTAACAGCTGTCGTCCTGACTTCTCTGCATTAATCATATATGTCAATCCTTTTGTTAAATCTATTTAACAAACATTCTTAATGTCACCAGAAATGTCACTCTAAGTACATGTCACAATCACCAATGTGTTAAATAGTTAATTTTTACATTTTTAGTGCTGGATTCTTTGTTGTTGGTTTTTATTTGTTTCACCACACGTAGCTGAAACATGCATGAGTATGTTGGAAAGCTTATGTTGGTGAGCTTAGACATTTGTTATGGCATCTTATTCAAGTCTTGTATTCAAACACATCATCAGTCATCTCAGTTTGAGCTACACATGGAATAATAGTGACTTTGCGTTTGAGAAAGGTACTACATTAAGGAAACTTATTATGAATACAATCTGAAATCCAGTTTATACTATTGGAAATGTATTGATAATTAAACTAAACCTAGGAGATGTACTGTGGTGCTGACCTTCATTGCTTACACAAATTGGCTTTGCCTTTATGCACTGGTGTTAGATTTTCACTTTACTATCTTATATCATCCATGATGTATTAATGGAAGCTCATCTGTTTAACGGTACCCTTGGAGTTATCCCAGAAACCCTCTCCCATTCTCAATGATTAGTCAAGTGACCTTTGTAACGCTGCAAACCTACCTCATTATTTAGCTCAAATATAGGCAGAGTTCATAATAAACACACACCCATATATATTTATACATTTACATATACACATATACAGTTTTTAATTTTTACAGTGCTATTTTATAGTATTTACAGTTTGCTTATTTGGAGGAGTTTATATAGCAGGACATAAAGTAGGTAATGTATCTTCAGGTGATACTTTAGGCCAAAGCCACCCCGATAGATAGGCCTAGGATGCCAAAGATAATAATAATTCATTACATTTATATAGCGCTCTTCAAGGTACTCAAAGCACTTTACACAGTGAGTGGGGAGCCACTTTAACCATCCCTAATGTGTATCATCCAGCTGAATAATGTGATGGCAGCCATTTTTGTGCCAGTACGCTCACCACACATTAGCTGTTAGGTGGTGAAGGGGTGAGAGATAGTTAGCCAATCAGAGACAGGGGATGATTATGGGGCCAGAATGACCAGGCCTTTGGTGGACAATCTAGGCAGGATATCACAAAACACCCTACTCTTTACAAAGGATGCCCAGGGATCTTTAATGACCACAGCATGCCAGGACCTCGGGTTTTATGTCTCATCCCCATCAATGCACTGGTGCATTGGGATACACATTCAGACTGCTGGGCAGGTGCCCCCTGCTAGCCTACCAACACCTCTTCCAGCAGCAACCCAAGCTTTTTCCTGGTTGGTTTCCCATCCAACTACTGGCTGGACCCAAACATGCTTAGTTTCAGGTGGATGACCTGTTCTGAAAGGCAGGTGGTATGGCTGCCGGCAAAGATGGCAAAAAACTGAGCACCCATGAGTGGTGTTCTTCCCAACATTATCCCCCACTATACAAAATATCTGAAATGCTTTCCTGAACAGATTTCTGCTGTTCCTGCTCCATAGTGATAACTACTTGAGCTCAGATGTTTGACATGCGACTTCTAGTTCTGATGTGGAACAGAAGCACAAATGAATTGCTGCAGCCTGTTGAACTAAAATGAGGAGCACACAGCCAGAGGTTTGAATCCTGGAGGAGATTAACCTGTGGTAGGTGCAGCCTGACCCCTTTAGAATGTTGTCAGAAATGGACAGCCATTCAGCATAAGTGGGAACCTTTTAGTAGAATGCAGGACCCTGCATTAAAGAAGACAGACAGTAGCTTCCTTTTTGAATGCAGTGTCACTTCACTTCTGCATGCCAAGATACTTGTTTTTCCAGGAGGGCTTGTCAACACAATGCTGAAGGTTCAGGAGATACTATGACATGCAGATGCTCCAACTGAGCATCACATAATGGATGAATTGATTTGTAGTATTATTGCCCTTGGCAATTAGTGACTGCACTATATTTCTTGATGTCATATACTCAGAGTTATAATATATAAAAAAAAATATGATCATGCACAACATGCTTCATTAATGTATTTGGTTTTGACTATTTCTTATAAATGTCTGCTTCAAAGAAAAATACTATGTGGTTAATAAAAACATCAGTCAGGAAATATGAATGTCATTAAATATGGAAGTAAATTAAAACAATACTCTGAAAAGATTGTAGAAAAGTAATAAAATCTGAAATTGCCTTACAGGATTTTGAAAATCTCCATGCGTCAGAATCCTTTGGCCAGCATTTGTATATCTCACGCCTGGTTACTTACAGCCCTCACAAATGTGCAGATTAAAAGACTCAGATTGTGTCTATCAAAGTGCCTGCGTGAAGATGTCTTTCATTTTCTACAGCCCAGTTCTAATATTATTTTTAAATATCTGAAATGACATGGTATTTCAATTCTTATAAAAATGACATTTACATTAAATGCCACATGTTTCCTGCAGCATCTCTACTATTATGTCGAACAGTTTCATAGGTTTATTTCACTTTTCCGAATATATCAATTTAAAAGGGTGGTTACAGATGATGAGAGAGAGCTCTGCTTTATTTGTCCATTATTTCTGTAACAAATCTAAACTCCAAAAATAGTGAAGATGGACAAGCATTATTTTCAAATATCTGCCTTTCTGCCTATTTAAAAATTTGCCATGCCTAATCCTTGAGACTGCCAATGATAATGATAACAATTACTAAAGTGACTTGAAGAAGGGTAGTGCAGACAGTGTGGGAATTCTTACTCGCTTCACTTTTTTAAGAAATAAAGGCTATGAAAAACTTGCGTTCCCATGGCAACTGAGAGGAAACTGCCAGTAACTGATTGCACACCTGCAGGAGTTCACATCCCTAAATGAAGCACCTGCTGAGGAATCCTCGGAAGCAATGTCAGCACTTACCATTCAAAAGGGACCGTTCTCAAATTGTATAATAAAGCATGAGAACTTTTTAAAATCAACAACTTTGCATTCTCCCTCTCTCCCCCATTCTTCCATCCCAACTTTAAATCTGAACGAAAGCTTGAAAAGACTTACACTCAGGCATTATAACAGTGCGTACTCCACAGATACATAAAGGCTCATCTCTCAACTCTTGATTCTGCGTAAGATTTCTATAACACCCCGGGTTTCTCATTTCCATTTGAGAAATTTCTAGGGGCTACCTAGCTGCATCTATGAGTCAGGTACTGCTATGAAACAAGATGTTAATAAATACTCAGTATGAAGTCACAAAGCTTTAATGACTCTTTAGAAGAGGGGCTTACCTCTAGTGCATGTACAGTATTAGTCAGTTGCTCTGTGCAACCAGTTTGTGTTGCATACAAATATACTTTTCTTACTTGTTAAATTATTCTGCCATGGTATGTAATACTGTTACTACTACTACTACTACCACTACTAATAATAATAATAGTAATAATAATACATTTTATTTATAGCACTTTTATGTAATGTAGTATCCCCATATTCATTCTTTTTATATTATATTTGTACATTTGCATCAAGGTTCTGTATGTTTATTATGGTGTTTAAATTTCTTTCTTCATGCAGGATCCAAACCATCATTTATATCCATGAGATTGTATACAGTTACAATCTTCTTCTTTCGGCTGTTCCTGTTAGAGGTCGCCACAGCGGATCATCTTCTTCCATATCTTCCTGTCTTCTGCATCTTGTTCTGTTACACCCATCACCTGCATGTCCTCTCTCACCACATCTATAAATCTTCTCTTAGGCCTTCCTCTTTTCCTCTTTCCTGGCAGCTCTATCTTTAGCATCCTTTTGCCAATATACCCAGCATCTCTCATCTGCACATGTCAAAACCAATGCAATCTCGCCTCTCTGATTTTGTCTCCAAACTGTCCAACCTGAGCTGACCCACTAATGTACTCCTTCCTAACCCAGTCTAACCTTGTCACACCCAATGCAAATCTTAACATCTTTAACTCTGCCACCTCCAGCTCTGTCTCCTGCCTTTTTCCTTTCTTGTATATGAAGTATTGGGAAAGTATTGGAAGCGTTCAAAAATTTGATTTCAAGATTTTGATGAATCTCGACGTTTTAGACCTCCTTGTATCTGTGTGTGTGTGTATAAACACGATAACCTGATTACGCTTTCACTTAGGTCAACCAAATTTTGAACACAAGTATTAGGTACAAAACGTAGATTTTGATCAACTTTTGAGCGATTTCCACTAACTGAAAGTGGTACTTTTCCCCAAAAATATTAAAAAATTTGATAATTTCACATCATATTATGGTAAAGCACCACATTCTAAGTATTTTTTGTCGCTTCCCATATTTCCGAAAAAACGACCGGTTTTCGAGATAATCGCAATTTTCCGTTTGACGTTCAAATGGTAATACAGTACGTACCCATTTTGCTTTGCATAGATGACATTTTGTGTACAAGTATTATGTTATATATACATTACTAAAGTCTCTTGCAACTTTTGAACCACTTCTGCTTACTGAAGGTGGTAATTAACCTAAGTTGTTCGCCAAAATAAAATTATTATGGCAAATTGTTTATTCATGTAGAACCCGATTTATTCAACTTTACTTTTATAATAATTGTTCAATATATTATTAATTTGATTTGATTTGTTGTTGATGGTTCTTTAATGTACATAATATAAAAATATAATCATTGTCTTGTGGTTTACTCCTCAAATGTCCTTCCCCATATCTGAGTATACGAAAAAGTCTAGGGGAGAGCACTCGTGATTTTTTGTCAGTGCCACTGTCTCCTCCCCATATAACATAGCTGGTCTCACTACTATCTTGTAGACTTTCCCTTTCACTCTTGGTGGTCCAGAGATTGCAATCAATCATATGATCTTACAGTCCATTCACATTGTAATTTTGATTCTAATATATTGCAATCTGAGAAGATACTAAAATGAAAGAAATAAAAATGAGGAAAGACCTTACAACCTTTGTTTTTAATAAGAGCATTGTCAGCTTCAGCTCCTTAGCATACGGAAAGGTGAACCATCGTCCCAGTCTGAGTCATGTGCACTGTGGAGCAGGTTTTCTTCAAGGGCCTCTTTGTATTTGGTTGCTAACATTATTTCTTCAACTGTAACCTGTGTGCCAGTCCCTATCTCTTTATGCTAGCATTATGCTACCACCACGACCATGCTTCACTGTAGGGATGGTATTAGGCTGGTGATGGGTAGTGTCTGGTCTTCTTCCAACGCAGTGCCTGGAGATCTGCCCAGAGAGTTAAATTTTAGTCTCATCAGACCAGAGAATCTTTTTCTCATGCTTATAGTCCTTTAAATGTCATCAAATGCCATTTACTGAAGAGTGGCTTCCATCTATCCACTGTACCATAAATGTCTTATTGGTGGAGGGCTTCAGAAATGGCCATCCTTCAGACATGTTCCTTCATCTCAGCATAGAACTTCTGAGTGCTCTGTTAGAGTGACCATTGGGTTCTTGGTCACAACTTATGGTGTGTATCCCTTCCTTGTGTTTACCAAAAAAAAAACCAAAACAAACAAAACTCAAACTGAAAACAAAGCCTAGTTGCTTCACTCGGACCAGTCCATTACTATCTGGCAGAGCATCTCACTTACCACCATCCACCATCACTGCCCCTGAAGTGCAAATTCTTTGCCAGTCAAACTACTTCACTACCCTCTCTGTTTCCATCTTGCCAGTTTTGCTTTTGCCATAGCTCTCCTCTTAGCACTAAACTCAGCCCTTGCACAGAGCGGTCTTTAAACCCTGACTTCTGGGGTAACACCTGGAATCGATTCAGCGGTCAGAAAAATCTTTTGAAACCCTGTTACCATCCTCTGGCAACCCTGGATAACTCTATACAGTACTCCTAAATCTAGATGGTGAATTGAAAGGTTTGACAGTGTTAGTAACGTCTATCTCAATTTCTGTGTCATAAGAAACAAAAATCTTGTTAACTCCTTTAGTAAAATCTTACCATAATATTAAAAAGAAGAATGCCTTGTTGTCATCTGCTGATCTGGGATAATTTGTCAGCCCTTCCATCATTCCCCCAGGTACATTTCCCTCTCTTCATTTTCTGTAGAGTAGGACCCTTTCTACAAATGTCGCATATCACCCTGTTTTATTGGCTAATTACCTACAATGGTATTTCAAAGCGCTCCTCATTTTCCATTTTAGGTTCTTCATTTGAAGTGTACACCCTCCTGGACTGACCCCTTACAGTGTGTCTGCTTCTTCGTCCTTCTACCTGTAGTGTTTTTTTTGCTAGCTTAGCTACCTATCACGACCTGATGTCTATGTGTGAGTCACCTGTAATTCTTTGTGTCTATTTGTACAGCATTTATAAAGTGATGGAGCCAACAAGTTCAAATGGCTCTGTGAAATGAAGCAAAGTAATTCATGTCTCCATGGCCTCAAATTGAACTTGCATCCTAACGCCCACACTCAAAATAAGCCTTTCCCCTTTACCATGAATACAAGGCTTATACTCAGAGAACATTAAATGGCATGGGAGACATCAAGCACCACTTAAGGTCACAAATATTTGAATCAATGTCCTTCAAAAGAATTTTAGAGGAAGAAAAAAGAAAGAATTAATTAACCAGTTTACTTATTTATTCATTCATTCATTAATTCTCTACTGTGCTTTGCTCTCTGAACATACCCATGTTGGGGTATTATCAAATTAGCTTAAACTGGAAATGTTTTACCAATAGAGACTTAAATTACAATACATTTCTGTGAGCTTCTTTTGAATGACTCAAGGGAAGAATTTTAATGTTTTGTTCTGAAAAACGTTCATTTATAAACAAACAGGGTTATAATAGAGCATGTAAAGTAAAGTTATGTATTTTTTCAAATAAAACATCAAGTTTGGCTGTTATAATTTATTTCAGCTGCATAGGTGGCTATTTCCTATGCATATTCATGATTTTTTTTTACCCTTTGTTAACTGCATCACATTTTGTTTCGGCCTGATAGAGTTGGACTGTTTATGTTCTGGTCATTATAGAAATGAATTTGTGCCAGGTAAATAAATGCTCTTTGTGTTTGTGAATGGAAGATAATGACTGTGCAAAGAAACCGGAATGTTTGTGAAGCATATAGATCTATACATTAAATGCAAGCATGCTACTTTTCCTGGAATTGTGCTTTTATCTGCAATTTAGGTTAAGTGATATAACTATGATAAAAATGATTTTAAGTTAATGTGATAAAGTCTAAAATATAATTCAGGAAAAAGGCATATGTACACGTTTAACTGTGTAATGCCTGTTTAATAATGTTAGTATATGGAATTGAACTTTCTGTGAATATTTTTTATTCAGTATCTGTAAAGGAACATTATTAAGATGCTTTTAACTTTTAACAGGAAATTGCTTTCAGCACATTTCTGTGTGACATGTAAAACTTGTAGTTAAGATTTCTTCTGTTCAATTAATTCAATTCACATTTTACAAGTCAACCAGCTTTCCTGATTAAAACAAGACATGTAATGTCATGGTTTTTTTTTTCTTCTTCAGAAAAACACTGAAAACAAATGCTAATGGTAGCAGCTAAATTGCTCATATTTTATGTTAATGGATAAATAAACTGTAACAAAAGCAAAGTCTCATCCCAAAACTGCACTTTACGCTGATTGGTGTTTCTAATTTGACCTCGCGTAAACATCAGTGGGCCCCAAGATGGACTGGTGACCCCAAACTGACCCTGATAACACAGTGATGGGTCTCATTTCTAAGAACACTGCAGCTTCATTCAAAATGTGAGACAGTGCATTGTGCTGTGTTGTTCACATGAGGGAGACTTCTATCACAGCTGGCTTCATACCTTGTCTTCATTTTTATGCAAGTTTTCTTTGTTTTCTTCACATATGTACTTAATTCATTCCATTCGTTCACCAGCCTTGCATAGTATTTGCTGTAACGTTTCATCTTCATTTGTATACAATATTACATTTTATGTAACATAAAACCTAAACATGTGTTTGTAGTTTCTGTTTAGTTGAGTGGTAGAGTATGAAATTTCATTACTACTACTTTTGAAGCCAAAGAATTTTTAAAGGTAATACCTCAGAAAAAGGAGAACCCTAACTCAAAAATATTGGATCAGACCAGAATTACTTGTTATCCTTTTATACAAATTAGATAGAAATGCAGAGTTTCCAGCTTTCTGGATTTTGAAAAATGAAGGAACTAAGTCCACCCATTTAATAAAAAATGGCCACCAATAACGTTAGCCCTGTTTTTACTTCAAATAAACGAATATATAGCAAGTTCAAATTCAGACCTGCATTTTCTTTCTTTCTAAATGAATATTATGATTTGTGCAGTTGCTTCAAGGCATGTGTTTTGCTTAATATAAATGCACAGAGAATATGTTTAACATTTATTTAATTCTTCATTCCCTTTATTTATTATTTATTGTGTTGAATGTTCCCTTTTATACATATCGAATCATTTACTTTCATTTCTATACAATAATCAGGCATTTATGCAGGTGTTTTTTTACTTTTATTATTTATCATATATTTTTTTTTTTTATCATTTTTTTTTTACATTTTTGGTAAATGTTTGCTTGCACTTGGCAATATTGTTTGAGGTTACCATGATGACTAAAACTCAAGAGATATTAACTATTGATCATTATTAGTATACCAAGGATAGTATCAAAATATTACATATACTACAAAAGAAGACTAGGACAATGGAAACTGCATCACTAGAATGAAAATAACCTTTCAGTTATATCCCAATAATATATCATTCTGTGGTCTACAATTGTACTATGTATTCACTTTATTCAACCTGCACCCACTGGCTCATAACCATCTGTTCTACTATTCCTATATAAATAAAATGCATTATTATTATTTTAAGAACATAAGAACAAGAATAATTTGACAAAAATGAGACCATTCAGTCCATCAAGCCTGTCTGTTTAACTAATAACTTTGCTGTCCCAACATCTCATCCATATTTTTCTTCAAAGTTGTCAAGGTATTTTACTCCAACATATTTTGATAGTTTGTCATGACACCAAGTCCATACAAGCACTGAACAGAGTTGGAGCAAGAACACACCCCTGACGAACCCCAGAATCAACTGGGAAAAACACAGAGGTTCTGCCTCCAGTCTGCACAGCACTCACAGTACCAGTGTACAGGCCAGCCATGATATCCAGCAACCTCGAGGGGATCCCGCGAACCCTTAGGATGTCCCACACGGCAGCTTGATCAACTGAATTGAACGCTTTATGAAAATCAACAAAGGCTACAAAGAAACACTGCTGATATTCACATTGGCTCTCCATGAGAATCCTCAGTGCCAGGATGTGGTCGATGGTAGACTTCTTAGACGTAAAACCAGACTGTTCTGGTCGCTGGTAGGTGTACAAGTGATCACGTATCCTATTGAGGATGATCCTAGTAAGTACCTTACCCGGCATAGGCAATCACCCTTCCTTTTCCAGATAGGGATGACATGTCCCGTTTTCCAGTCAGTTGGGATGATGCCAGTCTCCCAAATGGAAGCAAAGATTGCTTTAAATGCCAGGAGGACAGCCTTACCACCAGCCTGGAGAAGTTCACTCCAGATACCAAAGATCCCTGCCACCTTTCCTCCCCTCAGCTGGTTCACCACCTGTGCAATATCAGTGAGACTGGGTGGTTCACAGCTAATTGGAGGATCATTCTCAAGAGCTGTGGACCCAGAGATATCCAACATCCTAGCCGGAGGATCAGTTTTGAACAACTGCTCAAAGTAGCCAGCCCAGCGGGTCACAACTGCAGTGTCATCTGTAAGGACTGTTCCGTTAGCCACCCTGACTGCGACACTCCGAGGAACAGAGTCAGATATGTGTAATGCTTCGATTCCTCTGTAAGTAGGATGTGGGTCGCTAGACTACAGATGGTGTGTCACTTGCTCACAGATTCCTCTAACAAACACCTCTTTATCTGCCCTCAAAGCCCTCGCAGCTGTCCTTCTCAGTGCCCGATACAGACCAGAGTTGCCATTGAGCCATGCGCTGCAACTCCTCTCGATGATATCCAGGGTACCCAGCGAGATGAAACATCTCCTTCTGGTAACGCCGGTAACACCAACACAACCCTCAGCAACCTTCAGGGTCTTGTCACGGAAGGTCTTCCACATCATTAGGATCGACAGTCACACCATAATCTGCAAGTTCCTCACACAAACTGCGTGCAAACTCTTTAGAAACAGCCTGGACTTGGCCTAATTTTCCTAGTAAGTGGTAACCTGCTGGACCTAAGCTGGATCCTAAGAGTAGCAACAACAAGTCTGTGGTCAGAATTCACAAACTGGGCACCTCTGTAGACCCTGCAGCTTTGCAAGAGCCTCCAGCATCAGCCCATGAGGATGTGATCGATCTCCTTCACCGCACCACCAGTATTGGAGTACCAAGTCAAACGATGCAGTTCTCGGCGTTGGAACCAGGATCCAGCAATTTGCAGCCCCTGACCTTTTGCAAAGTCAAGGAACATGGAGCCACTTTCACCACAGTCACCAGACCCATGGAGACTGAGACAATCCTCATAGCCAGCCCAGTCAGTTCCAGTGGCTGCATTGAAGTCACCCATGACCAGAGGAGTGTCACCTTGTGGGCACCCATCAACCACCGAGCGAAGCTGCGAATAAAATGTCTCCCTCGCCGAGACATTACTCACCGCGGTTGGAGCATACACTGAGACAACAGACAAGGCACCCAGGGAGTGCCGTAATGTGAGTATTATAATACGCTTGTTGAAAGGAGTGACATCGGACACCATCAGGAGAAGCCAATCCGCTACAGCAACAGCTACTCCCTGAGTATGATAGGCATCAAAGCAACCAGACCAATAAAAGGTGTGTCCACCCACAGAGAACTGGCCAGTCCCGCTCTGCACACCTCGGAGAATGCCGCCACTGAAATGCGGAGTTTACGCAGCTCCTCCAACAGCAGAGGAAGATGATCATCTTGTTGGAGAGACAAGACATTCCATGCGCCTATCTGTATGGGCCGCCTCAAATTGGGACCCGAGTGCTGCCATGCAGCAGGCGACGCCTCAGCACCACACCAGTTCCAATCCCCAACAGACCTGACCCCACTGGCTCTCCAACAGTTTCGACTATTACGAGGATGGGGCTCCCGAGGGCTTTCCCCCATCCCCTTCATCATGCGAGCAGCCATCCTATGGGCGGCTGCAGCAGAGCTACTCCTGCAGAGAGCAAAAAGGAGTCTTTTCTGTCATCTCGGAGCTGTGTGAGGTTTTTTTTTTTATGGTGGCTGGAGTGCCAATCCTGCCTCCAACCCCCATGATTTCCCTGCAAGTTGGAGGACCGCTTGCAGGGCCGGATGCAGTTTAATGTCATAACCAGGACAGATTAAACAAGTTTAATTAATTCTCCGAGTCTGTCATAGTAGGACATGTCCTTAAGTTCTGGGATGCAGTTGTACCATGATGTACCATGATGATCAGAACTGAATACAATACTCGAAATGCAGGCTTACTAGTGCATTTTATAGTTTGATCAGAATGTCCATGACTCAAATTCAATAGTTTTCATGACATAACCTAACATTTTATTTGCCTTTTTAATTGCTCTGTGTTCTCCATAGTCGATGAGAATGCTGTGTCAACATAAACTCCTAAATCCTTTTCAGATGTTGCTTCCTGTATGACATTATCTTCTATCTTGTATTTATAATTGATGTCCCTTTTGATCACCCACTAATGAGTGTTTTTGAATTCCTTTTGCTGCCTCCTCAGTGTTTGCCATCCACCCAATTTTAGTGTCATCTGTGAATTTCACAAATTAATAACTATAGCAGAATCAATATCATTAGTATAAATCAGAAAAGGTAATGGCCCAAGAACAGACCCCTGAGGGACTCTACTGATGACTTTGTCCATGCGGAGCATTCTCCTCTCATCTGTACCCTTTGTTTCCTGCCGGTTAACCAGCTAGATGTCCAGTTTTAAAAACCACCACTTAACTGCTTTGCATGACTAGAACAGATCATCTGCTTGACCTGCATGATAACATCACAGCATAAAGTAATATTTATTATGTTGTTAGGGCTTAAGAATATACTGCCATTTTAGAATTTCAAATAAGCTTCAGATATAGAGCATGTAATGCGTTAAAAAGTTGTCAGCAATATGACCGTATGCAGGAATGTTCTTAAAATGGCCTGAAACTGTATTATATGCAGTCAATATAATCATTTTAAGGAAGTTCCTTAATGAAACATTCATTTTGATGTTTTATTACTGCTAGTGTTGTTTTATTTAGCCATTTGTAACCACGGTAAAAGTACATTTAATTTTACTATAAAATTCAAAATTGTATTACACCTGATTTTTAAATAATGAAGATTTGTATTGACATGTAGAGGTTTACTGATAGAAAAACAGTACAATGAGTTTTGTTTTTTTATTTTTCAGGAGAAAATTTACTCCTTTTTTTTTTAAAGCAGACCTTTGATTTTTTTTTTTTTGGCTGTCTGGAAATATTTGCCAGGTTTGATAATTTCACAGTTACAAAAATCACAAATGGTGTTCTATCCTTCATGTAATTAATGTGCCACTTTCATTTTCCTATGATTAAGGATATAGTCGATAGACTATGTGGAATGCGCACACTGAAGTTTGCCCTTCCATGTTAAACTTTGTACAAACAACTCTCATCTAGTCATTCTGGAGTTTCCAAAGGAGCAAGGACTATCTCTTTGCAGAAGGACAAATCTGTGTATAATCATCTCCTCATGTAGCTCTTGCTTCCCTTCGTGATATTTCTACTTCCTTGATCATTCTCTGGTTTAATGCTCATGACACAGATTCAGAATTGTGTTTGCTTACTGCACTAGTGTGTAGCAGTGCTCTGCGACCTCATTCTCCCCATGTCACACTTCATGATTCCATCTAATTTGATGGCAGACCTACAGTCAGGCTGTTGGTTATAGGATCGTGGGCATTCACAAACCTTTTTTTTCAATTTTGTTTTTATTTACAGATGTCAAATTGAACTATAGTTGTAGGTGTTTTGATCTGTCAAGAGCCTTCAACAAATTTGTTTTGGTAGATAGGATTTAGTATTTGACAGAAGGGCAGACAGTGACTGCCCCTTAAGGGAATTAAGATTATTTTTTTTGAAATATATTTATATATTTGTAACATTTGATTTACAAGTACAATTCACTAAAAAATCGGTACAAATAAAGTACTTGTGCATACAACAAAGCTCATTAGAAAAGATGCAGTATTTCATGATTCCAGATGTTAACCAGAACTTTAAAACTGGTCCCTGTCCAGTAAACGGTCTCATTTATTAGCTGTATCTCCTACTGCAGAGATGTATTTTTAATCTATATTTAATAACTGGATTTGTGTGTGTTGTGAATTTTCTCAGATAAATGGCTCCACTCAGCCAAGCTGAAGCTGTATATCCTGTTTTTGTTAGGGGCATATCCCAAGTCCATGGGCCTCTGGGTCTGGTTCCTCCACATCTGCTGCCGCTAGAACCAACCTAAAAAAGTGTGTGATTCAACCAAATGCCAATGTGTATTTGTATTTATAGGACTTCAGACACAATCTAATACATACATAACACTAACTGAGGAGACAACACATGCTACATAATGAGCTACTTTAAATAACTAATTGGATTTAGCATGCTTTACATGAAGAGTTTGCCAACGGGGGGAAATGCAATATTGTACACATGCTTTTATTCAATATAGAAAAATACAGACACTGTAGAAATCCATAGCAACACATCCTGGGGTAACTTGAAATGGAAAAACACCTGGTGTCAGCCCAATTAGCTCTGCTGTCTCACAACACCAGGTTCAAGGGCACGTGTTTGCCCTCAGCTTACCAATATGATGATCCTCTCACAACAGAATGTATTTTGCAGCCTGATTGATGAGAGCAATGAGCTAAGAGCAAGGTAAGCATGTGTGGACATCTTCCGTGCTGAGCATGTTTTAATGGACAGTGTTAATTCAATTGTTATCTCTATCTATTTTGGATTTGTTTATATGCAAACTGGAAAGTTCTATCAGACTAATAACCACCTATGTCAGTATGTCTGCTGTGGCAAAAATCAAAACAAGCAACAGCAAAGGCAACCTATTAATTAACTAAATATATACACAGGTGAGCGATTAATTTAAGAGATATTGTTTTTGGGTGGAATAAATGTCTAGATCATCTAATCTTTATTATCCTAGCTCTTCATTTTTATCTGCAGTTACAGATATTGGAGATGTTTACAGTTATTTATAGTTCAGTGTGGAAAATTCACATTTTCATCAAAATAAAACTACGAATCTCATATTCCAAAAGATTTATACTGATTTTACCAAAAGTTATACATATACCAAATGTATGTTTATATATCTTAAGAGTTTTCCAGGATTATATATATATATACATATATATATATATATACTGTATATACTATAATAATATATACTAGGGGGTTTTGCCCCTGCTCGCTTTGCTTGCCAAATTGACCACCCACCCTCCGACCCCGCTTGCACTATGCGCCACTGTGATAAGGGGAGCTGAACGCACCCCAAGGAGATATGGTCGCTCCTCCGAAACCCCTCTTAAACGGTGATACAATGGGAAACAAATACATTTTTTTTTAAACATCCTCTTTGCTCAATCAGCTGCTGGATTGCTGCTGCTGCCATGTTGCATGATCTGTATCTCAAGCGGGGCTTCCAACATTTAAAAGCCTGTACAGCAGCTGTCCTTTTGTCTCACTGCCTTGTCTCTCTTCTCCCCCAGACATCCTCAATTTTCCGTTTGTTTTGCGGTAATGCGATCTTTACTTTACTTTCGAATTTTCCTACTTCCATTATCTCTAACCTGCTCTGCATGTGTATCACGGCAACATTTTTTAACTCTTTACAACTTTCTACTTTGCCATCTACTCTTTGTCTTTTTCTTACCCTGGGCATGGTTAAATCTATTGGCACAAAGTCTATACTCATGAGACATGAAAGTGTCTCTCTGAGAAGGTCACGTCTTGTCTATCTGAACAGGTCTCGTCTCATCCCAAGTTTTTTTTATATAATAGAGAGATGCTGTATATATAATGCTGTATGTATGTATGTATGTATATATATATATATATATATATATATATATATATACAGT
>JANRMT010062792.1:10009014-10032984 GCA_026402145.1 Polypterus bichir lapradei
CCTGACCCGGAAGTGTTTCTGCCCAACAGTCCACAAATCCTTATTCCTTCCGGGTCAGGGTAAACCATGTTTTTTCTCACCCCGGAAGCCCGTCGCTCTTCCTATGACGAACTTCCGGGTCATAGGGCACGAAGAACTCTTCGGTCCTCCCTGCAGCTCCCTCTCGTGGCCCCCATGGCATCCAGCAGGGCGGTGCATAAAAACTCCATTGTCCATGATGCCCTGCTGGTCTTCTGGGGACCTCCATGCTGCAAGGAGGGCTCCACCTGGCGGCTTGGGGGTATTGGCCGGGATACATAGCCGGCCATATCTTACAATATATATATATATATATATATATACTTAAATATCAAATTTTAGTTAGTAAACAAGACACAAAATACTGTGCATGTCTTTAAAATTCTCTTTTTATTTAGAGGGATCTTCTCCATACCACTACAATCACCATTTTCATCATGTTGTTATTGATTCAAATTAGCTGTTTACAAAAAAGATTCTTTGCTTTATTTAAAATGTTATGGTCTTGCCCTAATCTGTAATATAATGATGGATAAATCTGTAATTACTGCCAAATAATGATGAGCTGGATTATGATCCCGAGGCTTATCTCTGCCAATCAGAACATCTCTTAAATCAATAGATCATGCGTAAATGTATTGCGTTAATGAATTCTATCATTTGTTTGAAATTGAAACATGCTATATGTTAAACAGATAAAGTAAAGGCATATGACTTATTACCAGAAAGGTGGGGTCAATATTTTGGTTTTCAGTTGAAGTTATGCTGTTGTTGTTATTATTATTATTATTATTATTATTATTATTATTATTATTATTATAATATATGGTCAGTGTTTTAAAATCACAAGCCTAAGAATAAGTGTCAGTCAGGCCGCTTACTAATTCAGTGCATGCTGGCAGTCCTGGCTAAGTACACTATTTGGCTATGAAGCATTGTAAGTGAAGGTGTTTAATTGTTTATTTAAGTCCTTTATTGGCCTACCCATCCCTTACAAGTGTTTGCAGACACATAATGTAAATTATCACAATTGCATCCTAGTTTTTTTATTACATACGTTTAAAATTGTTGCTTTCTGCCTAGTACTGGATAGACAAACTCAAGTCTCCCCATGCCCTGAATGGAATTAAGTGTCATTGAGAACATTAAATTATGATGTTTGGTTGTTTTTATAGAAATGTCCTTTTCTTAGAAGTATAATCACAGTAACATTTATTTGAATGCATGATATATTTTTCTCAGTTTTTTTTTTATTAACATGATCTTAAAGTTTTCTAGTTCCTATGTCATTTCTTTGAGTAATGATAATTACTGTGACACTAAGACTAACATAAGTCACTAACTTGTAAAGAGCAGATTTAATTCACTGTATTTTACAGATTTGCTGTCACTATATAGTGCCTGCTTAAAAAGTTGTTGGTAAGAGAGCAAACCTAAACCATTTGTGTATTTACAATTCCCTGTCCATCACTTACATACTTTCTGAACTGTCACATATTAGCATAAACTGAACACTCACATGTTACTGCCAGCATTTCAGCATTCAACAATGGGATTTAACAGAAAAATCTAATTTTAATATTGAATTGACACACATTATTTTTTAGCACTGACAAAGTGATGTTGTTTCTTCATTTATTACATTTTGGATGGAAGGAGATAAAAAAAAAATCTTTGGATCAACATCTTCTAAGTGACATATCTACCGCAAGGCTGAGGTGAGCCTAAATAACCTTTACATTACACAAACTGGTAATGTCATCATTACAAATTTAAGCAGATTAAAGTTTCATTACCTTAAGAGTACACACAGTGCATGTAAATTCAACTATGCATTTCTTTTTAACTTATTCCAACGTTTACTGTCTTTCTTTTTAAACTATTCCTGATGAGATCTAATCCATTAGCAGTTCTCAGGGAAGGCCATGCAGAGGGCTGTTCACTGCTCTTCACCACCAGTGACAGGAGATTTGCAGCCTTTGAGCCAAACACAGGGACACTTGTGATGTTTGACTTTCTCATTGCATGTTTTAGAGGGCTCTGAGGTTAAGTTTCTTCCTGCTGGTCTCGGAACATACTTAATATTTTCAGGTAAGCTTCATGTTCATGACTGCATGGAACAGGTGATGGTCTGTCAAATAAGAACTCATTCCACACACAGCCCACGGCTGCAAGAAATCATAACTGGCAAGCTGAGAACTAGCACTTGCAAACATCAGAAAACTGTGGACATCCTTCAGCTCCTCAGTGCAGGTTATATTTTATAGGAGGCTCCAGGGTGTGAATTTGGAGTATATCCATGTTGTGTTGTTTTTTTTTTTTTGTCCTTGTGGTAGTTAACAAATATTACTTCAGATCATTTCAAAGCAGAAAATCAACAAACTCTTGCCTGACACATGTAAAAAATTAACTTTTAAATGTGACCAGCACTATTTTTAATGCCACACAGAGCTTAATTTAATTACACAATACTTGAAATTGAGAGAATGAAATTCTATTGTAATACTGTGACACACAAAAGTCACTGTTTGTGTCCAATGTTTGAACTCGGGTCTCCTTGATCACGTAGGGTTGCTTTTTCACACTTTGAGCTCTTGTAACATTTGGGTGCAATCTGTGGTGTTTTTATGCTGCAGATTACTCAGCATAGTGTTGAAATCTGCTGCGCTATGACAGTAAATTATTTTGCATTAACTATTTTTTGTTTAATCAGCTCAAGTCCCAAATATTTGATATGGTTATTCAAATTTTTAACATCACACAATTCCGTCCAACATGTGTTAACTTGCAGTGTACTTAAACAGCATGGCCAATGTTCTCTTCTTGGGGAAGCCTCTTACCTCCACTGTTCTCAGTTTTAAGCCTTGCCCAGCTGCCGACTCGTGTGGTTTTTCATGTTCTCCTTGTGTCAGAGTGGGTTTTTGTCTATATACCACCAAACAAAGGCTGTGCCAGCTATTAGTGAGTGTCCCTATCGTGAGCTTTGTACTCAGTACTGCGTTTGGTTCTTGCCTTGTGCACACTCCTGTTACTCCAGCTCGAATGGGGTAAAAAGTGGATGAATGGAGAATGTCATGATTACCTGACATAGCAATAGAAACTGAAATATTGCAAATACACTACCTGATCAACCCCTGGTTAGCAGAGGTCTGAAATACAAACAAAAAAGAAAGCGTGCAAAAAAAGTTCAAGCTATCCGGACAGACTAAGTTCTGCTTTATACAAGTGAATCATTTGAGCCTGAACAAATGGGGATTAAGAGGAGAACGGATTGACATATTTTAAATGATGAAGGAAACAAGCTACATTGTTACTGTAAGTCCCTCAGCAAGGTTATGGATCAAAATAGAAATTTTGCTTAACAGTAACAGAACACAAATGTTAGAATTGTAAATTGGCCCATCACGAGTGACAGCATCAGGGTGGGTTGCTGCCCTACAAATGTTGCTGGAATAGGTTCTCACTTTACTCTTTCATTAAATAAATAAATATGAATGAATAGGAGTAAATGTACTTGAGCCAGATGTTTAAGTGTTGTACAAAGAGTCCAACTTAATACTGGAATGGAAAGATTAACTGCAAAGATTATTGATAAGTATAATTGCTTTTGATGACCCATTCATATTCAAACATCATCTGTCATTCTTATTCAGATTCTAGGCCAAGTGCACAAGGCAATGGCAGTTTAAATCTCCTGTTATTTCTACTCCTAGTTTTGTTATGCACTGTGAATCCAAATACTGTAAGCTGTAAGCTTTGTGGTCTGTCTATAAACCAACCTTTTTTTTAGGTTAAATTAAATCAAGTATTTATTTTTCTGGTTTGCATCTCTCGTTAAAATAGGGTCCACTTTTCTTGATTTGCTTGCTGTTGTCCCATTGAGGGAAACCATTTAACAGCATTATAGCCAAAATGATGTAAAAATACAGCAGTCATTGTTTTAATTGTTGTACCTCAAAGGGGTTGTTCTGGAACTGAAATTTTATTTGAGCAGTTCAGTTTAATTGTTTTAAGACATTGCCTGTCCTCCTGGTCTCCTGTGAAAGGCTCCGGTCTAATAGACAGTAGCTTAAGCAAAAGCTGCTTCTGGTTGAAGTTCTTTGTACGAGTTTAAAAATGATCTTGAAATCAGTGAGGACCGGATGTTCATTTGAATTGACAAATTAGAGGCTTTTAAACATAATGTCAGCTTTAGCAATCTTTAATTCTAGTGACGACCTCTCCTGGGTTTTAAGTGCATTAGTAATATGTCAGTGCTTTCCCTATTAATGACGAGAAAAGAGCAGCTTAAACATCTGCATGCTCTAAGAAAGATACTAGCCTATTTTTTTCTAAAAAAGTTAATGTGAATGAGCCAAAAAAAAGAACTGAAGCCTTCCACTTTTCTGACCTTTATTATCTGCAGAACTTCTCTGGGAGGCAAAAGGCTTTGTAGACTCATCATGTTGTTAATTTCTTTTGGTCGGAGGTTAATGGGCCCACTGATTGGTAATGCTTCTGCAGTAAACAGCTACCCGGAAAAGCAGAAATTCTGGAGCCCTGTGTGTGGCTTTAGTTGGCATCTGTATAATGGCCTCTTGGCAAAATGTGTCCCCAGTTACTCAGGATAATTCACCCGAGGTGATTTTTACACCTCACAACTAATCTTGAATGGCAAGCAGGTTTGCAAACAGCTGTGGAGGATTCACACAAAACTGCTGGATGTGCCAAAATGCATTAATGTACCTGTTGTGAAGTACAGTATAGCACATCGAGTCCCAAACCTCTGCTCTGTATGGTGCTGCATCAGGGAGTTTATTACTCTATATTTTCAGCACGTACTACCAACCCTAGGCTTTTTTAACCCTAATGTTAGTTATATTAATGATTTATTACATCATAGGTTGTGTGAAGTCAACTTACCTGCAACTTATTTTTATTATGTGTTGGGGAATTCTGATAATGATTAAAAAAAGAAAAAGTCCTCCATGTTTGACCTTCTTGTGTGTGCTCTGCTCAATGATAAAATACAGAACCTTAGACATCTGTAGTTTTTGTGGTAACTCAATAAGAGCTTTATTACAAGATCACCAGTGAAATTTACAGTATTTGGACTTCAAGCCATCAATGTTTACAATGTATTTGTAACACTGCCAGTGGTCCACAATGTAGACAGGTCAGGGGAAAATTTCTGTGAGTTCACTTCATAAATGACAATTGTGGTGAACGGTCAGGGCCCTTACCCAACCAGGACATCTTGATTATGGAAGGACTGGTGGAGAGAGTACTTCCAGAACAATTTCTCCCCTGGATTGACAGAGGGCATAGAAGCACAACCCTGCTGGGGTTTGTGGCCACCGCTAGGGGGCACCTGGACTATTACAGGGCCCTATCTGGCAGCACTTCCATCACACCCAGAAGTGTTGCCAGAAGAAGCTCGTTGGGCATCTGGACTCCTTCTGGGTGCCCTATAAAAGGAGCCAGTCCCCACCACTCAAGGGCCTGAGTTGGGAGGAAGTGGACGAAGCTCTTGAAGAGGAGAGGAGGTGGAGGGACTGGCGGCAAATGGACTGTGGCATGGTCTTGTGCTGGACTGTGTTTAAATAAATAAACCATGAGCTGTGTGGCAAAGTACTATGTGTCCTGCCTGCCTGTCTGTCTGTGTTGGGGATAGGGGCAGCTGTACGTGCTCTGGGCTTCACTACATTTATTTATATAGCACATTTTCACACAGGCAATGTAGCTGAAAGTAGAAAAAATAAAGTTATATGAAATGAAAAAAATAAGAGTAGGCAATTATTTTAAAGAATAACTAACAAAGGCAAAAGGTAACGTCAGATGGCCAGGAGGACAGAAAAAATAAACAAAAAAAAAACTCCAGTTAGGCTGGAGAAAAATCAAACTTTTCAGGGTTTCTAAGGCCAAAAGACCACCCAGACTCCACTGGTCATTCTACCGAACATAAATGTTCTTTAATCAGTCCCCTTGGTTTTCAGGCTTCACGTGATAGGATTTGATGATGTTGGTCTTGTGGACAGCTGGGACACCTGCCTTCAATCTATCAACACAGGGCACTGCATTGTGCTTTGATGAGGTGTGGTGGTGGTGCAAGATTGCCACCACAGAAGAACCAGAAAAAACAGCAGAAAATAGTAGAGATTAGTACATATTGTGGATCCCTGAAGAATATGTAATTCTATGCCCATATTATCTATCAGAAATACAACTAAAATGTGGCTACAAAAAAGACAAATTCAAATGAGTTGTTAGCAGTTTTTTAAAATGATCCAGGGTACTAGCTTGGCAAATTTCTATCGGTACAGTATTCCAGATTTTGGTTGCGCAATAGCAAAAGGTTGCCTCACCACTTCTTTAAAGTTTGACTCTAAGAATTATAAGCAGACCTCTATTTGAAGGTCTGAGGTTATGATTTGAAGTGCGGGGGCCAGACATTTATAGGATGGGATAAGATTATTTAAGGTATTGTAAATCACTAGTAGTATTTTAAATTCAATTCTGATAGACATGGGCAACCAATATATGCTAAAACTGTTAAGATGTGCTCAAATTTTCTTTTTCTAGTTAAGATTCTGGTTGCTGCATTGATCACTAATTGTAACCAATTGATGTCCTTCTTAGGCAGTCCCATTAGAAGTGCATTTTAGTAATCTAGTCCACTAAAAAAAGCATCATGTAAAGTTATAAGGGGTCTAAATTTTACTATGTTCTTTAAGTGAAAAAATGCAGACGTATTAATTTGGTTAATATGTGATTTAAAGTTTAGTTGAAAGTCAGAGTAATTACCCGTACATCTTTTACCTCTGTCTTGACTTTTAAGCCTAAGGGATCAAGTTTGTTTCTAATACTCTCACTATATCCATTTTTTCCTATCACTAAGATTTCTGGTTTCTCCTTATTTGGTTTGAGAAATTTACTACTCATCCAATCAGAAATGCTGCTAAGACTCTGGATCAGAGAGCTAAGAGCATGAGGGTTATCAAGTATTATAGATAAATAAAGCTGTGTGTCAGCTTCATAGTTGTGGGAGGTCAACTTGTGTTTTGAGATAATCTGACCTCATGGAAGCATGTACTATTGGTTGAAAGGGGCAGAGGACCCAGAACAGATCCTTATGGTATACCATATATAATATCATGGGTCTCTGAAATGCAGTCACCACAACTAACAAAGAATTTTCTACCAGTTAAATAAGACTGAAACCAATTTAAGATGCTGCCAGATAGGCCTACCCATTGTCATAAGGGGATTTATAAGAATACTATGATCTATGGTGTCAAATGCTACACTCATGTCTATGAGAACAAGAACAGATATATGGCCTCTGTCCACATTAAACCACAAATAATTTACTACTTTAAGTAGTGCAGTTCCTGTACTGTGATTTGTCTTAAAAACTGACTGTAACTTAGCAAACATATAATGTTGAATCAAGTATTTAGCTCCTTAATTACTGCCTTCTCTAGAAGAAAGGCAGGTTAGAAATTGGTGTAAAATTGTCAAAAACAGAGGAGTCGAGATTGTTTTTCTTGAGCAGGGGTATGACAACCACTTTCTTAAGACAATCAGGAAAGTTCCCCGTATCTAATCATGAATTCTGTATGTCAAGTACACTATCAATTACCACACCGGAGACTTCTTTGAAAAAGCAAGCTGGAATTGGGTCAAGGGCGCAGGTGGAAGGTTTCAGTTGAGAAATTATTCTACGTAGTTAGGGTCGATCTATTCCAGTGCAAGAATTTAACTCGTTAAAAATGGAATGCTGGGATTCAGTTGGATTAACTATGGGGGGATATGCTACATTATTTTAAATATCCTTTATTTTTGAAAAACATAACAAAAGCCTCACAAGTTTCAGTAATCATTTTTGGAGGCATTCCATTGAATAAGATGGGTTTAAAAGATGATTAATAGTTCAGGATAAAACTCTTGGATTACCAGAATTATCGTTTATAATTTTAGAGAAATAGGAATTGTCTCTCAAGGTGGACTACATTGTTATATTCAGTTATTTTGGCCTTCAGCATTTCATAGTTTAGTATTTCTCCATTTACGCTCAGCTCTCCAGCCTGTTCTCATTAAATCAGACACTCTTTGGGTCTTCCAATATATAATATTGCTGGATGATGGTAAATTATAGGTAGAGCAAGTGTACCCATGCATCGGCCTTCAGGGTATAATCCCATACCCTAATCCTAACCCTAACCCCATAACACTGAAATGGAATAAGCAGGCTTGGAAAAGGAATGGCTAGAAAACAACTCATTAGAAAAGCATTATTTGAATATAATTAATTTATCTTTATATGATGTTACTTTCAAGTACAAGTGTAAAATTCCTACAAGTTTGAAATATAAAATGCAATGCTATAATAGTATCAAGGCCATTAAATATTTGGGTCTGGTTGCCTTACCCATATTTTTAAATTTATCATCATGATTTTTACTTAATATATTAGGTGCCATTCAATACCATACTATAGTTCCTAAATGTATTTGAATTTGATTTGTATAGTTGCCATCTTCACATAGTGTTTTATAAAACAGAAAAAGAGTGAAAACAATAGCAATTATACAAACTGAGCAGCAGAGTAAAAGGTAAAATAAATAATAAAGGAAGTCCTTAGAATTATACCCGACAGATTTATATTATCATTGTAAAACTGCAAAGAGGTGAATGTTGTTTAAAAGGGGCAGCTACAGTGTATTCTGTAACCACATACTACCATTTGGTCCCCATTACTGACTCGCTGCGTTACACTGAGTCAGTCACTTAACCTGCTTGTGTTCTAACTAGTTAAAAACACGCTGTGGTTTGAAGAGTCTTCAGACCCCCTCACGTTCTGCACATTTTATTATATTGAAGTCTGAAGACTTTCTGAATCCATTTCCGATGACTGGTTTAAGGCTCTAAATTTCTAAAAGCTGTGGTTTGGTATTCTGCATGGTGGATGCTACAAAAATATTTGCTTTAAAGTATTTTACAGGTTTGTTAAGTTGCTATTTTTTTATAAGGACCAAACAGGATTACCATTTTTTATGAAGCTTAAAAAGGATATCTTATGGGAAATTTGTCTTTTACAAAATATTGTCACAGATAACATGGGTTGGCTGGAGTTCCTGACAGTATCAATGGTTGCTTACCAGATTGGGATGCCCTTATGATAGAGTGACATTTTTTTTGCTGTGCCTCTCCTCACCAGGTGGCCATGATAGTGGAAGTACAGAGGAGACTTCCTTTTCGGGTCAATGTATTACCTTGATACTCTGGGGGCAGCAATCCTTTGGCGGAGTTACCATCTGTACACCCGAATTTGTAATTATCACCTAAATGAAATAATAGTTTTTTTTGGTTTTCTTTGAATGTCCAAAAGTTTAGTCTGTATTCCACCACTTTCACTGTCAAGATTTTTAACCGTTAGAGGAAAAATCTTCACTGCAAGGTGATTGTGCGCATCAGTAGCCAAACAGTTAAAGGGAATGTCTGCCATTCTTACTCCTAAAGTTTTAACTATATCACTGCCTTCACTTCTGTTTGTCCAGGATGCACAATGAAGTTTATGATCTTCGACAAACTGTTTGCACTTGAAACATTCTTTTTATCTTCTGCTGTTTCCACATGTGCTTCAGGATCTAGTATCCGTGTTTGCAACTGAAACAAACGTGCCTGCACCACAAACAATACATTCTGTCTCAGTTTCTTTAACGGCCATTGTGAAAACAGCTTTATTTTTTTTTCAAGTCTGTTTTGTAAATTTACATTTATGTTTTGTTATTTCTACAGAAACTTAAACTCACTAGCACTCCAAAAGAAGTTTACATTACCTCAAGGACACTCAGATCTGCAAATCATACCATGCTAACACTGGCTGCTGTTTAGCTTTCATCCACTTTTTATGGACAGAACCAAATTCTAGCATATTTGTGCCCCACCAGGGATGCCGACGACAGTGGCTGGCATGACTACTAGAAACTGTGAACAAACTTTGAGCATCCATGTTATCATATCCTCCAGAATTTCATGATTTTGTTTAGTGAAATCCCTGATGATTTTGCTTTTGAAAAGCCGCCCGGGTGCTTATTGTACAAGTGAAAAAAAGAACCCGTCCTGGTTAAAGAGAAGGTATGGTAATCCTGGGTTGAGGTGTAAAATAAAGGTATAGAATGGTGTGAATGTGTTTGTTTGTGTTTAGTATTTTACCTACTGAACAGGTTCAGCTGATTTCAAACAAAATGTAGGGGCCATACAAATATTGTATTATTTTACATTCCAGTCCCATAAAATAAAAATTTGGTAAGCAATTGTTTTGCCCTATTTCATAGCATATCATGTACATAAAAATATATACTCATTATAACCTAAGAACAAATAGGTTATTTGTATGAACCCTGGAAGAACTCAGATTCAGAACTAGCTGGGAATTTTTTTTTTTTAATAAATTAAGACTCTTGCTGGTGAAAGGGTGGCCTGCTCTTTCTGGCTTAATTTTTGTGATCCTTGCAAGGAAGAGCAGGTTGAAAGTGAATAAGCAAGTATATTTCTAAGAAACTATACATCTCCAAATAAAAATGTACAGCATACAGCAATATTTCCCTCTAATACATTGGCTAACATGACTGCCACCAAAACACTAACGGACTCTATCTGGCCTCTATGATACGTTGTACTTGAAGTACATTCTGAGCATAGTTGCCATGTAATTGTGCTGGCACATTTTGTGAATTGTGTATTATAAATAATGATAGATCTATTTTTATTGCTTTTATTTTTATCTCATGCTTTTATAGTAAGGTACTTACTTATGACATTCCATATTTTACTGTTCGGAGGATTTGCAGGTTAAGTGATTTGCTTAGGGTTACACAGTGAGTCAGTAGTGCAGGGTTTGTTAAACATTTTAAAATGAGGAACCAAATAAGAAAAACTACACCAGGGATCTTCTTTGGGTCCTTACCTCTTTGATCTGGTTATGGATTTGCTAAGTTATGGGAAAAAAGACCAGTCCCTCCGGTGTATTCTCTTTGCTTGATCACATTGTGTTGTGTAGCACCAGAACGTAGGAGATGGACAGGAAGCTGGAAGAATGGAGAAGGGGTTTGGAAGATAGAAGAATGAAGATAAATAGGCAGAAGACAAAATATATGAGGTTTAATGATGATCAGGATTCAGAAGTTAGCCTGCAGAGAGATCTATTGAAAAGCGTGAATACTTTTTAATATCTAGGATCAGTGGTAGCCCAAGGTGGAAAATTAGATGCAGAAATAACCAATAGAGTGCAGTGTGAATGGAAAAATTGGAACAAGGTATCAGGAGTACTATTTAATCGAAGAAATAAGGCGAAGATTAAAAATAAGGTTTTTAAGCCAGCACAGATGCATGGAACTGAGACATGGTCTGTAAAGGGAGCGCAGGAAGAGAAGTTAGGTGTGGCAGAAATAAGAATGTTAAGATGGATGTGAGGAGTTACAAAATAGGACAGAATAAGAAATGAGACAGTCAGAGGTACAAAAGCAAAGTAAAGGAAAGATATCTGAGAAAGTAGGTTGAAGTGGTATGGAAATGTGATGAGGAGAGACAATGAATACGTGGGTAAAAGAGTAATAGAAATGGAAGTACAGGGGAAGAGAAACTTAGGGAGGCCAATGAGGAGGTAAAGTAAAAGAAGATCTGAAGGAATAGGGCTTGAATGAGCAGAAGGTTCAGGACCGAGCTGTCAAGAACATTGACCCTACATAGAAGTGAGGAAAGATGAAGAAGAAGATGATGACCCCAAATAGAAATCTGGTACCTTAGTGGAACTCAAGAAAAAGATTATTGCCATAATGACAGCCTAGCCATACACAAATAACAATGGTCCTTATAATAATAACAGTAAACGTTTTTGGTTTGATTCAAGCGATTTTTCACATGGATGATATTAAAAGGCAAAAATGGAAAGCATATATAATGTTAATAAAACAATAATTGTCAGTTAGAATAGATTCCTGAGGTACATCACTGCTAGTGTAAATGCTTAATGTTAAGTTTTAGTAAAGCTGGAAGAAATCCATCTTTTCTCTTTATAGCGGTGTAGCATGAAGGTATGAAGAATTTTGAAAGAACAGTATCATTAGTCACTTAGTCACTTGACTCATTGTACAGGATAAGGAATAGAGCAGTCAAAAAAGAATTTTTCAGTGCAGTTTATTTACATTGTTTCAAATTACATTTTTTAATAACATTTTTCAAATGAGCTCTAACATTAAAAATACATTCAATTAAACAAGTTCACAATATCTCAGCTTTCGTTTTAATAATTCAGTAAACTGAGTAAACAAGCTGAGTCATGTAGATAAATTATATGTGCTATGTGTAGAATTACTCCAAAAACAGTCCAGTTTGAAGTGTGTAGTGCTAATGACTGACATTGTGTGAACACAGAGGGCTCCACTCTACAACCTGTTTCACCCTATTTTCTGTTCTTACATTTATCAGTGGTCTAACAAACATGTCCTTTATACTACCAGTAGAATATCATTTATAGAACCACTGTAAAACAGTGTTATAAGAAGGAATTCATCTTCTTTGCACTCCATTACAGATTTGAATTAAATGTATGCGAAACACTTGATGCGGCACCGGTCAGTTGTACATGGTCACTGAAACTGTATTTAGCATACAGTACTGCCGTGGCACCAGATGTAGCCCACCTTACTGATTTATCACTCTCAACGCCCTGTAAATCGTCATATCTTTTGTCCTCATCTTTTATTTATATGTCGACATTTCAGACTAGTTCTGTGGTCCTTTCATTTCTTAAGCTTGTCTGTGTCATTCCCCCCACTCTCTCCTTTCTTATCCATTTTTGTTGTCAGTCATATCAGTTTGATTGGTTCATAAGTTGCGACAAGGATGGTCATGTATTAGGAATGTATTTATTTTCATACCATAGCCAGTAGTACTAGGGTGGTGTACCGTGTTAACCCTTATGGATTGACTTCACATTACATACCATAGACAAAAAAAGCTCTCTTTGTTTTAGTTTTTAGACTATGTCTCAAATTGTATACTACAAGAATAAAAAGTATACTAAAACAGGGAAGAGTATTTCACTCGCTCCAGTATCATGCTTTGACAAACTTGGTTAGTGTTTATTACACAGCCACGTGGCGAGCCAACACACACATTGCATGACTGACCCATTGTCTAGTAAACACTGCAGTAGTAGAATCTGAGTGGGTAGTCTTATAGTTTCATATGGTTTGTGCATTTACGTCAATAATCCACACTTGCTGCTGGACTGCAAATTTCCTTTCCTCAGCTACGCAGTTCCTTATAAGTTGTCTTTCTCAGTACAAGTGCATGCTGTAAATGAACCGCATGTAATTCAGGCTGCATGGTCAGTGTATCACAAATCACACAGTGTATTATGCGGCTATAAGTTCAGCCCAGTGTGTGGTGTGACCTAACAGAATTGATCAACCATTAGAAGGGAAAGCACATTTTAAGTTTATGTACATGCTATTCCCAACTCAGAGTTAAGAAGAGCAGAAGCCTATCATGGCATTATTCAGGACCATCAACCCTAATTAAACAGGACCTTAGTTATTCACACAACACACTTGAGCTGTGGGTTAAAAAAACCCATGCAAACACATGGTACATTTAAAAAGGCAATTACCAGAATTTTAAGCTGGGAGGCAGAAGAACTGACAAAAGCACTACCATGTTTACAAGCTACACCAGAACTCAATGCACTTTTTTTTTCTTTCTTTCTTTCAATGGTATGAAAAATTGCCAGATAGAACCAAAATATACCTGTGGATGTGTACTTTGACTGATAAATTGTGGTTTGAGGGCAGAATTTTTTCAGTACTTGGAACTCTAAATAAAGAAGTGCCCTGCATTTCATTCAAATTGATTTAACAGACTGCAGTTGCTTTGTTCAATTGGCACTGCATGAAGGTGTCATTATACTGGTCCTCACCATGCTGGACGATCTAAGTTGAAGTGTATGAAGTTTAGGAAAGACATGTTTTAAACCTAAACAGGCAGATGCAGAGAAGAGACTCAATACATGCATATGAATATACAGCAAATGAATAAATAAAACTTATCTTTTCAACTGAAATTCATCCATGAGGATGTAGAGGCTAGTTCCAAGTAGAATTTATGCCATTGTTTTTTTTTTTTTTTTGTTATTTTATTTTATTACACAGATTTATAAAGCTAATTAACCTTTTACTTAGCAGTGTGATTCAGAATATTAAGCTTTCAATATTGTTTTGGAAACAATAGCTGCCCATGAATTCATGAACTATTGGGGAGCTGAATGATTTCTATATTATTATTGTTGCATGAGGGACCTTCAAAAAGTTTCCGCAGTTTTATATTATTTGTTGCAAAGGGTGAAGGAGTGAGGAGTAGTAATTGGGCATTAAAAAGTTGGTATGAGGCTGGGAAAAATTACATCGTAAATGAAGGCGACTATGTAGAAAAGTGATGTAATTTGTTTTTGAAATTCTTAATAGAGTTAAAAAAGTGTGGAGACTTTTTGAATGTCCCTCGTATTTACGTAGAGTATATTGTGACATGTGAGTCCCTGTCTTGCACCCCAAAACATGAGGCTGAGTCTCAATGCTTTAGGAAAACCTGCTTTATTCAGATTGAAACAGGAACAGCATGGTTATTTATTGTAGCGGGATCTACTACTCGCCTATACACAGACACAACAGTCAGGCACGGCTGTGGCCAAGTAATACTGTTCCCTGCAGTTATAATGTTCCTTGCATCACCCATCGACGATGGTGCTTATATGCCTTTGCTGCGAGCGCTGGGAGCCAGCGGATGCCCCAGCAACTGATAGGCTGTCTTCCACAGACGTGGCGATTGCACTTTGGGACACTCTTCAGCGTGTTGTCCTGTTGTGCGGAGTTCAAAAAGAGTTTAGAAACCTTAGAATATATAGATAGATACATAGAAACAGTCTGGTATAAAGTTTATAGCGTTTGTGTGTGTTGTATTCAATGTATTATAGTGTATTTATTGTCTCTTTTTTGTTTGCTGTTGATATATTATAATTCTGAGTAATCTAATGGATACATACAAGTGACAATTTTATTGTATCATGTACACAGTATGGTAAACTGAGACTTGAACTATTTATTTCTTAGAAATTGGGCCCATTACCCTGCACATGCATTAGCTGAGTTGTATTGACAATCAGCCATACTTGCTCTCCAGCTTTAAGAACAGGGAGGGATTGTTCTAGAGGCCGGCAAATAATTTGCTTGTAAAGATGTAAATAAGAAATCATGGAAGGACCTATTAAATTAAATTAGATTAGGGTAGGATGTACAATTTTGAGATGATCTGTAGATTTTATAAACAGGTTGTCTTCTATTTAAAGAGATAAATAATTTTGAAATATTGGAGACCTTTACTGCTGACCTGCATTTTTACATTTTTAGAAAGTCATATTGTTACCGTGTTGTAGACTCCAAGAACAATAAAGTGATCACTTTCTTCTAATTTTATTTTTTTTTTCCCCAATTCCTCTTGAATTTTTAAAGAAGAAAAGTAAAAATAAGGTATTCCAAAAGACCACTAGTAGATGTTTACATTTCTCATTTTTTATAGGCATTTCATTTTCTCCTGAAATGCTGTGACAATACCAGTGAATCACCCTAAAACTGGTCTGTGAAGACTTTGGTGTCTCTAGCAGGTGCAGGATGTGCAGCTGTGAACAATTACATCAGTAAACTTCATTGAAAGAACAATAATAAATTACCTCAAATACCACTAATTGCTATTGGGCTGTACTAGTTTATGTGATTTTTCACTTCTAACCCAGGAATATACACATAATGAGGATTTGTATATTTTTCGAGGGTAGTCAAAACTAAATTAAATTCATTTTTGCAGTGGCTAATAATACATGAGGTCATGCATAGCTCTGGATTTATTTGCAGCTGTACAAGGAGCATGATATGTGGAATTCTGGCAGTAGAAAACCATATTATCAGCAGAGATTTTAGATTAGCAATATTTGAAATGGAAATTGTGCATGGGGAAAGGGGCAGGTAGAACATGGATTTTAATGTTTAGCAACTAAAAGGTAAAAAAAATATTAAACTGTAATATATTAAAGGGCACCATACTGAAACAAAGTTTTTACTTTGCTTGTTCTGTTTGATAGGTTTAGATATGAAAGGTATTATTTAGATCAACAGCTGTAAAATACATCAGAAGAAGAATAGATAAATAATTGTGAAAGGCACTATATGATAGATAGATAGATATGAATGGCACTAAATGATAAATAGATAAAGGCTTTGTTGAATTTAAGGGGTTGTTGGGAAGCAGACTGCAAATTCCTCTTAGTGGAAGCTGGCAGTATTTTTGCAAAGTAAATTTGGAGTGTAACGCTCCTAATCTGAACATTGCTCATTAAATTATATTATATTAAATGCACATTACCCAGGGGTTGTAAAACGCTTAGTACAGTAGTAGCTTTATTAAAATATGTTCTATGAAGGACCATTTACTACATATAAAACAGAAGGAGGTTTGATGATGAAGCCTTAAGAGTGAGTGCCCCAAATTATCAGATCAATATGTGTTTCATGATATATTGTATTGATCCTTTCTTATTTCATATATCAATAAACAGATTCAGATTAGGCAGCCTTGATGAACTACTTATGCATTGATAGTACAGTATGCAATCACTCCTGTAGTAATCTTCTTTTTGTGCTGCATACTGCCCACAGTTGATTTGTTTTTAATATACAAATCCTTATATAACAACTCATTGAAAGTTTATTTCCTCTTCCATTATTTTTTAATATGTTAATTCCTTGGTTAATTACTGTTGTATATAGCATAAATAAAGGTATGCAGATTAATTTAGTAGTTTGCACAAAGACCTCACTTCTCAATGAATGATTAGAAGTTTAAGTCAGTTTAGCTTGCAGAGTTTGAAGGTGATAGTTTACCATCATGCTTATAAAATGTAAACAGTCCTATCCAAAAGACAACCTAGAAAACATTACTTACCAATTGTATATCATCTATTCTGTTTGTTATTATAAATAATTGAAAGTGTCCAACAAATTTTTTTTTCTACAAAAAACAGTGATTTTATCAGGGTTGAGGGTTGCTTGTCCATTGCCGAAGCAGCCACAGATTTGCAGCACCATAGAAACAATCACAAGCCGACCGCAGCCACGCGCAAAGCCCTGGTCACCAGATAGGTAATGCAGGGAACATTATAACTTGGCCACTGGCCTGGCCCATGTATCTGTGTATAGCAGAATGGTAGATGTGATGTGCTTGCTGCTTCCTGAGCAGCTCTTCTTTTCTCCACCCTAGCTGCCCGCTTCTTCTCTTCTTTCGTCGGCATCTTTTCGCGATAAAACTGATTAAGTCAGTTTTTGTGTGGCAATTACTTAGTACATTTTTCTTAATTTTTCACCTAAGCTGGCACTTAAGTGTTCAATTGGCCTCAAAAATGATTTAAAATATGAAGAGGTAGAGGAAGTGACGGCAAAGGTGGTAGGGATGAAAACTGCGCCCGCTGCCCACTGGCGAGAGTTGATTCTACAATAAAATAAAGATAAAAATCATCACCCCGAAAGCGGACAGTAGAGGTCACGTAGTATATGTGTAACAAATTTCAGGTCAATAGGTCAAATGGCTTGCAAGTTACAGGTGATTTAAAATCCTAGAAAGACAAACAATCAGCAATGGTAGCATATTACATAAGATATTATGACTATAGTCTGTCTTAAATGAAAATTCACAGGATAATGTATTGGTATGGAGAGGAGTAACAGGGTTCTCTTGAAAGAAAGAAAAGCACAGGAGATGGAGTCCAACTGAGTTATGAGAGAAAGAGAGCAAAACCACTGCAGCATGAAAACTCACCTGTCATTGCAGGAAGAACGATGTTGCTTGGGTAATAAGATGCTTAAATGTCCTGGATGATCTGTAAAGGCAAGGCCATAAGTGCAGGGTTGAGAGGAAGGGAGACAGAGAGATAGACAGAATACACAGTGTCTCTCTGGATGCTAGAAGGACGACAGCTAAACAACTGCCAGGCATGTCGAACCTTCTGACAAAGAGAAATATATCTTCAGGTGCAGACAAAAAGCATTTTTTTCAAATTTGGTAAATGGAACTATGTGGGCTATGACACTCTTTAAAGAATACGAGATGCCCAAGAACTATTTCTGGACATTTTAAGCCTAATGAGAATTCAGGAATTTAGTGATTTGCGTGTTAGGAAATGATGATATTTGGATATCTTTGTATTATTTTGGCATTTATTTATGTAGCTGTACATTTGGCGTGGTTCATGTCTTAGAAGGGCTGAAATCTAAATAATCATTGTAGACCTCTGCGTTAACATTTGCTGGGCGCCATGCAATACAGATGTCCCTGTTATCTGCTTTTTGGTATGGGATTTATAAAAGCAGTTTTAATGTTTGTGATGTGCCACCTGTCGGAATGAAAAATGCAATGCATTTTATTACTAAAAATATTTGTGATGTGCCATCTTTCGGAATGGCACAGATTCTTAGGAAAAATGGAATGTTGTTATTTCAAGTTTTTCTACATTATATTTGTCCTGACTTCAAGCCTGTTTAGGCCACAGTATTGACATTCTGGTTTTCAGATTCCTTGGATCTGACTTCTGTGTGTTTCACACCACAATTTTGTATAGTATTTCCTATGTGTGCCGCTTAAATAAAAATGCATAACAGATTTCAATATTGTATTTTGTTCTTGACCTGGTTCGATACATTATGCCACTCATTAGCCACTAAAGTAAACTAAGATGTAATAAACTGAAACTTGAGCAAAGAAGTAACTGTAAGACAGGGCCCTAAAGTGATCTCTATGTAATATTTAGAAGACATCCATTCCCGGTGGGTCAGAGAGAAAAGTACTGGGGCAGAGCACACTGAGGGACGAAGATGGCCCAGGGTCAAGTGTGAGAGATCCATTTTTCAGGAATGGTCAAACTTCTGTACAACATGTACAGGTACTTATGACTAAATTGAAGGGATCTAGTATGCAATTGTACTAAATTATTTAATAATTCACTAGTTTAACACTGAATCATTAGCCTTTTATTAAACGTGTTATTTTTTTTATTAAACTGAAGCTAAGCATTAGTGTGACTGTATAATACATTCTTATCTGTAAGATATTCTTGTATTTGCATCAGTATTCCGTTTGGTCTGCATATGTAACATAGCATAACTTTCTTAAACATGCTTAATGGAGAAACAGAATCTATCCCAGTAGAGTTAGGCACAAAGCAACCATGGTCATTTTATTACAGGGCCCACCTATGCACACACCACTTCCAGAAAAATGGTATTAATTGTTTAAACCATTTGCATTTTCTTCTACAGTATGTTATTTGCATGTTATTGAATTTTATTGTTCAAAATTTTGATTATTATTTTAGTGAATCACAGTATTAGCAATTTTGTTAACATTTTTTCTCTCTTTACGGGCACCACCATGTTAGTGCTATTCATATATCACATTACTAGTCACATGATGCACACATTGTGCAAGGCATTGTAATGGGCACATTATAAAAGATTGTTGTGAAGGCATTAACTGTCAACCTTTGAAATTAAAAAAAAATCTCAGGAAAGAACTTTGCCAAAGACTTGCCTTGATCTCCTGAAGTATGTTAGGGTTTCTAGTTTTGCTTTGACTTTTGAAATGTGATGACTGATCCTTCTGCTCATTTACCAGACTTTTATTCTCTGACTTTTCTTTTGAATATCCCTTAAAAATTAACATCAAGTCTGATCTTTGCCTTGGGGATCATTACAGAATGTTGAATCTAATCTAATGAGATTGATCCTGACATTTGCAAGTAAAATTTAACCAGCAGTCACAACTTAACCTACAATGAATATCTTTGGGGAAGGTGGAGGAAAAATGGAGTACCCAGAGGAAAACACATGTAGCCATGAAGAGAACATGCAGACGTTGCACAAATGACAACCAGACTTGGGATTCAAACCCAGGATGCTGGATCTGTGAAGTGATGATATTAACTACTTTTATACGATGTCACGCTGCTTAAGTCATTGAAAATGTAAATAAAAAGTCAATTGCAGCCTTAAAGGGTCCCATAAAATAACAATGTTTGAACAAGTTCTTCCCACTAATGTCAGAAAAGAAAATTTTGCCTCTTCATTTTCACTCCCATCATCATTAGGTGCTCTGTATCTTCAAACTCGTTTTCAAGTCTACATGTATGAAGCAATAAATTATGAAAAGCAAGAAATTTGAATGTGATGTTTCAGTCTCGCAAACCCATCTTTACTTAACAATATTGCTTTCTGCAAGCTTTACCCAGTGTGGAAGATCAGCCTGGCCCAGACAGACACACAGACTCAAGTCCAAAAACACACACGTTTATTTTCTGTCTTCTTCAGCACAATACACACAGTGCACAAACCCCAATAAACTCAGTCATTTTCTTTCCTTTCCTTTTCTCTTTCTTTTCTTCTGCCGCCTCCACTCCTCTCCCGCAAGCTCTGGCTCTCCAAGTGGAATATGGCGGCCTCTTTTATACTGCACCCGTGTGTGGCAGAAGTGCTGCATGGGAATCCAGTTCCTCTTCTGGCAGCACTTCTGGGTGCGGCAGAAGTGCTGCATGCCAAGGCTCCGGAACTGTCCAGGCGTCCCCTGTCGATGGCCACAGACCCCAACAGGGTTGAGCTTCTCCGCTTCAAACCCATGGCTCCGATGCAACCCAGGGGGGCTGCCCTCTCGTGTCCCAGGGGAGATACTGCTGTTGAAATGTCCTTTCCCCCAGTCCTCTCCTCAAAAGGGCATCCCGACCGGGCAAGGACCCTAGCCATCTGCCACACCAGGAATTTTGTGACTGAAGTCTTTTTATTTCAAACTACTCACCTAGCAAGTTTTAGGCAACAGCATTAGGACTGTGCTCTTTTCCCACTTTCCAGACGCTGAGCACATCTACAATACAATACAATACAATTTATTTTTGTATAGCCCAAAATCACACAAGGAGTGCCGCAATGAGTTTTAACAGGCCCTGCATTTTGACAGCCCCCCAGCCTTGACTCTCTGAGAAGACAAGGAAAAACTCCCAAAAAAACCTTTTAAGGAAAAATGGAAGAAACCTTGGGAAGGCAGTTCAAAGAGAGACCCCTTTCCAGGTAGGTTGGGCGTGCAGTGGGTGTCAAAAGAAGGGGGTCAATACAATATAATACACAGAACAGTCAGCGGAGACTTTTTCCAGATACATCTGGAACAGAACAAATCCTTAATACAGCATAAAAATAAAAATTTTAGAAGTACGGAGCAGAATTTAACAGTAGATGATATCACATAATAAGATTTGGATATTTTTAGAGTCCTCCCCCATTTGGCCATTCCACGGCTGAAACAGTGCTGGGTCAGCCAATCTGATGAAAGGACCGCTCTTTCCCACGATTCCTGCGATCCTCCATCAGGGATGACTTTACCTTAGGCAGGCAAAACAACTTGGCAGGTGCCACATTTGAATACCAAGAAGAGAAACAGAATGGCTGAGGGTTAGTATCCGATTATAACAATCATGTTACTTATGTTTTAGTGCTAATGACTAACAACAGAGATACAGTCTGTACAGTTAATCAGCAGCTCTAGTCAGGTTATGCTAAACTGAAGTAGTGAGTCTTCAGCGGGGATTTGAAAAGCTGAGACCGAAGGGGCACCTCTTAGTAGCAGGCAGACCATTCCACAGTTTAGGGGCCCTGTAACTAAAAGCTCGACCTCCCACTGTTATTTTATTAATCCTTGGAATCATAAGCAGACCGGCATCTTAAGATCTTAATGTGCGCTCAGGTTTGTAAGTCGTGATAAGTTCAGACAAGTAATTTAGACCTTGGCCATTTAATGCTTTATATGTTAAAAGGAGGATTTTGAAATCTGCCCTAAACTTAACCGGGAGCCAGTGTAAGGATTTGAGAACTGGAGTTATGTGTTCGTATTTTCTTGTTCTTGTAATAATTCTTGCAGCAGCATTTTGAATTAACTGGAGGCTGTATAGAGAACAGTTTGAACATCCAGTGAACACCGCATTGCAGTAGTCAGTACTACTAGAAATAAATGCATGAATTAATTTCTCAGAATCCTGTTTATTTAGAAAGCGCCTTAATTTCCTTATATTTGTAAGATGGAAGAAACATGATTTGGACAACTTTGTAATATGCGCTTTAAATGACATGCTAGAGTCAAAGATAACTCCTAGATTTCGGGCTGATTCAGTGAAATTAGTGGGGATTCCAAATGTGTTAAACAATGACAAAATATTGTTGTGATCAGCGTCATTCCCTCCAACAATTAACATCTCTGTTTTATCAGTGTTTAAAAAAAAGTAGTTCTCATCCATCCATTCCTTTAATTCACTAACACAACTAATTAAAGAAAACATTGGAAAAACTTCATTTGATCTAAAAGAAAGGTATAACTGGGTGTCATCTGCATACGAGTGAAAATTAACATTGTTTCCTAATGATAGATCCCAGTGGAAGCATGTAAAGTGAAAACAGTAAAGGTCCCAGTACTGAGCCCTGTAGGACACCATATCTCACTTCTGTGTATAATGATGGAGTACTGTCAGCACATTTCTGTACATATTGGAATCGATTTGATAAATAAGAACTAAACCAAGTGAGCACAGGGCCTGTAAGCCCAACATCAATTTATAGCCTGTGCAGTAAAATAGAATGGTCAATGGTGTCAAATTCTGCACTTAAGTCTAACAACATAATTACAGTGGAGTTTCCTTCATCAGAGGATATCAGAATGTCATTTACAATCCACGTTAGTGCCGTTTCTGTACTATGACCAGTGCGAAAACCAGACTGGAATTTCTCAAATAAATTGTAATGCGTAAGGTGTGACTGAAGCTGACTGGCGACTACTTTTTCTAGTATTTTAGAGAGAAACGGTAAATTTGAAATAGGCCTATAATTATTTAGTATTTGTGGGTCTGGGTCTGACTTTTTAAGTAATGGTTTAATGACTGACACTTTTAGTGCATCACGTACGGTGCCATGCAATAATGAACTATTGATAATGGTTAGAATAGGTGCTGCAAGAACATCCATGGCACTTTTTACAAGTTTTGACAGCAGATATCGAGCAATGCTCTGTTAATTTCATGTAAATGTAAACATACACACATTTTTTTTTTCTTTTTTTCCCCAAAGCTATGGTATACTTTTTATTACTTGTTGACACTCTTGAACCAAATAATAAATAATGCCAAAGAAACCAACAAAGTACAAAAAAGGGTATTTTTTACAAAGTAATCAAACAACATTTATTTATATAGCAAATTTTCATACAACAGTGTAGCTCAAAGTACACTTTACAAGACAACAAATATATAGTTACAAGAAAAGGAAAACAATTCAGATTGAGCAATAATATTAAAGAATAAGTAACAAAACAAGATGAGGTCAGTTGGCTGGGAGGACAGAAAAAATAAAAATAAATGCTAGTTAGACTGGAGGATAAACAATATCTTCAGGAGTTCCAAGGCCAAAAGACTGTCCAGGACTCACTAGGCATTCTGCCTAACATAAAAGTTTCTAAATCAGTCCACTTTGTTTTTAGGCTTCACATGATGAAGTTGGTCTCGTGGACAGGTGAGAACATTTGTCTTCATTCCACCATCCCAGGGGGCTGCATGGTATCTTGATCAGGAAAACAAAGCAGAGATTAGTGGGTATTAGTACAGATTGTGGATCCTTGAAGAATATGATAATTCTATACCCATGTAGTCTATAAGGAATACAACTGAAATGTAGCTACGAAAAAGCCATATTAAAATAATGGGATTTTAGCAGTTTATATATATATATATATATATATATATATATATATATATACATATATATACAGTATATATATATATATATA
>JANRMT010062792.1:10033084-10054729 GCA_026402145.1 Polypterus bichir lapradei
TATATATATATATATATGTATATAAATATATATATATAAACTTGGCTCTTGGAATTGTAAGAACTAAGGTTACGATGTGGAGTATAGAGGGATAGGCACTCCACAAAACAGGTTGGAGCGAGATTTTTTAAGGTTTTGTAAACCATTAGTAGTACATTAATGTCAATTCTAAATGACACGGGTAACTGATGTAACGTCGCTAAAACTGGTGAGATGTGCTCAAATTTTCTTTTTCTAGTTAAGATTCTGGCTGCTGCATTCTGCACTAATTGCAGTCAATTAATGTCTTTCTTGGACGGTCCTGTTAGGAGTTCATTACAGTAATCTAGTCAACTAAAAACAAAAGCATGAATTATTTTTTCAGTGCCTTGTAAAGTTATAAGAGGTCTAACTTTTTGTATGTTCCTCAAGTGAAAAAATGCCATCCTCATAATCTGCTTAATATGCGATTTAAAGTTTAGGTCAGAGTCAATGATTACCCCTAAATTCTTTACCTCTACCTTGATTTTTGAACTTAAGGGATCAAGTTTATTTCTAATGCCCTCACTATATCCAGGGTTAACAATCACTAAGATTTCTGTCTTTTCCTTATTTAATATGAGAAAGTTTCTACTCATCCAATCGGAAGTACAATGAAGACTTTAGATCAGGAATCATTAGGGTCATCAGGTGCTATAGATAAATAAAGCTGTGTGTTTTTTGCATAGCTATGGGATCTCACCTTGTGCTTTGAGATAATCTGACATAATGGAAGCAGGTCAGAATAGTTTATTTAGTACACCATATACAATTTCATGAGTCTCCAAGGTATAATCACCACAACTCATAAATAGTTTTCTACTTGTTAAGTAAGACTGAAACCAATTTAAGACGTTGTTGGAGAGGCTTACCCATTATCTAAGGCGATTTATAAGAATACTGTGGTCTATGGTGTCAAATGCAGCACTCAGGTCTGAGGGAACAAGAACAGATGTACAGCCCCAGTCCACATTAACCTGGTGATACTTTGCTACTTTAACCAGTGCGGTTTCTGTACTATGGTTTGCTCTAAAACACCTGGAGAAACCAAAGTACAACATAATAAAAAAATAAACCGGGTGTTCATCTGTTTGACTGACTAAAAGGGTCTTGATCCCCTGTCTAGCACATGGGTTGTCTTCAGATCCTAACCATCATAATACACTGCAACAACAGAATATACTCCCTTACTCATCTTTCACACCTTTGTCTCTGCTTCTCTTCCTTCTGCCAGTCAAGCCTTTTGTCCAGCTGTCCTCCTGACTCCAGGTTCCATGTCTGGTTAGTAGTAGAGGCTTTTAGGCCCTGGCGAAGATCTACTTCCAGGCACACCCTAAGAATTATTTCCAAGGTCCCAGAAATTGTGTAGCAACCCAGGGGCCATCTATAAAGAGCTCTAACTAGTGGCCCAGTATAGTCACACACTTCTGTCCCACAGAAGTACAGTGATGGCCTCCAAAAAGGTTAAAGAGACCACATACTGCATATTCTAAATGTACACTATACATTATAATCTCTATCAACCTGACAGACTCCCAGCATGCCAATACTTGTAAGAGTGCCTTCATTTGCCTTATTAAGAGTCAAGCGCTTCTGTCCAATGGCGCTCCCTAATGGTCATAAGTGGAGGCACTACCCAGTTACCATTCACATACGTTAATGACACCTTTCAGCAGGCCAGATCCATTTGTTTTTAAATTTATGTTAAATCTGTCTGGTTGTTTACACAAAAACAACCAAGGAGCCGAAAGGAAACTACTTTAATCTCAGATGCATTTTTCTAGGGATTGTCATAAATTATGTGTGAAGACATGACAGTATAACAGTAAAGCTCATGAGAACTGCATGAGATTGATCTTAAATGTTTTTATGCTTCATGAAACAAGGCAGATAATATATTTTGTAAAAGGTATTTTGCTATTTTATAACATTTTAGTCTTGTCATTGGCACTTATTAAATATACTTGACACAAAATGACTAAAATCAAATCATTTTAGCTGGCACAATTTGCACTTTTTTGATGCATTTTAGATGTAACTGCACTCTTTTCATATTTGTTACTTTTTAAAGGTATTTTAATTGGAGATCATAACATAATAATATTAGGTAGCAGTATCAAAGTGTTTGTGACCAAACTAAATAAATAAAAAGTCAATAATGGAGTAAATATCCATGTTAAAGAATACAGCAATATACTGTATGTAAAACAAGTCATTAAATTGCCAAAAATGCATACAGTAAATAAATAAAAGCAATGTAATTATTATGGAATACAATACTATAATTTTATTGTGGTTCAATAATGTAGTTATGTTAAATTTAATTATTGCAAGTTTCATTTTAAAATGTCCTTATTAAGGACTGTTTTAATTTGAAAATGGGAGCTTTCCTAAGGCATCATTCTGAAGGGCTCTATTAATGCCAGTGCTATGTTGTTCTTGATTACGGTTTGCTTTTTATTTATTTCATTTTTTAATTCTTGCACAAACAGTTGTGACAGATTGGGGCTCTCTCGCTCCCTTGTACCCTCAGAGCACACGTCAGACACCAGATGAAAGTCCAAATAATTGATTTTTTACAATAATAAAGTGCACAAAGCACGCTCCTCTCCACAATTCTCAGTAAACAATACAATCACAATCCTCCACTCCCAGATGCTTAGCCACCCTGCCTCCCAACTCAGCTCAATTGTCTGGGATTTCCCACAGTCCTTTATAGTCCTCGACCCAGAAGTGCTTCTGAGCCCTCAGTCCATGCGATTATCCAGCAATTCTGGGTCAGCTAAAAACTTCTCTTTTTCTTCAGCCCGAAAGTATATCATTTCTTCCATTCCCATGACTTGGAAATACTTCCGGGCTATATCGGAAATATAAATCCCTGGGCCTCCCTGCAGCAACTCCTGGCGGTCCCCTTGGTATCCAGCAGGGCTGTACATTATAAGTCCATGGTCCATAATTCCCTGCTGGCATTCAGGGCACCTCTATGCTGCAAAGAGGGCTCCATCTGGCGGCCTGGGGGTATTGGCTGGGATGAATGGCCGGCCATATCTCACACAGTATTCTATAGATTTATTTTTCTGGAACAATAATTGCAATGTTTCTATTGAAGATAGTGTAACTGCACTCATGTCATTGATAAGGGCTGATTTAAAAAAACACATACGAAGTATGAATTAATAACATTTTAACTCTCTGTTTTAATATAAATTACTTTTTTATTTAAATTCATACATTTCATTCTGCTTTTAAAGTGCTTGAGTCCCAGTTTGATTCTCATTTACAGAAAACTGTGTGCATCATCGCTTGTGGGTTACATCTTTGGATTGTAAACTACATGACTGACAGTTCAGTAACTTCATCTAATTTAATCAAACTATGAAAATATAGAAATTCTTATTCCGGTGCTTTTTTCCTTTTAAAACAGTTTCTTATGACTAGTAGTTAGTAACATTAGACATGTACAATTGTGAAGTTTTTTTTTTCCTGAATAAAAAATAACCCAATAAAATAGGCATAGTGAACATGTTAGTAGTTTTATTACAATTCTGTACAACAGGTGCTGGTTAAACACCTTGAGATATTAATAAATAATGGAGCAGTGGTGAATGTACAATATCAATTAAATTGTTAGGCATTGTGATGTAAAAGTGAAGTCTTGACATTTAATGCGAAAGGTCTCCAGTTCATATCCTACTCTTACCTTACCGTATAATCCCAAGGAAACAATTTAACTTGCTTCTTCTTTCAGTTGCATGGAAAATGTACCTTTATACAGAACAATATGTTATAAATCGGCACCGGTTTGATGTTCTCTATAGAAAGCAGTTAATATGAGTAAAAAATACTGTAGTTTCTTAGTTAGACAGGAAGACCACCAAAACATAAGCTCTTATTGGAGTGTGGGTTTGTGTGACTGAACTTGAAGAGAGTGTATACACAATAACTCCTCGCGTTCTTAGCAAATTGCTATTTTGTGAGAGAATTGTGAAGTTTTGCATTCTAGGGAGACCAAAATCATCCTTGTCTGGCTCCTCTTTAAGTTTTGTGGTTGACACAGAGGTGTTATACCACACATCATACTGAGAAAACTGTCCTCTTGATGGAGTGTGGCAGTGGTATTGTCATACTATTGGGCTGCCCATTGCATTAAGGTCTTAAGAGTTGTGTGCTTCCAGGTAAAAATACAGTAGATCAAGAAAAATAATGAAATCAAACTGGAAATTTGCTGAGGTCGATTACAGATGCATCTGGAAAAAGTCTCCGCTGACTGCAAAATAGTAAACCCCAAATTATTAGCCAAGGTCATGTTGGAATACATAGAATCCAAAATTTCAGTGTTTAAGCAAGTGGTGTACAGCACTTTGAACCTGACACTCCAGTAAGGATTTACCAAATGATGTAATGATTGCTATCCACCAATGATCTACATGTAACATGTGGAAATAGGTGTATTTTATCTTCAAAAGAATGTGCAAAAACTCTAGTCCAGATGTGCATACATTACAATGGAAGACTCCTGGATGTCATTTCTTCTTAAAACACTTCTTCCAAATATTTGTTTGAGTGAGGATTACATTTTTATAGTGCCTTTTATGTTAAATCACTGTCAATAAAACAAAATCAAAAGCAGTAAACAACAGATTGGGTTAAATCTTTCTATACATTCTTATCATTTTTTGTTCACCTTGTGTTGTAAAAATACCATTTAACAATTCCCAAATGTTACTTTCATCCACACAGTTACAGTAAGTAACTTATTTTTTGTGTGATGTACACTTACGTACCTCACTGTAGTAAACATCCATCCATCCATTATCCAACCCGCTATATCCTAACTACAGGGTCACGGAGGTCTGCTGGAGCCAATCCCAGCCAACATAAGGTGCAGGGCAGAAACAAACCCCAGGCAGGGTGCCAGCCCACTGCAACTGTAGTAAACATATTTGCAACTTTTTGTATTATGTATCATCCAATTGTGCTCTAGGATATAATACTCTTACTTCAAAATATCATATTTGTGCAAGTCTCCGTTTACTGTCTTAAGCTCTGTTATGAACTTCCAGCAATATGGAGAAAACCATACACAGTAACACCATTGTGGCCTCAGGTGTAACTGTTCTTGACTTCTACTCCATACATCATGATATTTAACCCAGTTACCTGTTTCCAATTGTACAGTAGTTATAATCGTAAGTAAATATTCAAGTTTGTGTTATACTGATTACCTTTACAAAGTGACTTACATCTAACATAGACAGAGACGGAGACGGTGTTCAATTCTTAAGATATTTGTTTTCATATAAGTAATGATGAGGCAAGATTAACAGAAGAGGGACTTTAAATGGCCACTTTATGGTTCACCTGTGGTCACTTGTGATCTTCCTCCAAAGTCAGTTCCACATTTGGGGTGACGCTCTTTAACAAGCAGATCACAGCTGCCTCTGGTGTCATTACTATCTTGTCTGCTCATGTCAGTAGACAACTGGATGATTGTTGCTCGTTCTGGTAATAAATACTGACATACATATGTCTCCTTGAAGCCCCTAATGCAACAATGGACAATACCCCATGATTCATACTAATTGGCATGGACTAAAATCTGTGCAGCTGTCACTGCCTGTCAGGGCCATATCAAGGAATGAGTGGTATCCAAGGTGGCATTGGTGACTTTGGGGTGATGGAGTCGCATAACAAGTGGTGCAGGATTCTTGCGTGTAGTCATGATGGTGGCAAGGAGAAGCAGTGGGGTGATGTTAAAGGTACCAAACTGTCCAGCACAGCTGTGGCTAATGTTATATTAGTGTCTTCATGTGTCCCTCTAGCATTCTTGCTGTTGAGATCATTACTTGTGTCGTTTTCATAGCTGGTAGTTGTTACAATGGGCTTTTCCAAAATTCATTTTTTGTGCTGTATTTACATTGATACTGCTTCTTTCCTTCTTCATTTTCTCATACCCATTATGCCAATTTGTCCATGTCTCGCCTTGTACTTGCCATTTTTCCAAGCTGGTTTAGTCATGCCACATTCTGCACTAACTTTAAGCTGTTGTAGCTGTTGATGTAGTTAGTTTTAGATGGATGCTCTTCCAGTTTTGAATAATGAATTTGATCTTCCACAAATTTTACATTTCATTGTGAATAAAAATAAAAGTTTTGTGCAATATTTTTAGGTGTGTAAATCGGCATTAAGGATGAGGGCTGAGGGTAGATTAGTGCTTTGGCTCTGCCTTGAGACGGCTGTGCCACTTGGGAGCCAGTTACAGGGTTTATCTTTTTCTTCTTATCTTCTACTCTGACTGTGCAGCCCATCAGTAAGGTCAGTTACTAAGCTTCCTCTTACCCTATTTTTGACTTCCTCTCTTTTCTCAATGACTGAAAAGCTTTGTGTTCTGCCCTGAGTTGGTTCCCCACCTGGCCAATAGTTAATTTCAAGAAATCCTTGTTTTGTTCTGTTCTGTAAATAATTATGTAATAATGAAAATGGTTAATCCTAACTTTTTAATTAAATATTAATACAATTTTAAAGAATTTTCTATTGTTTTTGAAGATTTGACCCAGCTTGCTCTTTTGTAAAACTCATTTGTTTTTCCAATGAGCTCAGAAGAGCGCATTTCTCCTTACTTTACATATTGTAGCAATGCAATAATAAAACACATTAGCTGATGAATATTCACCAGAGCATTCGAACTCTCCCTGACATGTGGCTATCTGTTGCTGTTTTCCCAGACTGCTTAGTTGCCCCCTTTCTGAATAAATGCATCTTTTATTGGCATCCAGCCAATCCTTATTGAATTCTCTCTTTTATCCCCATTTTTCTAAGCAATAGTTTGGGTCTATAAACATCATTATATCTTATAGCTTCTATTAGCCTATCAGGAAGCATCACTAGTTTCTATGGTTACCTCCATGCTGGTTGCTGCAGCAGCAGAGAGACAGAGAGTGATTTGTTGGAATCAAGTGATGTGGCTATGAAAAGGGAATGCAGAGGCGGTTGTGACAAGAAACTGTCCTCAATGCTAGCAGCGGAACTGAGACTGTGGGCTCTCAGCAGAGGCTCAAACTTGTTTTTATGGCTACTCCTAAATGATTGCCTCTTATTTTTACCAGAGACACTCACACTGATAAAGGATTCCTGTTATCTTAAGTGATGGCCTAACTTGACCACCTGTCGTTACTTTAAAAAGTTAGAGGCTTTTTGATCGAATGCATTCCAGTATCCAGTATTTTTGCCTTTCTTATATGGAATGACCAGAAAAACTTTATAAAACTGGAACTTTCCAGACATAACTGCAGAATGTAATGTGAGAGAATGCTATGACTTATGTTAAAAGGTCCATCAGGTGGCAAGATTGTGACATAATATAAGCAGCACATAAAAGGCTTTCAGCAAAAGCTCTTCTATTTTTATTTATTAGTCTGTTGTGTAGATGAGAATAATATATTTCCTTGAGAAGTGTATAGTGCAGATAATACTGGGAAACCTGATTCACTCAAAGAATGCTTGCTTACTGGGCACATTTTACTAAACAGTACATCATCTGTCCTGTTTACTGGAATGCTACATTAGCTGCTTAATGCAGACCGCAGGTGAAACCTGAGTCAGTAACTAAAGCTCTGTAATGTATTACTTTACTTAGACTGGACTTGTAGGAAATGATAACTGCATCTCCAGAATTACACAAAGCAAATATACACACTGTATTGTCACCACACTCTACATTTTTAGGAAAGGGAAGGTGGCAGTGCTCATATAATCCCTGGAAGCTAATGAACTTCTAGATGTTGCTCAAAAATTTGCACTGTGAACCTCTGAAGAATTATAAGACATATCCTACTGTAGCAATGCCAGTCCCCAAAATAAAATTCTGTAGATCACCTATCTGGAATGCGTGGGCTTAGTCATTTGTAACATGAAATATTTCACAGTATCCAACAATACGATTTAAAAAGTAGTTTATAGATTCTGCATGTATGTAGATATCACAGTCAGCTATTAAATATACTAGTATTAAGAGCTGCTAAGATCTGAACAGGCTTATTATTTTGTCCACCTTGTCTTCCCAATCTGCTCTTCTGGCAGGCTCAGTTCCTTCTGCCCTCACACTTACACAAATAGTAAACTGCTTGAATAAGTCAGTCTTTTTATACTTTTCCCTGTTGTGAATGACCTCCTGGAGCTTTTTCTATGATACTTCTTTGCTGTCATGTCAGTTTTGACAAAGTTCACCATAACATTCAAATTCTGCCTGGTGAACTATCCTTGGCTGTTTAGAATTGTTACATCTGGATTCTTGTACATCTGGTTAAATTTGGTTATGTATACATGCAGTTTTTCTTTTGAATGGTGAGACTAGTTTCAACAATTTCTATGGTTTATGCTACCTCTTTAGAGAGCATGTCTTCTTAGTACACTTGTAGGTTGTCAACTTGTCCCACATGAAAATTACTCCTGTGGATACATGTGCCAATCACAGCTTCATTTCCTGTATCAATAATCTTTAAACAGTCATGAAATGCATACTTCTGTCAAGTCATTGCAAACAAGGCAGAAATGCACTTTGAGGCTTTCTTAACTCTTGTCCTTTAACACTTTCTCATTGAAGTTTGGACACTTTATTTCAGTACGTTTTGAAGCGCACATCTCTATTGCAGTCAAGGCTTAATACCACACTTTCATGAAATCACCACAGTTCATCTCTACCCCGCTCCTAAAATAATGAAGTTATTTGGGTCTCCTTCATTGCCTCATCTGGATGAATGGAATTCCCTCTAAAATATTTATTATCACCAAATCTCTACAGACTACAGTATCAAAATGCAGTTGCTAGAGTCCTGATTCAAACTAAACACAGTACATATTGGGTAGCTTGGCTACACTACCTTCCCACCAGGAAAATCTTATCTCATTATCTCAGACTTCTTTTCCTAATGAGAGTTTGGTTGTTAGCAGCCCAAGCAGTTAATCCCAGACTCCTCTGTCCCCAGTTACAGATTCCAGATCTTTGTGGACAATTCCCAAACCAGTCAAGATATAGAATCCCTCCAGCATGTCTTGATTCTGCCATGGGGTCTCCTCCTAGTGGGATATACCCAGAAAAGGGTTTAGTGTGAGCCAACTGGGGGGGCATCCTTACAACATGCCCAAACCAACTCATCTAGTTCATCTTGATCTGGAAGAGAAGTAAATCCTCTCTGAAGTTCTTTCATGTTGCTGAGCTTCTAACCCTATCATGATGTGTCAGCCCAGCAGCCCTACAAATAAACCTAATCTCCATCACTTGTACTCATGATGTCATTTTTTCAGTCTTTATCTAAAGCTCACGACTATATATGAGATCAGGAATGTGGATCATCCAGTAAGTTGCAAGCTTTGTCATTAGGTTTAACTTCACCACTGCAGACTGGTACGGCACCTACAGAAGAGCTGCTGCTGCTCCAGTACATTTTTCTATCTTATGTACTTTCATCACTTGTGAACAAAAGATACCGAACACCTCCACTAAGAGCAGTTATCCCTGCCCTCTTAACTGAGAGAGCAGTATACTCTTTTACAACAGAGATCCATGACCTCAGACATGGAGGGGCCGATCCACATTCCTTGCACTTCAAACTCTATAGTGAAATGCTCGAGTGTGTGCCAAAATTTGCAATCGGAAGAGGTAAAGAGGGGAGTATCACCTCCATAAAGCAACATTGCTCCCCCAAGGCTCCCCAGCTGAACACGATCACGTACTTGGCTGCACTTTTATATCCTGCCCATTAAAACCACATACAGGTAATAAGACACAGCCTTGATAGAGTCTGACACCCATGGTGAACAACTTTGACTAAACGCCAAGCATTTGGACACAGGTCTCACAGTGTTTATATAGGGAACAAATACCCTGCAAAGTGTCCTTGCTACCCCATATCCTTACATCACCTTTTACAACACATGCTTAGGACATGGTCATATGCTCTTCCCAAATCCACAAATTAATTTTCTACATTTTCAAAATATACTTTTCCAGGCTTTAGGGTGATCAGTTTCCTACAGTCAATTTATCCACAGCTGCCATAACCCTGATTTATGTACATTAAGAATGTTATGCTATATTATGTACAGCACTTCACTCCCCTTTTCTCTCCCATTTCACAGTTTTGCTTTTCTTACACATTCCCAAAGATATTCAAGTTAATTCAGTTGATAACTATGTATTGGCCCTGTCTTAAGTGTGAATGAGAATTGGTTCCTACTTTTTAGTCAGGGTTTCTGGGATACAGTCATATGAAAAAGTTTGGGAACCCCTCTTAATTCTTTGTATTTTTGTTTAGCATTGGCTGAGTTTTCAAAGTAGCAAGTTCCTTTTAATATATGACATGCCTTATGGAAACAGTAGTATTTCAGCAGTGACATGAAGTTATTGGATTAACAGAAAATATGCATTATAACAAAATTAGACAGGTGAATAAATTTGAGCACCCTAACAGAGATATGACATCAATACTTATTTGAGCCTCCTTTTGCAAATATAACAGCCTCTAGACGCCTCCTATAGCCTTTGATGAGTGACTGGATTCTGGATTTCAAACTGTGTTTTGGGTCATTGTCTTGTTGGAATGTCCAACCCCTGCATAACTTTAACTTTGTGACTGATGTTTGATCATTATCCTGAAGAATTTGTTGATACTGGGTTGAATTCATCCAACCCTCGACTTTAACAAGGGCTCCAGTCCCTGAACTAACCACACAGCCCCACAGCATGATGGAACCTCCACCAAATTTGACAGTAGGTAGCAGGCGTTTTTCTTGGAATGTGGTGTTCTTCTTCCGCCGTGCAAAGCACTTTTTGTTATGACCAAATAACTCAATTTTTGTCTCATCAGTCCAAAGCACTTTGTTCCAAAATGAATGTGGCTTGTCTAAATGAGCATTTGCATACGACTCTGTTTGTGGCGTGAGTGCAGAAAGGGCTTCTTTCTCATCACCCTGCCATACAGATGTTCTTTGTGCAAGTTGCGCGGAATTGTAGAACGATGTACAGATACACCACCTGAAGCAAGATGTTCTTGCAGGTCTTTGGAGGTGATCTGTGGGTTGTCTGTAACCATTCTCACAATCCTGCGCATATGCAGCTCCTGTGTTTTTCTTGGCCTGCCAGACCTGGATTTAACAGCAACTGTGCCTGTGGCCTTCCATTTCCTGATTACATTCCTTACAGTTGAAACTGACAGTTTAAACCTCTGAGATAGCTTTTTGTAGCCTTCCCCTAAACCATGATACTGAAAAATCTGTGTTTTCAGATCTTTTGAGAGTTGCTTTAAGGTCCCATGCTGTCACTCTTCAGAGGAGAGTCAAAGGGAAGCACAACTTGCAATTGACCACCTTAAATACCTTTTCTCATGATTGGACACACCTGTCCATGAAGTTCAAGGCTTAAAGAGCTAATCCAACCAATTTGGTATTGCATGTAATCAGTATTGAGCAGTTACATGCATTCAAATCAGCAGAATTACAAGGAGACCCAAATTTTTGCACAGCCAGTTTTTCACATTTGATTTAATTTCATGCAACTAAATACTGCTTCACTAAAAATCTTTGTTCTGAAAACATCCCAGTACTCAGATGTTCCTAGGAAATGAAAGACATACCACTGTTATCTTTTTTGTTGAAAATAAATTATTATGCAAGCTGAGAGGGGTTCCCAAACGTTTTCATATGACTGTATGTTGTATCCTTCCCTGACACAAAATTGTTTAAGAAAAGGATGGATGGCTGAAATATTTATTTATTTTTTTTCATTGATATAATTTTGCTATGTCGTATACTACATAGAGTAGATGTCCTTTGGTATGATACATTTTGGCAATTCAAGCAATGGTGGTGTAAACGATTTAAGTAGTTTAGTTGTCCAGGACAATGGGACACATTCCTTATCTCTGTTTTGTAGAGGCTATATTGCACTATATGGTCAAGAAGAAATATAAAAAAAAATAATTAAACACTGAAAATATAGCATTTGTGTGATCTTGAAATAAGAGTGAAATTAGATGAATTGAACTAAAAAGCAATAACATTTATCACATATCCCAATAGAACAGTGTCATTTGCCAAACAAATTGTAAACTGCTGCTGACAAAAACAGGATAAGCTTGACTAACTGTTGCTAAAAAGATGTAGCTTCTGTTTTTCATATTTAGATAGATACCTTTTACTGCTGTATATATCTCTGGATATCTATGCATGCAAAATAACACACCATTCATAATCTCTTCTGCAGATGCAATATGCTAAAAAATACCCATCTGCCAGGCCCTGACCACTGCCACCATGCTTGCTATCACTGAGACATACAGGAAAAAATTACCATGTTATTGGAGTTATGCATAAAAGATGCACATCCTGTCATGACACTCTACTTCATCAAGGAAGGCAAAGCAAGAGTGCTGAGAATGCACCCTTAACCTAATGAAGCTCTTTCAAATGAAAACAGTTTCCAGTGAGACTTGTCAGCTTGAAGTTCTGCTGACACAAGAGAAAATATAACATTCTTCTTACCCTAGCACTCCTTGTGCTTTGACTTAGTAGTTTACACAGAAATACATAATTGTGCTTTTAAACATTACTCTGAACTATTAAAATATTTGAGTATCTATGGTAAAAGATCTAATGTAAAGCTACCAGATGACCATAGCATACTAGTGGACTGAAAGGAAGGATTAAAATGGCAGTTGGCAAATGGTACGAAATGTAGATTAATGAGAAGTAAGCAAAAATCATTCTTTTGATCATCCCATGAATTACTGTATATACTCGCGTTTAAGTTCTCCCGCGGGTAAGTCGGGGCTTGATTTTACCGTATAATTTCCAGTATTTTATAATGTTGGTCGTATAAGTCGAATGAGGAAAACTCACACTATTGGTCCAAGATATTATGATATACAGTACTAACGCCCACCTGCGAGAGTAACCACGGAGCACACTGCCTTTTTTTCTATGTACTGTGCCTATGTAATCACATGGTAATAGCCAAACTATTCCAAATGTGGCATTTGCACTGTTTTGTTTTTTATATCTCACGCCTTCATACACCTTTATTGTAAGAGCATCTATGATCAAAGATTTATCTATGATGGAGCATTCGATCAGAAGAAAATATGAAGCTGGTTTTAACTTAAAAGTTGTTGAAGTGGCGAATGAAATTGATAAATGCGCTGCTGCATCAAAATTCGATGTCTGAGAAGCTGGTGCAAGATTAGAGGAAGCAAGAAGATGTGAAAAAAAAAATTAAGTGTCACATTTTTGAACGGGCTGGGTCTGATTTTATGATCGATTTTTCTGGTTTCAAGTCCCGACTACTCCCGGTACTTTGGAGACACAGATGACCCATAAATTCTAGATCTTCCTCAGTAGATTATGTCCTAGTTCCGCTGAAACCATTGAACTTTTGAAGTTACTTATTACTTAAAGAATCTAATGTCTTTAAGATCATTTTAGCTACCCATGTCAAAGTCTTACTTGTCCAATATTGGGACTCATCTACCGCCACTGTCAGCAAGGGGACACAGAGCAGGCTTTCTGCTTATTCTCTCACCTTTGTCGCCCGAAAGATTAACCTCTAGTTTGAAGGGAACTGCCTGTCATTTCTGTCTGCTTCTTCTCTCACCTTTGTGTCCCTCATGATTTCCCTTCACTAGTTCTCATTACAGGGAATTGTGGCATTGGTGGCAGCAATCTACCGATACTGGTGTGAGCAGAGATTCTCCATTTAGAACTTAAAATAAAAAGCCTGTTTTGGGCTTTATCCACACTCTCCAGGGCCAGGTATTTTTTGACAGTGTCAGTCATTACAAAGCCTGAACATTTTGGTTTCACTCATGCCTAATTGTTTTTTAATTATAAGTTGACATTTTAGACCTTAACATCAGCTCAATTAAAAATAAGACAATAAGTGTTTTTGTTTTACATAAGTAATTCTGTAAATTCTGCTGCAGTATTTCCAGAAAACCTTTGATTGTGATATCTTATGCAGGATGCCAGTGATGCTTAGACACCTTTTGAAGACGCACTTTCCAAATGCTTTGAGATTGACCAAGTGAAGCTGTAGTTTGTTGTATTGCATTGTTGAAAGTTAAAAATAAGTAAATAGATAGATAAATGAGTGTGTCGATCCGAGAACAGCATTGACTGATATGGTATTGTGACACTCGTCATAATGCAGATTCTGTGAGTGAGAAATGTATTTTGGTAGATATTATATTAAACATAGTAATTATCACATTCACATTTTTATTAACGTGAAATTGTTTCTTATGCTTCAGTTCTTCAGCCTGAACATTTTTTCTCTGACATAAACTGCATTCACTTAGCTGTCCTCATTTTATGTATAATAGCTGTTCAGTTTATTATACTATTTCAAAACCTTATTCTGGTCTCTGGCTGAATGTTCTGGTACTTTGTGTACATACATCACGGACTAATCATTAGTGTTATTGGTTAAATTGAGCCCCAAAATACAAGTTTTCTCAATTGTATTCACAGTTTTGTACCGTGTTAGCGTTTTATGGAGGCAATGAGAAGTCAAGCAAAATGACATTTTTTATTGGCTAACTAAAAAGATTACAATATGCAAGCTTTCGAGGCAAAGCAGGGGCCCCTTCTTCAGGCAAGATGATGAGCTGAAATTGTGTTTTAAATTGTCAATGGCATTGTCAGTTCAATTTTTTTTCATACTGTATTTGCAACACACAAATTTCCATTTTATTTTTCCTTGAGTCAGTTCTTTCTAGTTTTTGTGTATCTTTGTACATACGTCACAATTTGGAACCAAGAATCAGTACAAGACATTCGGCAGCACGTCTCTTGAGGTTGAAGATAAGAAGGTGTTCACAACTGGCAATTCCCGGTTGTTCAAAACAAATCATTTGAATCTAATAGTTTAAACTAAAATGCCTACCTAGTGCCAAGGTTTTGGACATTCAGATTAAAGTGCATTTCTTGACAATGTGGTGTCACAAAGAAAAATACGTAACAATCAAAAGAACCAGAGTAGACTGTAAGACGAAACGTAGTGAATAACAAGGTGTAGTCTCGTAACCAGGAAGATGATAGGAATCATTTGTCAAAATTCTAACAGATCGATTAAAAAAAAATGGAAAGGTTGTAACTAGAGATGGAAAACAAAGGACTTGTGAAGGTTTTTCAGAATGTATCCACAAACTTCAACAATGGGATGTGTGCAGCACTGGCATTAATACTGTTGTGCCAATGACGCCACGCAGTGCTGCTGCCTCTGGCACCTTGACCCCTTGTAACTCTTTATTGTGGCATAGCAATAGTAACTGAAAATCAAGGGGGCTGCTAAAAACAAAAAACGCATTGTGGTCAAAGTCATTTTTTTGAAATTCTTTTTAGTAAGACCCCCGTGTTTGGTTTACTGGATATACAATTTAAAGAGATTGTTATTTTCATGGGAATTGTTACATATGCATTATTTTCACTTTTTCTTTAAAAACTTTTGTAAAAACAGTACTTGTCCTTTATTTCTGGCCCCGGGCGTGGTTACATCTCTTTCTCGCAGGACGTATAACAGTTCTCGCATTGTGAAGGTGGGGCAGCTGAAAGCACGCTAAGGAGATGCCATCCGATCATCTGCTGTCTTTCTGCTGCTGGTGAGCTGCCTGTTCTGCTTGTCGCATGTCGTTGTTTTAAGAGCTGGGAGCACATGATGTGTGTCTGCCAAAAGCAATCCAACAACTGCTAGGTTAGATGTCCGTGGACTTGTTTTAAATGATGGCTCACTGCCTTGTTTCTCGTGACATTGTGAAAACAATACTTGTCCTTTATTTCCGGCCCCGGGGCGTGGTTAAATCTGTTTCTCGCAGGACGTATAACACTGCTCGCGTTGTGGGGGGGGGGGTTGTGGGTGGGGGTTTTGGGGTTTAGGGTGGCTGAACGCACGCAAGGAGAAGTGGTTGGATCATCTTTTGCGAGCTGCGTGTTTTGATTGTCCCTTGTCATTGTTTTAAGAGCTAGGAGCGAGTTAAAGTGTCTCTTGCGGGACATTAAATTGTCTTCTGAGAAGATCACGTCTCGTCTCCCTAGTCTGCCTCCCCAAGATTTTTTTTATAATAGAGAGATTTAATACATAAAAGAAAGTATTTGTAAATTTCTATATAAAACAAAATTTTCTATGTCAATTTCTAACCCACTTAATCCAAACCGGGGTTGTGTAGGGTAACATGCAATCTGGCTGGAGCTTACCCAGCTAGCATAGGGCACAAAGCAGAAACAAATCCTAGGCAGGGTGCCAGTCCATCACGGGACAAAAACACACTAGGGCCTATTTAGCATAGCCAATTCACCTAACCTGCGTGTCTTTGGACAGCGGGAAGAAGCCCACGCAGACACAGAGAACACATGCAAACTCCACACAGGGAGGACTCAAGATGCGAACCTTACTGACAGGCAGCAGCACTACCACTACACCACCGTGCCACCCCAAAGCAAAAAATAAAAAATTGCTCAATTTTTGGAGCCCATGAAAATGTTACAAAAACACCAGCAATCACAACAGTGTCTGTTTAGCTGTTGCATGTCAGCAATATTAACACATTTTGTATATATCACATTTATTCTTTGTTTTGGAGTGTATTTGTGAAGACTTTTCTGATCAGGTGCTTGGTGAAAGATTTTCCTTTATATATAATAAAGTTTGATGATTTGAATGCTTCAGTGAAGAGATGCCCCCCAATCAGTTATTAAAACAACAGAAGGGCATTTTTCATATAGCTATGCCTATACCCGTACTTTTTGTTCCAGCAGGCTTGGGGTTGCTAATATCCTGCATTGCATGGTGGTTCTGCAGCTGTCTCAGAGTGAATTACACACGTCAACAAGGGTGTATGAAGGGGATATCCCCGCCACCAAATTCGCCATTTTTTGCCTTTGGACACACTGTCAGATTGGCTCAGATGAAGGCATCTTGGGTACCCACTGGCCACTTTGCCACAATATCTATGAAAGTCCTTAGCTATTGTGAAATCTCCTGTGCAATTAATGCAGAACATTTTTACAACATTTACATTTATTTGCTTAGCAAACGCGTTTGTTTAAAGCGACTTACAAAAGAGGTCACCGTAATTGAGTGTGAATAGGCTCTAAGAGGTTATAAATATGGATGGATATCAGTCATAACTCTGTGATTTCATTTAAATAATGTGTGTGGGTGTTGGTCAGAGACATAGATACAGGATTAAACTGATTTTCTTCCGAGTAGGTTTATTGCAGATGTACTAACTTCCTTTCCCTTCTTCCTGCATCTCCACAATAATCATCTGTAACACTGAAAACGGCTCCATGAAAGTAAAACTAGCTTCAGCCTTAAAACACTGAGTCTTCAAATCTTCAAAAAATATATATATCTTATCAGCTTATGAATTTGTAATTAACAATTTACATTTTTTAAATTAACTTAACAATTTATATTTAAAATATAATACCGAAAATGCATTAAAGCATTTCATCGTGAAAATTATATAACCTCAAGAATTCTAAATGCTACGACTGTCATGGTGACCACTGTCGGTGGCGTTGGCATAAGAGGCAGCCAGTTTAGGAAACACTTAGCAATTAATAAGTAGACTGGGGTGCATGTAGAGTATGGAAGATTTAATGTGTTACTTTAGTTACGATGAGTTGTGAGAAACACTCGCAAATTAACAAACAATCTTAAGATGGAATTTACGATATACTTAGTGTTATGATGTGTTAGAGGATAAAGCAGCCCTGGTTGTTAAGACAGCAATAGAAATGTTGCAGTGTTCATAATCTGTTACTGCCCTCCATCCTTTCACCAATGTATCCATGCTTTTATTGTACAGGCAATTAAAACAAATAAATTGTGTTCACGTCTTTTTTTATGGTTCTAGTTTCTCAGCACCTGTGTTTTATTTTTTATTATTTCTCTCTTTTTTATGTTTTGCCCATCGTTGCCATTGCCCTACATTTTTGCATTTGTCTCTGTATTTCAGCTCCGTTGTTTCTGAGCATATTAAAAAGGGCTCCATGTCAGAAATGTTGTATGTTTTTTTTTCCAATGGCTACTCAAGCGTCTCTATGCCTGGAAAACTAACAGATGTAAGGTATGGACAGCCAGGGGCTTGAAAGCTTCTGTTGAAAACAATGACAAAATCATTATTGAATTTCCATCTACAAACTGACTCTCTAAGATTGTCTGGCATATTTGGTTTAAAACATATATTTATTTTGCACAAATAAATCATTGTAAATCAGTTGATTTGCTTTGACATTTTACCTTTCTTAAAGCAATGAGTGCTTGATTGTTGTATTACGACTATAAATCTCTTGTATCACATATGTCTTGAAGTAAATTTAATGAAAAACTCATATGAATATGTCAAATGCAGTTCATTTTAGCTGGCAATAAATCATGAGATTTTTTAGATTAGGTTAGATTTAAGAATCCTTGTAATTTTCTGGTGTTTATAGTCTGTGACCTTAAAATATAATAATGAAAGCTGAGTAGAAGGGACATGCTTTTGTTTATTGCAGAACAAGACAATGTTGCTTAACATGGTTTTATCAATTTATGATTTTTGTGACCTTTTACTTCACCTTCTATGTCATCCAAGATGTCGTGATCCTTAAACTGAAACTCCTAGACATAAAAACGAGCAGGTCAGTGATTACAGTAAAAGTCCGTGGGAAAGGAAGCACGTCTAATATAATAAGCTCAACAAATTCACTGTGATGTTAAGCTCCATAGATTTCTTCTAATAAGGTAATACCATCAGCAAAGCAACATTACATTGCTGCGGGGAAATTAAGATTACCATAAAAATGTAGAAAAATCGCATGAAACCTCACAAAGTGCCGCCATTTTTGTGGTCTTTTTCTACATAGACAGAAAAGCAGAGAAAAGGAAAAAAAAAACCTTACATTTTTTTTGCTTGTTTTGGGTTAACAGCTTATCTTACTCTTATTAATAATATGTGTCATGTGATCAGATTGTTAACTCTTCCAGTTGATGACAAAACCATAAATTTATTCAGGCAAATTTGTTGTCAAAAGCAGGTAATAACACATTTTAAACCAACATAAATGAATATATTGAAAAACAAGTAATGTTTTATTAATTGTTTGCCTTTTAACTGTGGTCACATCTGACACAGGTGCATCACAAAGTGCATACAAACAATAAAAAAGCTATAACTGAAAAGAATCTGAGGTACTAGCAATACTTTTTTTCCACTTTTGAAAAAAAAACCCATTTTGCTCACATCTGACCCAAGCACATCTCCAAGTGCATAAAATCAAAATAGTGCACAGTATTAGTTTCCGTTTTAAAATAAAGACAAATATTTTAATCATATAATAATAATTCTTTTACTCACACAGGGAGGACCAGGGACACAGACCCATGATCTCCTTATTGTGAGGTGGCAGTGCTACCATTGCGCAACTGCGCATATATGACCCAGTCACATCAGAAAATGCTTTTAACTGAATAAAATAGAACCATCAATGCTATCAAAGTTATCAGTGCACAAACCCATAAAGAGCGATAACAGTAACTAACACACATGAATACAATGTCTACTGAACACTGAGGGAACATAGGTTCATTTTCAATCATGTGAGATTTGGCATGGCTTTATTACACATCCCACATTATGTTGATATTGTGATGTGTCTTGCTACTGCATGGGCTGTTGGGGTCTAGAGTCTTGGGAGGAAAGCTCAGGGCACCTCCCTAGAGAGAGCTGAGTGACAGGATCAGGGTGAGAGGGGAGTGAATGGTAAAAGAGTTGGAAGAGGCAGAAAAGCGGAAGGCTGCCTTTTTTCTTTCTTTTTCGTTTTGGAGGTCGAAATGTGTTTTTCATGTTTTTTTTCTCTGCATTTCTGTCAGGACCACAGGCTGGGCCACTTGGAGGTTGCTTTTGAGCCACATGTGGCTAGCTGGCCTCAATTTATAAAGTATTGGATAATAGTCATTTCCAGGCATTCCTTTTCAAGGTTTATATTTTTTAGATCTTAGGTATCTGTGATATTTGAATGTTCATTGTGTAATAAGTGTTTTGTTCACGTTATACTTAGATCATCATGTGGTATAAGGAATAAACTTGCATTACCTGTGCTCAGAGCAAGCAATATGTATTGTAGGATGGGATGTAAAATTTACACATTATCCCCAAGTTCACTTATTATATGGTTGGATGTGCCCTGTAGCATCTGCTCTCACACAAACATGACTACAAAAGTGAACTTTGAAAGGAGTTAAGCTGCTTAAAAATTGTGGAGCTAGTTAGAATAGTGCATCCTATACAAATATGATAGATAGATATGTATGTATATATATATATATATATGTATGTTTGTATATATATATATATATATATATATATATATATGTGTGTGTGTGTATGTGTATATATATATATATATATACTAGCAAAATACCCACACTTCACAGCGGAGAAGTAGTGTGTTAAAGAAGTTATGAAAAAGAAAAGGAAACATTTTAAAAATAACATAACCTTATTGTCAATATAATTGTTTTGTCACTGTTATGAGTGTTGCTGTCATCAAGGATTTGATTATCATTATTTCTTTCAATCAGGTTCGTATTTGGAGGACGTGTTGTTATGAAGTTACATTCCGTGTTTGTCAGCTGTTGTAACGATAACAGGTTTCATTCATCGAAGTGTTCACTACGCAAATCACTACTCGTGAATGTAAGATGTTTAACAGGCATTCCCAGTATTAACTTGTGCTAAACGTCCCATGGTGTGACGTAAGGGAAGCTGACTGTAAAAAGGCAAGGAGGCACGTATTTTGAACGAAAAGGGAGAAGACAGCGAAGGAGCGAAAAAGTGAAATGGAAAACTGTTTAAATAAAGAGCTAGGAAGGTGAATGGAAAGAAGCAGCCAGCGGTAAAGCAAGGAAGACTTCGTAATAAGGACGGTTGGGTGCACGTAGAAGGTGTAACAATAAAATTGTTAAGCCTTATGATAATGTTCCCGCACGGAGGATTTAGAGAGACGCACTGGGAGAAGTATAATCTGAACCTCTCTACAGTTTCGTTTATTTTCGGGTTGTAATACAGTATAAAGAGCCGCTGCATCACAGATAGATGACTCCTGTAGCCACAATAAATGCCTTTATTGAATAGACAAACAAGTTCCTTTCTACTGCAGCTACAGCCGTGACACACATAAAAAACATCAATAATAACTCATAAACTTGCAATATTATTTAGGAAAATCGCAACATTTTACTCACCAAAAATTCGGATTATTTGTAAACAAAATCCATCCTCTTCTCTTTCCTCAAAAACAGTTCAATTACTCTGTCGTACAGATTATCCGTATGCTTCAGTTCCTTCAAAAAGTCCCTTTCTATCGCCATCGAAGCTAATGCTGAAAGTCGAACCTGCCCTGTTGTATTTTTGGCATAAGTTTTAATTCGCTTTAGTGCTGAAAATGTCTGCTCGACATAAGCAGTGGACACGGGAATGGTCACCGCCAAATATACCAATGTGTACAGCTGCCCCATGCTCTCATTCAGATTTTTCTGATGAAGGAAGTCAAGGAGATCAGTGGGAGATTTTCCTGCAAAATCATCCA
>JANRMT010062792.1:10064729-10081609 GCA_026402145.1 Polypterus bichir lapradei
GGAAATTGAACTCAGGTGTGATACACCACAGTTAGGTTATTTTTTAACAAGGGGGCAATTACTTTTTCACACAGGGCCATGTAGGTTTGGATTTTTTTTTCTCCCTAAATAATAAAAACCATCATTTAAAAACTGCTTTTTGTGTTTACTTGTGTTATATTTGACTAATGGTTAAATGTGTTTGATGATCAGAAACATTTTGTGTGACAAACATGCAAAAGAATAAGAAATCAGGAAGGGGGCAAATAGTTTTTCACAACACTGTATATATATATATATATGTGTGTATATATGTATATGTGTGTGTGCGTATGTATGTATATATATGTATATGTGTGTGTATGTGTGTATATATATATATATTGTCACACACATGCGCATGGGAGGCAGCTAAAGGGCTTGAGTAAGGACAGTTCCGAGACATACCAGGATGTGGCAGAGTGCACAGACTGTTTTTCTCCCTTGCCTGCAGACCATTCACAGGAGATTCCACCTGGTTCCCTTGACGTCACTTCCGGGACCGAGCCAATGGAAGGAGACCTGGCCGGCTCCGGCACCTGTGATGTCACGTCTGGCCTTGCACCAATGACAGAAGACCTCCATGAGCCCGACTCCTTTGACTTCACTTCCTGTCTTCCCCTTTAAAAGCCTCCACCTTTTCCCTATTTCCTCAGTTCTGTATTATACTCGGTTTTGAGCACAACAGTGCAATCATTTAAAAGACGATTTGCAGCCGGGATACCAAATTATACGGGTGGCTGCCCCAAACCTTGCTATGTCTCGTTGTGAGTTTTGTGACAATATATATGTATGTGTGTGTGTATATATATTATAATATATATATTATAATATATATTTATATATATAAAATGTGTGTGTGTATGTGGCTAGTGTCTTGATTCCTGTATTTGTGGAGATTGTACTTTCTCCCTGTTTCTATGGTAGATTACTTCTTCCCACATGCTACAAAATGTGTACAGTAGATGAGGTGCATGGGTGATAGGCACCCCATTTCCAGCTGTTTCCTGCCCTAATTTCTGATAATGTGCTCAATGGATGTGTCCAAAGAGTACTGGGAAAATGTAGCAGCTATGATATGTGTGCGTAAGTGTTCTGAGCATCAAGTATAAACCCAGCCTGACAGACAATGCTGCTGCCACAAGAGGTGTCAGCCCTCACCAAGATTCTGGATTGCAAGTTTGGGAAATAAATGATAAAAAATTTGAATACAGAACTGTTCCCCCCCTCCCTCCATCTGCTGGTAACACATGTCAGAAATGCTTTCAACTTGAGCATTTGTAGTTGAATTGAACCAGAATTAATTTCTTACAGCTCTTAAATTTTAATAAGATGGATGTAGATGGAGCTTTATTGTAATATTTTGCTTCATTACTAGTGCATTTCATTTATCCCACAAACAGCACAATACCTTCTCAATTTAGTAGTGCCATTAGGATATTTTATTTAAAGCATAAGATTCCCAAACGTACTTAATCCAGTTCAGGATCCATGATGCTTGGAGCCTATTCTGGTAGCATCAGATGCAGAGGAGGAATTAACCCACAATGGAGCACTGGATCTTTTGAAGACCTCATTAGCACATGCACCCACCCACACTCACACACAGGTAACTGACCTAACCAGCACATCTTTGGAGGACGTAGGAGGAAACTCCACAGAGACAACGACTCTGGGCATGAGGTTTGAACCCAAGACACAGAATCAGTGAGGCTGCAGTGCTGCTTACAGCACCATCCAAAAATGAAATGTAGCACATTAATTTAAGATGTGGCCTCTTACTCGCCCATTAAATAATGTGCTTCCTCTCGCCAAAATAAACTAAAATGCTGCATATATTTTTTGTCTTTGGATTGTTTCAGTACATATCATTTTTTCCAAAAGATCATACAATTTAAGATGGATCAGATCTCCTTCTTTTTTGAAATCTGACACATAAGGATCTGTCCATGCAAAACAGGGAAATGTGTTTCTCTTGCAAAAAAAATAAAATGAATCTCAGATGCCTAATGTGTATAACTAAGCTTTTTTGTCTTTCTTGTCATTTGCAGAGGATATTCTTTGCCAGAGAGAAGCCCCTGCCGATGTTGATCTTCCAGATGGTCATATTCCTGAGCAGTTTGCTGGCCTTTTGCATGGGTCTTCCCCTGCCTGTGAGTCACCAGATAACCCTTACCAGCTATACTCTAAAGCAAAGAGGCTCGGTGGGCCGGAGATAAGGACCAGCCAAAATAGCAATCTACTGCAGGCCACAGACTACACCGCACACCTGCCTCGGACTGGCAGCGATGCCTCAGTCCTGAAGAGCACAAAGGAGGGCAAGCCTCAAGTTGTTTACAGGACTATCTTTCATACGAAAGTTAACCAGGTTGATTCCGGCACATTTCCAAATGCAAGAATCTCAAGAAATTGTGAACCAAGCACAAACAACACCACTGGGGGATTTGAGGACCGTGCCAGCACATTAGGAAGGATGAGATCGATCCCCAAGAATGTTTTGGACCTACAGCTCACTCGGAACTTTTCCAAGTCTGACTCTAATTTAATCTCTTGTTCACCTATTGAGGAGGAATCCAGAGGTGGTCGATGTGAGTCTGCAATAAATAAACCCAGTCCAGGAAAACATCTTGAGCGAACACCTTCTTTCACTGCCGAGTGGGAAGAAGTAAGTATGTTGTGAAGTATAAATTTTATATTCTGTATTTTTGTTTTTTTCCCTGTTGGAATGCATTTTCAGTAAGACCCGAATGACAAAATGCAAATTGCTGAATAGATTTAAGGATTCTTTGTATGGTGTTGCAAGATTTAAAGCCAAACAATTATTTAAAGTCAAACACTAAAGGTTTAAAGTCAGCCATTTTCTGGAAATTGAAAATTCATCCCACTGCCTTGTTATGCAAGACAATTAATAGCTTGTATAGTATCATTAACGTATATCAAAGATATATAGGATTTTCTAGGGAGACTGGGATAGACTGTCAACTCAGATCCTGAAACTAAAATACACAAGTTTGAAAAATGAATTAATAGATGGACTTATTACGGATTCTAGTTACAAGTGATCCTGCCCTAGACCTGATACTAGTAATGAGCAAAAAGGTGTGTGAAATGAAATTTGCAGCAAAACTGTCTTTTGCTTTGCAAAAAAAAAAAAAAAGTGAAACAAATAGCGTTCACTTCCAGTGAAATCCGTGCCATTTACACAAGAAGTAAGTCATTTAGTTCCTGTTTAAAAACATTTACATGAATTAATTCTTCATGTGTCTGCCTGTCTTTTAGTGTTTAAATTAAAATCCATTGTGAAACTAATCACCGGACTCATTTCCTGTCACCCGTAGACATTTAGTTGAGTTGCCAGACTTGCTCAAGTAGTACGATTTACCACTGTGCCGATCACACAGATTCATTGGAGACAGAAAAAGAAAGTTGAAGGTCAATGGCACCCTCCACTTCTTCTCTGGGAAACAGGAAAAGCCTGTTGCTAGGTAGTGGTGAGACTTTCCTTTGGTGAAAACATATTAATGTGCACAATGGTATGTTTTGGTGTGTATTCATATGGAAAATATACTGTACAGCATGGGACATTTTAAAAAAATTCCCTGCGCTCTTCTGTGATGATATGAATAAGAGGCATGAATCAAGTTGATTCAACAGGCTTGCAGGTAACCACTTGCATTATACAGCTGCAGAAAAGAACACAGGTAAACACAGAACTGTGAACAAGGCTTTAGGGAAAAATAGTCCACTCCAAAAAACTTGAAAACCTACTGAAACCCTTTTTAGTGTGTTTTGTCTTTTTTACTTCCAAAATAATGGTAGAGTCAGTTTTGTGAAACTGTATGCAAATCAAACCTATGACACTTGCAAACATCCCTTTTCACGTTTGTTTATTTATTTATTAAATTATTAGTAAGTTTATCCGGGGGCCTCTGGAAGGACCATCTTAACAGCATTATAGGCCCCCAGGCAAAGCAGTGCACTGGCGCCCCTACCTACACAACCACTCAGCAAGTCACAACATACATAGATCGTCATGGGGCCTCTATGGCAACTGCCCAGCATGCCGCTGCGTTAAGTCAGCCCTGGCCTCTGGGTAGTGGCACTGCAGCCTATCATATCCAATGTCCTGAGTCAAAACCCTTATCTACATACATCATTTTTTTCTCCTTGTATTCCACCTTGTAAAGAAGGATGTTCTAGCAGTTATTTTGCTACCCAACAAGATGATCCTGTAATGGAGGATACACATGGAGTTGGTACATTTGTAGTCTTTGAAGCCAAGAAAGCATAAGAATCAAATCAAAACTGAATCAACAAAACCCAAGACACAAAATACAATACCAAGTCAAATAAACAAAAAACGAATAACACTAACTCGTCAATTAAATTCATTTTTTTTTTCACATAGCCTTTTCACTGCTTTATTTTACTAACTGAAATTCTTTCCCTCAACCACTGCTAATGTTCTTCGTTTTCTAGAATTTATCCACTACTCAGATAATGAGCTGCTGTGCATTGCAATCTAAAGTAAGCAGAGTATATTAACTCAGCATGTTATGTGAGCAGAAACTGGAATTAAAACCATCAACAATATGGCTTAAACTAAGCAGAACAATGTCACAAAATGGCAGCAAACACGGTAAATAGCCATCCAAGATAGTGTTGTGGTGACCAACCATAAAAAAAAAAAAGAAAAGATGGAAAATACACATTTAAAAACCAATAGTGAGCAGAAATGCTGCTAGAGATGCAAAAATTGGGGTCTCCTCACACCAAAGATGTGCATGTCATGCTAACTAGTGATAGTAAATAGGCCCATTGTAAGCAACCCTCTGACTGACTAGCACTTCTGTTCAGGATTGTTCCTGCCTTGTGTCCTGTTCTGCCAGGAAAGACCGGAGTCAGAATTTCATTAGGCAGGTGTGAGAATGTTATAATATGTTTTGTAAATGCACCCCTTTATATTTCTCTGGAATAATTTATTTTTATTGTACCTTTCATAACAAGCGCTATAAAAAGCATTACCACAAATTTTGAATATTCACAGGATAACTGTCTATGTATCTAACTGTGTGTCCATCCGGCTGTTATGTCTCTCGTCATTCCAAAAGGTGTCGCAAAAGTAAAAAAAAAAAATGCATTGCATTTGTCATACGAATAGATGGCGCATCACAAACATTAACACTTCTTTTATGAATCCCATACTAAATGGTGTGTAGCAAACCCATATGCATGGCATGGGGCACTGCAGACATTAAGGCTGAGGTCTATGTTGGTTACTTAGATTTCAACCTGTTTTAGCATAGCTATTTTGATTATAAATGCCATTCAACATCTTGTGGGAAAAGCAGGAAGAAAATCAAAGCAAATAATCTTTTTTTGAATTATTGAATAAAGTGGACAACATCCTGCCAAAGCCTTTTAAATGCTAGGAGTGCTTGGTGAATGTTAATTTCTGAAATGGCACCTATGATACAAATTGAAGTTGGAGCTGCCTAAAATATTTTTTTTGACGCGCTAGTCCACAACAAAAAGCTAACAGCACATGAGGACCATATAAAACCTATCCGTGAACTACTGTTGGTCACTTTCTCCCTCAAATTTACCCATGATTATCTTACTGTACATGTCACACTTTGGCTAAGCAGGTACAGAGGTGTTTTGATGGGTTTGCCACTTTTTGGCAATTTGTTCAATGTTCATCAAAATGTCTTGGCTTTCACTTCAGTGCCTCTTTTACTATTTTTATCCATGCAGAAGCTCAAAGCTGCAAACCGTCTAGAGTTTTAATAAGGTCACATTCACTTTCTCTCCAGTAACCTGTTTTATTCAGGTCTTTAACTTCTACAGTAGCTCACATTCTATTTAGTACTGTTGTAACAATTTTAAAAATTTCAGTTATTGCTGTATGGAATTTGTGATTTTTGACCCTGGTAGTTTGCAGTCATGACAGATAAGCCACATTTTCCATAGTTAATGAAAACGTAGTATTGTTAATACATTGAAAATGTAGGATTAAAAACTTAGTTTTAAAATGATGCTTACTTGTGAAAAGCTGACAAATCAGTGGGCCTTAACAACAGAGAGAGCTGTAGAGAGGATTCAGAATGATTTTTTTAAATAGTAAGGCGTTTCAAAACTGAGTCTGTCTCCCAGATTTCTTTATCTGGTGGTGTAACCCTCAAGGTAAATGAAAAATGAAGTCCAGGGAAATCACAAAGGCAGATGTGAGTCAAACCTTGTGCCCTGAAGCTATGCAGCAATGCCACCCCATATTAGTTTTAACTGAATGCAGTATGCATTTTGCTAATGATGTGCTGTTGTGTAAGAGAGCAGAATTCCTCTGTCCACCAGGAGAGAACAGTCACTTGATTCAAAGTATTAAGGTCAGCATTTGGTGCCCAGGATATCACAAAACTAATTCAAATTGAACATTTTGTGGTGGCGTTTTCTGCCATCAAGCTCTTACAGTATGTTTCCAGAGTGTTTGTCACCATTCTTTCCTTAATCCTTCATATGTGAAGATGATAGCCAGTTCACCTCTTCCAGGTTGCAAAAGCCACCCTGCATGATTTTTGGGCTATTTTGAATGAGAGTGTTGGGTGGGCCCTAAAGTTCAGGCTGTTCTTCTGAAAATGTCTTGGGTCATTTGTCTCTATTGCTCGTAGGGCAGCATCAATGAAGAACATTTCCACACCAAAAGTTCTCAAGGGTTTACCAACTCAAAGGTTACACATTTGGTGGGGTGTAAGATGAACAAACCTACAGTGCTTTTTCTTATGAATTCACAATGACTGAGCAAATTTAAAGCATAATTAGATATAAAAATTGACATTTATTTTTATATTGTTAATTTATTGTTTCAGAATGTGGTGGAAGTACTTTCTGATGAGGATAGGGAGGCCAGTGGGTACCTAAGAGCTTCCACCAGTAATATTAATTTTAAATAATTACATTTATATGTCACTTTTCTAACTAATCAAAGTGCTTTACATAGACAGTGGGGAATCACTTTAACCAGCACCAATGTGCAGTATCCACCTGGATGATGCAGCGACAGCCATTTTTCACCAGTATGCTCACTACACAGGAGATGTTAGGAGCTGAAGGTGTAAGAGAAATAGCTGATTAGAGACAGGGGATGAGTAGGGAACCAGAATGGACAAGGCCATGATTACCAGTTTAGCCAACACATCAGGATACTCCCTACTCTTTTCAAAAGGTGCCCGGGGATCTTTTATGACCACAGAGAGTCAGGACCTCTTCCAAAGAACAGCACCAAATTTTTACAGCACGGCATAACCATCACTGCACTGGAGCATTGGGATCCGAGCACAGAGCTGGAATCACCAACGCCTTTTTCTAGATAGTCTTCCTTCTAAGTATTTGCTGGGCCCAGACATGCTTAGCTTCAGTCAGATTACCTGTTCTGAAGTGCAGGTGGTATGGCCACTTCAGGAGTCTCCAACAGGGTTGCTTGTTCCATCTAGATTTCCCACATAGCCCTGCAAGAATCCAAACTGGACCGATGTCAAAAGTATGCTGCCACCTAGTTTCACCTGTTGTGAATTTCCCCTGAGGGATTAATAAAGTATCTATCTATCTATTGTGTGGACACGGCCCGGACACAGACAGGCAGACATGTTGTTAATCACCACCACACATTTATTTTACAATAACTATTATTTACAAAGTCCTAGTGCACACAAACCCCCACACAGTCCTGGCCACACAATGCCTTCCTCTTGGGGCCGCCTCCACTCTCTCTCCTGCTTTGTCCTGCTTCCACCCGACTCCAGCCTCGAATGAAGGGAGACGGCCCCTTTTATTTCATCCCAGATGGGCTCCAGGTGTTTCCCGGCACTCCTCCCTGGACACGCCCCAGTGTGGCGGACGTGCCGGCTGTTCTCCCGGAAGCTCTCCGGGTGTCCCTGCTCCTCTTCCTGGTGTGGCGGAAGTGCTGAGGTCAAGGGTCCCCAAGGCATTGGGGCGCCCCCTGGCGGTGACCACGGGCCCCTACAGGGTTGGGCTTCCAAGCCCTCTACCCGTGGCCCCCAAAGCAACCAGGGTGGCAGCCCCCACGTGATCCAGGGCGGGCGTAGACCCTCTTCCGGTCCCTCAAGGCGTCCCGGTTGGGTCGTCGCTCCTGGCATCCCTGACAATTGCCATGGCAAGTAGTCCCCTATTGCCTTTCCATTATATTGGCATCCCTTCTGGGAAAGGTACCAGTCAATGCCCTGGTCAGGTTTCCAGTCCATCCATGTCCTAGTTGAGAGTTTTAATATTGTTAGTATTGGGTAAATCCCTCTTGTGTATTAATACAAGCCGTTATTCCCTCAGAGAAGCAATGTGCAATTGAAGGTGTACAGCTGGCTGTAGCTAGCATTCTAGAATATTGCACAGATACTGTTTTGAACATAGTGTAGATTTGGGCCGAGGACAACCAGGAATGGTATTAATGTTAGGAGTCCTAGAAAATTTCAGTCAGGTGCAGTCAGTTTATATTATTGATAAGGGGATCTTCTTGACATATTCATCTTGGTTGAAGTGCTCCTACCAAGCAGCAGAGTTGATCAGCTCATGTAAGTAATGGCATTTCACAATATCTCACCTGCTCTTCTGGCAGTGTATTGTTTGAGAATAGTTTGCAGCTGACAAAGTTGTTCAGTGTTCTAAACATGCAGCTTTCCTTTCTAAAGTTGAACCAGTCCCAATTCGTGCAAATTCACTGTGCTTCAGCCCAACTCCAGTCCTGGTCCAAATGGCAATGGCAATTTATCAGTGGCATCGTAATAAATGGACTCCTATCTCAGTGACACCCATCGGCCCATCAAGCAAGATGTTACCTGTTGATAATAGAAGTAGGCCACATCTCAGCACCTGATCAAAAACTCGAAAACAGGCACAGTGATAGCATTTTGTATAGTGTTGTCTAATAAGTGGCTGTACCATCCCACCTTCATGTTCATTTGGTGAGCAGGTGGTAAACTCGTTGGGTTGACAACCCTACCCCTTGAAATCCAGTGATTTGGCCACTGCTAGGTCTCCTTCAGTGTTTTTGTTACATTGAGGAGACATTGTTCATATGGAAAAAGATGATCCACTGTGGCAACCACTATAACAGGAGCAGCCAGAAGAAGACGGAGACATTGTTCAACCATTCTTGGTGTACAGCAGTGGCAGTAGAAGCGTCCAGAGGTCACCATTATCTAAACCCATTTTTTTAAGGGTACCCTGATATGCTGCCCTCTAGTGGCAGGCAAGTGTAATTGATGGGCAAATGTGCCATTTTAGCTGCACTCATTTCAAGTGCTAGTTTGCAAATTAATATTTTTTTTTAATTATAACTGTTTTTATTGTTAGTACTTGATGTGTTTCTGGATTTTGAAAGGCACTTACTTGTATAATAAAAGTTAACAAAAATTAGAGTCCACTTTTGCATAATTTAATATTTTCAAATCCCACCTTTTTGCTAGGTTTGGTTATAAGAACAGGTGCATTTGCCCATATGTCCATTCATTAATTATTTCCCATTTAGCTAACAAGAGGAGTTGCAATTGTCATTTTTGTGAAAGTACATTTCAGAGTGCAAAAGTTTTCAATAGATCAATTTATTCTATCCTACTCTTTTTTTTAACCTGAAAATGCCTGGTCCTGACTTTGTGCCTAATGCTCTCAGGATACGCTCTGGCCCACCATGACCTGGAATTGGATTAAGCAATATTAAAAAAAGGATGGATTGTGCACCTTTTATTGGGTGCATTCTCCACAAACACAGCTTGTAATGCTAATGTACTGTCTCAACAAATAACACGTTAAGCATCTTTACCACTATGTGAAAGACACCAAAGGTGAAATACAAGAGAGCTGGCTTTAAAAAATGTGACTCAGATTAAAAAGCTATATTCTCCATGGTGCCAAATACAGACTAGACGTCACTGGCTAGTGTTTAAATCTATGAAAACCAGGCTGTGTTCTTGTAAACTGTGATTAAAAGTGATGTTCATCTCGTTCTGGGAGATGGCGCTCCTGTAGATAACACTGACAGTTCAGAAAATATGTCAGTTTTGAATAATTTATCTTCAGCCATTTAGCCAATAACATAGATATTGCAATCATGCTAACCTATTTTTCAAATGTTGTGTATTGAGATGACTAATGTAAGATAAGAAGGTTTCTTTTCTTTCTGTATCGTATTCAACATTTTTAGGGTTGCTGGCTCCTAGTGGGCAGTGGTGAGAGAATCTTTTGCTTAAAGTTCATCACTAGGACAATGGATATTAGTCTAGCTCTGCACATCTCCTTTACCTGTTAGGCAGGCATTTTTATTACAGACATCTTTTAGCTGCTGTGATTAAGACAGACACCAGGGAAACTGCCCTAAACAATCTGCTTTGTAATATTAATGAGTATCTTCGTTTTGTTTCTAGATTGATAAAATCATGAGCTCAATTGGAGCTGGGATTAACACTGGCCTTGAGGACATCAAAGAAGATGTGACAGGTAAAAAAAAAAAACAGTTTCTTTTTCATAATGATAATAATTGGTTTGATCATTTGTTCATGAAAATGCAGTACAACATGCTGAAAACACAAGGTAAAATGTTGCTGGTGACGGGACAGCCTCAAACAAAAGATGAAGTGGTCAGTCTTGTAGCACTAAACCCACTTATACTCTTACGGGAAATGGAAAGCTCCCAAAGCTGCTTATTTTCTCCCAAGTGCAACCAAAACTTAAGGCACTGCACTTTCCTTCAAAAGTTGAAGGCGTTCATCAAAGTTGAAGAAGATCAGTACTGGTGCCCTGCATATAACTGTCAGATGAAATCAACAAAGCTATAATACACTATTATACCATTTTTGTATGATAATGAAATGCATTAATGTTAAATCATAGCTTCAATAATTGTGCAATTGCATTAAATTGAACAATTACTCATAATAAATCTAAAGCTGCAATTCAGCGGTACTATTCACTACTACTATTATATTATATTATGGTGACTTCTAAAAGTATTCAGACCCTTCAGTTTTTACACATGTTGTTTTGTTGCAGTCTTCGACTAAAACCATTTAAATTATTTTTTCCCCCCACATCAAACAACACTTAATACCCTAGAATGACAAAGAGAAAATCAGATTTTAGGAACCTTAGGAACAGTACTGAGTTGAAGTCCCTTTGGCTGAGATTCCAGCCTGGAGTCGTCTTGGTTATGTTGCAACAAGCTTCACACACCTGGATTTGGGGAATTTATGTTGTTCTTTTCTGCAGCTTCTAATATCCCTGTTAGGTTGTATGGAGACCATCAGTGGACAGCTATTTTCAGGTCTCTCTAGAGATATTCTATTGTGTTCAAGTTTGGCTCTGGCTGGCCACTCAAGGACATTCCCAGAGTTGTCCCTAAGTCACTCCTGAGTTGCCTTTGCCCAGCGCTAAGGGGTCTATTGTCCTGTTTGCAGGTGAAACTTTGGCCCAGTCTGAGGTCTGCACCAGGCTTGCATTTAGGGATAGTTTTGTACTTTTTAGCTCTACCTCACCCCTATCTAGTTCCCAGTCTCGGCCACTGAAAACAACCCCAGAGCCTGCCACTATCGTGCTTCATCAGTTGAATGGTATTGCACAGGTGATGAGTGGTGCATGGTTTTTTTCCAGACATGATGCTCAGAATAGAGGTCAAACAGTTTAAATTTGCTTTATCAGACCAGAGAATTGTGTTTCTCATATTCTGGGAGTCCTTTAGGTTCCTTTCCCTAACCTCCAAGATGGCTTTCATATATTATCAGGGCATTCTGCCATAAAGCTCAGGTTAGTTAAGCATTACAGTTGTGATTGTCCTTTTGGAATTTTCTCCCATCTCCACATAGTTTCTCTGGAGCTAAGCCAGAGTGACTATCAGGATTTTGGTCATTTCATTTTCCAAGGCCTTTCATTACCATTTGGTCGAGCAGGCAGGTCTAGGAAGAGCCATGGTTCTTCCAAACATCATCCATTTAAGAATTATGGAGTCTTTTGTGCTCTTGAGATCTTCAGTGCTTCAGAAATATTTTTGTAGCCTACCCCAGATTTGTGTCTCAACGTAATCCTGTTTCTAAGCTCTGAAGGCAATTCCTTTCACCTCACGGCTTATTTTTTGCTTTGATATACATTTACAAGTGTCTGATGTTCTATAGACAGGTGTGTGTCTTTCTTTATGATGTGCAACCAATTCAGTTTACCACAGGTGGACTCCAAACAAGGTGTAGAAACACCTCAATGATGATCAGTGGAATAGGATGCACCTGAGCCAAGTGTCATAGCAAAGGGTCTGCATGCTTGTGTCCATGTGATATTTCAGTTTTTTTTAATTTGTAATAAATTTGCCAAACTTTCTAAAAAACACATTTTGCTGTGTCATTCACGGGTATTATGTGTTGCTCGATGAGCGTCAAAAATGAATTTAAATGATTTTGGAATAAGGCCGCAACATAACAAAATTTGCAAAAAGTGAAGGGGTCTAGATACTTTCTATTGTATTGAAAAACTCATCAGAAACTTCAAAAGACTTTGTTGGACAGATATCTTATCAAAAGATCTTGACTATACATTGGTCTCCTCTGTCGCTAAATTAATCTTGGCCTGGAGAGGTCTATTACTTTTTTACATTTAAGATTTCTCAGTTAAAGGTTTTCCAATGTCGTATCTGTCGTGTCTATATAAACACAGCGAATTCCACTTTATGTATTACATCATGCCTGAAGAAGGGGCCTGAGTTGCCTTGAAAGCCTGCATATTGTAATCTTTTTAGTTAGCCAATACAAGGTGTCATTTTGCTTCACTTCTCACTAAATATTATAACTCAATTCAATTACACACACTCTCACAATTACTCACACTCATGTATGTTTGGGATGCGGGAAGAAAACCAAAGTACCCTTTAAAAATGCACAAACAAACACGAGGCTGGTGTATAAACTCCATACATTCAGGGACTACACCAAGGCCCAAACCCAGGACTGTGCAGCCATGATATTCTGTTCTTTTCTTTATACAATTAAAAAAATATAAATCACCCCCTCTCTCTCCGTTTCACTGTCTGTCTCTCTCTCTCTCATGGCTGTGATGCTGAGGAGTTTACTCCTGCTGTCTTTGAGTGTTTTGCCATGAGTATGGCACTGAACAGTCCTCTTAAAACAAATTAAATGAAGAGCACTTTGCACAAAAACAAATACATGACGTTGTTTCTTGTTGGCAAGGAGTGATTTGCCGGATGAAGATTTTTTTCAGCCTGCCTCTGACATGATGCCTCCGTTAAAGGCTGCTCACATGACACATCAAAACTGAAAACACTTCTGTTCAATACTCTTTTATTTGGACAGGCCCACAGTGCTTGCTCCCATTACATCCTCCAGAGTGACATGTTGGTGTGCTGCAATTGGAAAACCTTCCTGTGGGCGTCATTCATGCTGCATCCCGTTAGTTTTTCACCCTTACTGAGGCCTTAAGCAGTCTGTAGGGAAACGTGTGGCCGCCGTGTTATGAATTCTGCTGGTGGCAGTTTTCCAGCTGACTAGAGCGCATAGTCTAAAGGTTGCCTTCCAAAAGCACTGTTGGACAAGTGTGTGGTGGGTGGAGTTATTTTTTGGAAACATTGGAAAACACAATGAAAGCATTTTTATAGTCTTATGAAAGTGTGTTGGTGATGTCTGAGTGTAATTTGCTCCTGTGATGACACCAACTTGAAGGATCAATTCACAACTGTGTGGCTTTCGGTGAGTTTGCCCTTTTCCGAGTGGCAATGTAGAGGCAGACAGAAAATTCATGAGGGAGACTGCTGATCTCTGAAAACGAAAATGCAGAAGCTATTTTAGAAGCTGAGAGAACTGCAGAAAGTGCTGCGGGGCAAGAGTGTCAAGATGGATAAAGGCAGCCACACAGCCGTCATAGAGACAGTGCTGGAAATCTCGCAGAGATATCTACATTCAGGGAAAAATCAGGCCGAATGAAGCCACAGAGGGTTGACTTCCAAGTTGGAATTACAGTACAGCTGCACATGTTACTTGTAATTTAAGCTTACGACAAGTGTGTTTCCTCATGCCCAGGTGGAGCCATCTGTTCTGTCGGACTAGTAAGCTAGAAAACACACTACTCTGCCATAGGCTGAGAAGCAGTTAAACTAAGAAGTTATTGTTTTTCTATTATTTTTATTTTATTTTAGTGATGGGTTTTTGTGATTGCCACTATCCCTCTATTTATGGGGGTTTAGGTGGATGACACATTGATCTACTAGGCTGGCTTCGGTGAAGCGCACACTTGGGATTGTGTTCAGCTCCACGGAGGGAAAAGCAGAAGCTGTTTTGCAGCATATGACAAGAAAACGGAAAAATCATTGATACAAATGGCACAAACCTCAGCGGACATAAGGCTCCCCTGCACTTGGCCGTAGTGTTTGTTAGATAAGGGGAGGGCTGGCGGGGGAGCGTGGGAACTCTACAATGGATTGGAATCCACTGCCTCACATTTGTGGCCTCGTCTCTCCTGTTATCTTAAATGGCAAATTGATTTCAGTGTTCATAATACGTAAGCACAGTAGTGCAAATACACTTCATTTCTAACACACACACAGACCCCCCGCCCTAAACTAGCCCCCTCCCTCCTTTATGTGAAAATAAAAGAGTGAAAAAAAAAAACTGATGCTTTGAACTTTGCTATTTTCTGCATCTGTTTTGACTGCTCTCATCATTCAAGATTGGTGCTTGGGTGGGTGTGTAGGAGGGAACAGCAGCCAGTGCAAGCTCACAGCTCACAGACAAAGAGATCTGCCTGATCTGATGGCTATTATCGAGAATGCGAGGTGTAGCCAGGGCTGGGTAATGAACGGGAGTGAGGGGGAGCAGGGAACGTGGTGCAGCATACTGATGAGTGTAGGAGTACTTGATAAAAAGAATTCTAGCTGCCAGCGAGGCACTGCTCACCGTGGAGTACTGAGACAACATTTAACTGGAACCAGCAACAGCTGACAGCCTCATACGCACGAACAGCACAATTAGGGGCTCTTAATAGCACGTCAGTACCTGCGAACTAAAATGAAGACGGAGGACCACGTCACCTCGTAAACTAACCTGCTTTATACAGTACAAGCCAGGCATTATTCCTGGCAGCTTGTTCCTTCCATAAAGCAAAATATTACATTTTTCTCTTCAAGCCTGTGCACCTTAAATCTGGCAAGCTGGCGGGCTCTTTTGACAGTCACTTTTCCCGGAACATGATGTGGCAATGCCAAACATCTCAACCGGACTGTCGATGTTATCGGATAGATGGCTATTCTTTGCTCAAAAGGCTTCCTCTTCATCCTCTTATAGGACCCCGATGTCCTGTGCAGTCCGTGGGACAGTGGTTGGATAACATTGGACTTGTTCAGTATGAGAACCACCTGCTGGCAAATGGATTTGACAATGTTCAGTTCATGGTAAGTAAGGCAGCATGCAACTAACTCCTCTTTATATGGCTTTCTTCATTGCTGATTTTGTTGTTATCACATAGTTTCCTCTGAGCATCTCTACTTGTTTCCAAGCAGCATGTGTTTTCTTTCTTTCTTTTAATTTCTTTCCATTTGCGTTGTGCAGGGGAATTCAGAAGTTGGTATTACGAATCTCGTTTTGCATTGCACACTCTCTCCCCTCTGTTGATGACTCTTTTTACAGTTTTCACCCACTTTACTTTTCTGGTGCACCTGCTATAGTTGCACCTTGGTCTTATTCTTTACATTACATTTTTTTTAAAAGGGCTGCATTCTGCCCTGTTATTTTCTGATTGCAGCCCATGTCACATTTCCTTCTCAGTAACTTTCTGCTCTTCAAAGGCAGCATCCTCACTATAAGAGATTGAGCACACTGTAATCACAGGAGGATTGTAGGAGAGCTGTTTTTCTTCATCTCCATATTGCCAGCTAATTATCCAAAGCCGCATTTTACTAACTACCTTTAGTATTTAATTATGTAGGTTTCCGAAAGTGAGTTTTTCTTATAAGCATACTTCTTCACACAAACACAATCTCATACATTCTGAAAATTTGTCAATCTTTATTCTGTAGGTTTGGCTAGCAAAGTGCTAAACAGATCGGGTCTGTTCATTTTATTATATATATAGATATTATATGTGCCATAAACATGTAGACAGCTGGTTATGAATTTCTTTTTCCAGGAAAGCATGAAGGGTCTCCTGTTTCTCTGATACTCTCATCCTCTCAAAGTGTACTTTTCCTACAGGCTCCTTCCTATCGATGTGAATGAATGTCAGCACCCATACACTCGCACATCCTGCTCAAGTAAACCTGTGAGCATCAGCTGTTGTCATCTTTATTATTTTATATGACAAAACCCCACGTAGCATGACATCACTTTAATCAGAGTTTGCCTGATACCCAGCACCTCCACCCCCTTGATGTTGATCTCATTTCCCCCTATGTGCATGATGACCTGCATCTGTTCTCTCTGTTGCCTAAGCAACTGGCGCACTCCTGTGGGCCATTAAATGTGATGTAGTGCCGTCCGTTTTGGTGGTTCAGGGTAGGACAGAAGGAGACATTACCCTGATGTAATTAACCCTGATAGATTGTGCTGAGGTGCGTAATTGGTGCGTGAGGAGGGAATTTGTATGTGTTTCTGTGCAATGAAGTGAATCAGACATCAGTATTTTGTATGCTGATTTATGAATTCTGATTGCCTGATTTGTTTAAAATAACGAAGAACAACAAGGGCTAAGGTCTAACCAGCCCATTATTATGATAGTAAATGATGATTTGTTGGGGATTTTATTATTACAAATACATCTGTGTGTGTATATATATATATATATATATATATATATATATATATATATATATA
>JANRMT010062792.1:10091565-10103126 GCA_026402145.1 Polypterus bichir lapradei
TATATATATATATAATATATACACACACACACACACACACACACACACACACACACACACACACAAAGAGCCATGAAAACAGTAATGTGGCAGATTTGCAAGTTTGCACACTGAGTAGGTGAATCAAAATAGTTTTTCTGAAACACAAAATGCTCAATACAATACCCTTGGTATTAATCTTCCTTCCTTAAATCTAATAATCCAATAGAAGTTAAGGCAACACATGCTTGAGAACTAGTATTATTAAAGGAGCAGAGAAAACCTCAAACAAAAATTAAAAGAAAGAGGTCATGGGCAAAACAAGAGAAAATGTTGTCACCTTTTTTCTGTCCTATCCTTAAATATATATAAATAGTTTACGAATCTGCTGATGCTGTGGACACTGAAAAACTTTTATCAAGCTCATGCTGACCAAATATGTCCACAGAGATGAACACACATAAATTAACGATTCTAGAAGGAATTTTCCTGCAGGACAAAATGACCAGTTGGGTTCCTCCATAACATTTCATCCTGTAAATCACACTTGACAGCACACACCTTGATTAGTGTGAAGATCTGAATGAAATGACACAAGGTTAAGCATAACATTATTAAAAAAATATTAATGAGTCTGTAATCTTAAAAAGAAACAGTTGAATAAACAGGTAGATAGTCATATACAGAAAGACAAATTCATGGTCAAAACTTTCCCAAAAGAACAAAATAATACCAGAGTATTATTAAGCAAATGTTTGTATATCAGTGGCAAAACAAGAACAAGCAAAGTGTACCAATTTGTAAAGCAGACACAGAATTTAAAATCGGACAAAAAGGTCAAAGTTACTAAGAAAGACACAACAAATACACAGAAGCAACTAGACTTGAGGCAGGTTGCACAATGCTAGAATTCACGCTTTTATCTTTCTTGTTCCCTCTCAAAACTGCTGCCAGCACCTGGCAGTATCTGTCTGTCATATAGCACCTTTTCTATCTATCTGAGTACTTTTAATAGCAATTTCATAGAATAATATCCAAAAGATTATACAGTTTATACTCACCTTTCTTCTTTATTAACTTTTCACTTTGATGTTTTTTTAAGTTATTTTCAATTTTTACACAAGTATATGTGTTGTAATTCACATACCCACCTCAATATTAGTTATCTCATTTTTATTTGCGTATAGAAGTAATGCAGTAATATGTCTTTCCAATTCATGAAAGAATAAATAAATTTGGTTAGTGATGTTGTTTGGGTAGAAAAAAATTGCAAAACATATTATGATCTATGGACATTATAATATAAATATTTTGATCATTCTGACCATGCTGTAACAGACTGGTGTGATCGAGGCTGTTTTTTCAGCCTGGCACTGCAAGAGTAATAAATAACACAGATGTATAAGCTTTTCTCCTGCATGATTACTCAAAAAGGTTTTTATCAAACTTGTCCTAGTAGAGGATAAGCTTCTTTTTTTAATTAAGATGTTGATTTCTACCACAGATTTGTCAACCTTTACTTATGTTTTTTACATTCTGTTTTACAGTAGTTAGTAAAATACAGCACATCAGAAAGATGAGCCTCTCTTCTGTTTGCGAGGTTTAAAACACACATATTCCTTAGTCCTCTTCTTGCTACATTATATGCATTGTACTTCATGATGAGCATTCATTGGTTGTCAGCTCTTCTGCACAAACAGCCCCCTTTTCAACTAAAGACAAAATCAGACCTGTTTGGTTTTTAATCCTAGCTATTCGGAGACTAGCTGGTCTCAGTCATTAGGTATGTCACATTAGGCAGTCGTCTTCATGGGAGCACTCTGCCGACTGGCTAAGATCGTGACAATGAAGGCTGTGTCGGAAAAATGATGGAAAAGTCGTCTAATGTGACATGGACTTAAGTAAGCAAGAGATTGAGACATGAATGAAATATCATTCCAAAGTTACAGGTTTATTGTAGACAGCTTTTCTTAAAGAACTTTCTTCTTGAGAACGGACAAACTACAGATAAAATTAGTTTTTAACAAACATAATAATTAGAGTATTTATTCTGTATTAATTAACAAAATATAATTGTGAATATCACTGACATTGGTTCGGATAAGGTTAGCTTCTGGTAGCACTGAATTATTTAATACGTATATTAAAGAAATTATAGCACTGAAGACTTGTCATCCAGTTGACATTACCTAAGCTATTACTGAATACATGGGTATCCAGAGTGAACATCAGCACATACAGCTAGTCCTTTCATTTAGCTTTTACCATCATAACATATGTTGACTTTCCTTCAGGTGACTTGTGAACATTATCCAAGTCTGGTGCCATGTTAGGATCCTTAAAAGTAAAGCCACACATTTTATATCACACATGAGCCTGTTCGGTTTATGTTTGCATGGTTTTACACAATAGTTAAATTCTAAGCTCCCAGTCAGAAAAAGGACAACAAGATATCAGAATTAGTTTAGAGTCAGTTATATTGAAGAATTGGCATTTGATTAAGAGATTGGTTAAAATAAATACCTCAAGCCGCTGGGGTCCTTTTTAATGGACAGAGCAGAGTAGCCCTTAACATCAAATACTAATTCTAAGCCATTAGAACAATGTAGAGTGTGTATTGGGGTATGAGACCCTTGCCATGGGTATTCTTAACTGTTCCCAGCATGTTTTAATACTAGATGGTGAGCACTCAAGACCTGAAGTACAACTTGTATGGGTTCAGGGTAGTCATTGAAAAGTCATTATTATAAAATAAAGTGATTTATGCGTGTGTGTGTTTGCGTGCGTGTGCGTGCCTGTGCGTATGTAAATGTTTGTGAATGAAAGTGTACATGCAGCACAGAATGTCTAACATATGCTGTGGGGAAATGGAATTTAGGTTTCAAACTGAAAATTGATTACCCTGAAGTTCACCATCTATAATAAACCTCCCTATAGCTACATTGCAATGTAAAAATTTTGCCTAACCAATCGATGCCACGGAAGAGGTTAAAATAAAAACTAGGGTGCAGTTTTGTTTTTTTTTCCCCTTATTAAAGAGGTGCTCACATCAGGAGCAAAGAAAGTATCTTTATCTTGTCAACTACACCCATGTAACATTACATCGATGGACCCTATTGTAATATCACTACTATGCTTATACTAAGATTGGCACTGAGATCCACACTAGGGGTACAAAGACTTTGGCATACTGTGGCAAGTAGGCAAAGAACTAGTGAAATATACAGTGAAAAACTTAGCTCACTAGCAAGGTTTTTGCTTAAGTAAGTCAAAGAAATACACATTAAAAAATATGTTGATTCGTTCCACCCTGCTGTACATTGATGGCATTGTATCCACCTCTTTGGCCTTGTTGTTTAAATTCAATCCTGTAGGCTGGCTCAAATCAAGAATGTCCAGAATTCAGCCACGCTGCCCTTCCAACCATATACTAGCAGCTAAATACCTCAAGCTTTGTGATTCATCATGTTCCTTATCTTTCTTGTTAAGGGTAAGTTCAGTATTCTTCAAGTCTAAGTTATTTTTTCACAATTATGCTATATATTAATTTTTCAAATTAAGTTGTGTTCTAAAATGAAGCCTTTTTTCATAAATTAAAAAATAAAAAACCTAGGCCAATCATGCTTTTTAAATGGGTACGGGGGTCCAAATTTGTAAACTAAAGCCTTACAGAATATGTCCATTTTTCAAGCCACAAGTGTTATTGAATATTGCTCTCCATCTTGAGATTGTACACATATTGCTAAACAGCATATCTGTGTCATTTTAAGAAGGAAAAAAAGCAAAACGTTTTTGTGAGATTGAGCCATTTTAAAAGGAGAGGAGTGTTTGTGCTTCACCTCATCGAGATGTGAATTGCTGTCTCTGTTTTGTAGACAGCTGATAAAATGTCACAAGCATACTCACAGTCTTTACATTTCCATGCATAACAAGCCGTATACCTGGAAACAGTAGATGGATGTAATTTAGTTCATATCACATACAGGACTAAACCTTTTTTTGTAATTGACAAATATTTCTGCCACATTTTCAGTGTTCAGAGTTAAAACCGGTAATCATCTAAAGTTAACCTCACTCGCTAATACCAATCAATATGTAAATACATGGGTGAACATGCAAACTTCATGCAGACCATGGTACTGTGAGTCAGGAACAACAGCTCTGTACTAGCACTTTATCCTGATTAAAACTAAATTTAAACTGAAAATATCTGTTTAGATGGGCAGCATGGTGGTGCAGTGGTAGCGCTGCTGCCTCGCAGTGAGGAGACCTGGGTTCACTTCCTGGGTCCTCCCTGCGTAGAGTTTTCATGTTCTCCCCATGTCTGCGAGGGTTTCCTCCAGGTGCTCCAGTTTCCTCCCACAGTCCAAAGACATGTAGGTTAGGTGCTTTGGTGATCCTAAATTGTCCCTAGGGTGTGCTTGTTGTATGGGTGTATGTGCCCTGCAGTGGGCTGGCACCCTGCCTGGGATTTGTTCCTGCCTAGTGCCCTATGTTGGCTGGGATTGGCTCCAGCAGACCCCCGTGACCCTGTGTTAGGATATATCAAGTTGGACAATGACTGACTGACTGACTGACATCTGTTCAGTTCCTGTCACTTGATTGCATGGTATGGTTAATCTCTCCCTTACTTCCTGCCACTAGACTACTGAAGGATATGCATGCACAATGATTCCAGCAGCAGCAGACAATATCCTTATGAAATAATGCAATAATTATTGTGAAATAACACAATACATTTTTTGTGCCAGTAATAAGCTTCCATATGATGCAGTATGTGTGTCAGCATTAGAGGTGCACTCATGGGAAGTGTCAAAACTCCACCCAAGACAGTCTCTGCGAACAGACAAGCGAATAGTCAATATGTTCTTACCCTGAGAAAAATAGTACCAAGAATCAGTGATAAAATATATTACGTCCAGTTTACTTTTGTTGTCACAAGCATGCCTTAGAAACAAAGAGGGCAAATTTCTTAAATTAAAACTTCTGCTGCTTCAAAGTAGATGTATTTGGTAACTTTTAAGTCTTGATTTTCATATTTGGACCCCGATCCCCATAACTGCCATTCAGAAGTGCAAGGTTGGGTATTAATTAAAATGTATAAAAAATGCTTAATTGACATGTAAATGAAAAAGTAACTGTACTGTGCAATGTATAGTGCCACATTATATGCAATTCTTTGCTCAACCCATCCCATACATACTGCTTTTCATGATTGTGATGAAACAGCATTATTATTATTATAGTGGAAGATTTTTTAATATTTCTTGACCAAAAAAATCTTTTCCAAGGTGAATATACTTCCAATTTTGAGGCACGATGGCACAGTAGATATTATTGGAGCCACACTGAACTTCAGTCACTGACGCGTTTTGCATTGAGTTTGCTTTTTGTCACCGTGTCCATGTTTGTTTTTTCCCAGGACTCTTGTTACCTCTGACAGTTTAAAGATCTGCAGTCTGCACTGTTGTGCTGGTGGGTGACCTCGCTGTTTCACTGACATCTAAGGTTAAATGAGTTCTTGTCTTGTGTCTGTTGCTCTGGGTTCCTGTGATCATGAATTCAACTAGACATGCGGATAGGTTCATGTAGTTACTGAAAAGGCTTTATTATAGTAAAGAGTGATGTATTCCTGTTAATCTTCACACTTTTAAGTCCTAATGATGCATTATGCGTAATATTCAGAGAGATAATAATTTATTGATCTGGCTTAACCCTAATACAGTGTAGCGGCAGTAGTTAGATTTTGATATGTCTTTCTGTGATTTTTATTCAGATGACGTGATAGATGTTAAGGCTTCTTAAGGAAATAAATATCTCAATTTTTATTCTAAGTTTCTGCATTGGCTTGAGTCAAATAAAACTTTTTTTTTTTTTCTTTTATACTTTATAACGTTGACATATATTAAGTTTGGATTGTTCACTGTGGCCGTTTAGCAGGTTAACATTTGTACCTCTTTTAAGTATTTTTTTAGTGAGAAGTTAAGCAAAATGACACCTTGTATTGGATAACTAGAAAAATTACAATATCCAAGCTTTCGAGGCAACTCAGGCCCCTTCTACATCTTGCCTGAAGAAGGGTCCTGAGTTGCCTCGAAAGCTTGCATATTGTAATCTTTCTAGTTAGCTAATACAAGGTGTCATTTTGCTTAACTTCTCACTACATCCGTAATGGCTTACTTGGTACAACACCCTAATTATTTTTTAATACAAGCTGAGTCTGTAGGGGTGAAGTACCCACTCTTTCCTCATTAGAGCACAATGTGAATCTATTTATACAGTATATACAATCTGAAATCTGGCAGTACTTGCCAAAAGGCAGGAATGAACTCATAAGCACACACTTGCACAAGGGCCAGTTTTTACAGCTCACCTTAACCTACACATCTTTAGGGATGTGGGAGAAAACTGGAAGTATCTAAAGGAAAACCCTCTCTGCATTGCCAGCACATTGCTTCTAATATTCCAACATGTGGTGTTTAAATTGTGCTTCTGTTCTCACAAGAGGACTGTTCAAGCAGAAACATGCTACAGGCCCTTGTAAGATTAACCTCTCCTGATGAGAAAGTTATGCATTTTAAAACAAAAAGTGACAAAGCCACAGTCATGGTTTATGTGCAAAATTATTCAGCTCTTGATAACTGTACAACAATAGGTGTGACTCTATGTAGCTTGTCCTCTTTAGTTCAGTGACTGTCATTGTGGTTTTTTTTTTCTACTGTCCAGCACTGTAAAATACAATTTATAAATTTTGGCTCACAGGCTCATATCTCAGCGGTGATGGGTTATAAGCACACTAAAAATGGGCAAATTAAACATTGATCCATCCATTTTTCAATCCTACTTGGCCAGTTTGGGGTCCTGTAGTTTTGGTGATTATCCCAGCAACAATGAAACACTGAGCAAAAGGCAGGAACTAACCACAGATGAAGCACCAGTCTATCACTGGGCACACTGACTCATACCCTCATTTAATCACACAGGACCAAACTGCCTAATATACATGTCCTTGGAATGTGGGAATAAAATTAAAAATTAAAATAGGACTCTAGCACTGTGGTTAAACATTTCCGTGTTTATTCACATTGAGACACTACACTTTTCCACAGGATGGCATATCCAATACAATGTACTAATAAGTAAGAAAAAAAGTTGTCTGTTTCAAAAAAATGCTTGCACAGGTTATGATAAATGAATTTTCTTCATTTCAGTTTGTAGGTAATCCTCACTGCTTCACAGAATGGAACGATTTGAATGGTTCCAAGAAAAAATTACAATACTTTAAGTAAAGCAGGTCAATGTAATCATATCTTAAATACAATTAGCAGGTGCTTGTCACCAGAATATTTCTTATTAGGGGTAGGAGAAAACGTAGGAAAAGAGGAGGATGCAAAGTGACCTTGTGAGACAGCATTATGCAAGAAGCAGCAATCTGTACAACACAGAAAAGGTGAGGGAGCAGTTTCATAATGACGCCTGCTAGTGTATCTCGTAGGTGAGGTGATCGAAGTGATGGACATGGATCTTTACAGTAAAGGCTTTCTTCTGCTGGATTAGAGTGCCATCTTCATATAGGCAGCCATAACAACCAGGAGAATGTCACAGGCAGTAAACACTCCAGGATCAACTAGTACAAATATCTGTTAACAGAACACTGCAGATGTAATGAAATACCGACATGTTGGAAACCACAACCGTCTTCTCCGCCAGCGGATAAAAAAAAGGAAGCTATGGAAGCGGTGGTGAAATTGGCTCCTTCAATACAGGATGGTTATGACATAGCCAAGATTATAGATCTACTTAACCTACGAGATCAAAGTTTATTTTAAAACTTAGGCAGGTGAGAGATGTGATCCAAAAAGAAGAGCAACTCAGGAATAACAAAGTTAAGAATGTCCGGTTCCCTCTCAGCAGTCTCGTGACAGGAGGATGACCTCTGTCAAAGGGGTCCAGTCTTAGAGCCACGGACCTTGAAAAGGTCCAGATAAGAGATTCCATCAGGGAGTTATGTCTGCAAGTCTTTCCACTGTTGTCTTTTGTCCAGTTTATCAGAGAGGTGTTTGGACTCAGAGTAAACTGCTGCTTGATGAATCATGTGGTGGCACATGAAACATTTTGCGGCTAGGGCTCTTCTGCGAGTGATGTTAATCCAGCATTTTGTAAGGTAGTCCTTCAGGGGTTTTTTGAATCATTTCCTCTGGCCACCCAGGGTTCTCTGAACTCTGAGCTCAGCTGGGAGTATGAATGGAATGTTAGATGAAAGAGTTGGTATCCACAGGCAGAGAGAATACATCAGTGAGCAGGGTAAAATATAACATATGCCAGGGAAAGTAAAGGCAGGGCATAAAAAGGGAAACACCAAATGTATATTTAGCAAGACATATTGCAACATGTCAAATGCATCACAAGCTATTATTTTCTAACATCTTCAAGCTTTTAAGGTTATCCTCATGCTAGCTTCATAAATATTTGATTACATCATAGACCATCTGTACGAACACCGGTGGTTGTGCAAAGTATTTATCTATTGTAGGTGGTCTGTTTCTGTACTGGCAAACATTAACCAATTGTACTCACCACAGTTCACTGGTATAATGAAAAATGCCTTATATCAGCCTATGTTGGGTTTTGAAACAACAGTTAAACTTGTTGAAATTACTGTTATCGGCAAAGCCCTCACTCACTCACTCTCTCACTCACTCACTCACTCACTGACTCATCACTAATTCTCCAACTTCCCGTGTAGGTGGAAGGCTGAAATTTGGCAGGGTTATTCCTTACAGCTTCCTTACAAAAGTTGGGCAGGTTTCATTTCGAAATTCTACGCGTGATGGTCATAACTGGAAGCTGTTTTTCTCCATTTACTGTAATGGAGATGAGCTTGAAACCCGTGGGGGCGGAGTTTCGTCTGACATCATCACGCCTCCCACGTAATCACGCAGTATGTAGAACACCAGGAAGAGGTCCAAAAAGCGCTTTAGAAAACATGCATTATATAATTGAGAAGGCAGCGAAACAATAAGAAGCGAGCGAGTGATATATACAACCATATTCATGAGTTCTGCTACTTCGGAAACAAAGCACAGTGTAAACCTACACTTTAAATTAAGTTCATAGACAGGCTGCCGCTGGCGTTTGTAATTTAGTGCCTGCCCATATAAGGCCGTCCGTCAGCGGCAATCCAATAGCAAACTGCCACGGGTAAATATTCACGTGTGAAGGACTGTGCTTATGCACAGGAAGATGAGATGGTCAGGGTGGTGTTTGGCACAAACTCAGCGAAACTGCGAGAGAAAGTTTTAAGTACCGGGACTTCGGTAGCATTAGATACAGCCATGGACATAGCACGACATGGCAACAGCACAGCTTGGAATCTTCGATGCATTTACACCGAGCGGCTCACGTGAACTGACGCAGTGCATAGGCAAAAAGCAACAGTTCCGAAGAGCGCTGAACAAAAACCGAATTACACAATTGAAAAGGCATCAAAAAAATATGAAGCGTCTGATACATACAAACATATTATTCATAACTGCAGCTACTGCAGAAACAAAGCACACGGTGGAAAAAGTGAATGTCCCGCTAAAGGAAGACAGTGTTAAAAAAAAAAAAAACCCGTGCATGCAGTGTGTCAGGTCTCAGATAAAGAAGACGAGCTGTTTATTGATGCAGTAAGAAACGTGTATATATATACCCCAATCTACATACTCGAATAATGAATACTTTATTCGCAATCAATGATTGTTTTGGTAAAGCCATACTCAGTGTATTCATTAGATGAACGGTAAAAAAGTAAGAGCGAGGGGAGGATGACTTATTGAGGCATGTAGGCAAAACCACATTAGCACGCGGGCTCCATGTACGAAAAAATATATCTTTTCAAGTTCTATTTAGTCCATATGTGTCAAACTCAAGGGCCACGGGCCACATCCGGCCCGGCGTGTAATTATATCCGGCCCGCGAGATCATTTTATATACTGTATTATTGTTATTAATGGCCCGGGTATATGAAGCGCTGGTAACACAATAAACTACAGATCCCATAATGCAGAGCTTCAGCTACCTTGCCAAACACTTACCGCGTCGCCGCGGGCTCTTCAGTCGTTTCCTTACTTTGCGAAGGAAGCAGCTTTCTCACAGCTTCTGCACTGTTTTATAAACGAACGATATATAAGAAAGTCCTTTTTCCTTGCTTCGCCAACGAAGCAGCCTTTTTATTTAATCCACGGGTTCTCCGCTGTTTCATTGTTCATTTATTACGATTTTTATAGTTATTGTGTAGGTTTTATTTAATCCACGGTTTCTCTTCTGTGTTCACTGCGGTGTCTTTTATTTACGACCTTCGCCAGGGAAGCAGCTTTCTCACAGCTTCTGCACTGTTTTATAAACGAACGATATATAAGAAAATCCTTTTTCCTTGCTTCGCCAACGAAGCAGCCTTTTTATTTAATCCACGGGTTCTCCGCTGTTTCATTGTTCATTTATTACGATTTTTATAGTTATTGTGTAGGTTTTATTTAATCCGCGGTTTCTCTTCTGTGTTCACTGTGGTGTCTTTTGTTTACGACCTTCGTCAGGGAAGCAGCTTTCTCACAGCTTCTGCACTGTTTTAAAAACGAACGACATATAAGAAAGTCCTTTTTCCTTGCTTCGCCAACGAAGCAGCCTTTTTATTTAATCCACAGGTTCTCCGCAGTTTTATTGTTCGTTTATTACGATTGTTATACTTATTGTATAGGCATTTTATACTTTGTTTACTGATCAACTAATCATTCCCTTTATTCTTCCAACTATACCCCTGTTAAAATGTCTATCAACGTAATTACCATCAATGAAAGAACTATCACTTACCGAGTCGTGTCTATGCCCAGAGATGGCGCCTGCCTTTTCCATTCTCTGTGTTACATATTGCACGGACATATCAGGCTCACTTTTGATATCCGCAAGGACATTGTGTCTTATGTATTAAATAACCGGGAGAGGTTCAAAGTGTGGACTGATGATGGTACAGGAGATAATTATAGTACACAAGAGCACTATAAGAATGAAATGCTTAAGCCCTTCACCTATGGTTCTGCGTGTGAGTTGATGGCTGCCGCTGAATTCTTTGGTTGTCGCTTTCAAGTGTACCGAAATGGGCAGATATTTTACACCTTTGGAGAACCGTCAATGCCTCTTAAACATCTTAGATTCACAGGTGACAATTTGAGTAGTGGACACTTTGACGTTTATGAATATTTCAACTCTCAAAAGCTGGATGCGAAGTTATTGATGAAGCCGGTTGTATGCTTACATCGATTGACATATGCTCAATGTCACTTCAACACAAATCCAGCTGATTATTACAGCGGCAATCCAAGCTATGAGAACACAGTAAAAAGGAGGCGTATCAGACATCGTGGTAGATTTTCTGATACAGCTAGACGAAATCAACTTCGTGCAGCTACCGCCAAATACTCGCAGAAAAATCCACAAATTCATACGGACGCGGTCGCTAAATACTCGCAAGCACATCCAGAAGTTCATAGGAACGCAGTCGCTAAATACTCGCAAGCACATCCACAAGTTAATAGGGAAGCTGT
>JANRMT010062792.1:10103136-10137841 GCA_026402145.1 Polypterus bichir lapradei
AGGGAAGCTGTCGCTAAATACTCGCAAGCACATCCACAAGTTAATAGAGATTCTGTCGCTAAATACTCGCAAGCACATCCACAAGTTAATAGGGATTCTGTCGCTAAATACTCGCAACAACATCCACAAGTTAATAGGGACGCTGTCGCTAAATACTCACAACAACATCCACAAGTTAATAGGGACGCTGTCGCTAAATACTCGCAACAACATCCACAAGTTAATAGGGACGCTGTCGCTAAATATTCACAACAACATCCACAAGTTAATAGGGACGCTGTCGCTAAATACTCGCAAACACATCCACAAGTTAATAGGGACGCTGTCGCTAAATACTCGCAAGCACATCCACAAGTTAATACAGCTTCTGTTTCTAGATACGATCCCAATAATGAAAAGCGGCTCATACGAAAACAACAAGTTTGGCTCAAAAAAGCCAATTGTGGATTTGCGTACGACCCAAACATACATTATGAGTCTGATAAAACAGTACACATTGGATCTATGGATGTTCACTGTGACTATTGTCAAGCAAAGAAGTGGAAATGCGAGTCTCCTGGTTTGTGCTGTAACGGTGGTAAAGTCTCTCTCACTCCTTTATGTAAGCTTCCTCACCTTCTTGACAACCTGTTAAATGGCGAACATCCTCAAAGTGAGCATTTCTTGAACAACATTCGAAAGTACAACAGCGCATTTCAAATGACATCATTTGGTGCTAACCAAATCGTTGAGGGAAATTTTATGCCTTCATTTAAAGTTCAGGGACAAGTGTATCACTTGATTGGCAGTCTTTTACCTATGCCAAATGAGGAACACTAATTTTTGCAAATTTATTTCGTCGGAGATGATGAAAAGGAAGCACAAATCCGCTGCGCTAATTTTTCGGGACTTAACATGCCCCTGGTCAAGCAATTACAAAAAATGCTCCATGACTGTAACACTTACATCCAGGACTTCCACTCCACAATGGACAGTATTTCAGATGATGACAAAGACTTCAAAGTTGTCATTCACGCAGACAAAAAACCATTACATGCACACAAAGGCAGATTTAATAAACCCACAGTTCATCAAGTTGGTGTTGTCATCGTTGGGCAAACGTTCAACAATAGAGATATTGTCTTGAAAACCAGAGACAATAAACTGCAACGCATTAAAGAAACCCACAGATCCTATGATGCACTTCAATATCCTCTCATGTTCTGCTATGGTGAAGACGGCTATTCTGTGTCTATACCTCAAGTTCATGCTACCAGTAAGTTACCTATGAACAAAACCGTCTCTGCAGCAAACTTCTATTCATACCGGCTTATGATCAGACAACATCATGCTAATAATATCCTTTTCTTCAAAACTTTATTAAATAAGTTTTTAGTAGATATGTACGCAAAAATTGAATCCGAAAGACTAAATTATATCAGACTAAATCAAAAAAAACTTCGGGCTGAAAATTACGTTCACTTAAAAGATGCTATTGACAAAAACGACACTGATTTAACAGAACTTGGTCAAGCTGTGATATTACCATCTTCCTTCACTGGAGGACCTCGCTATATGCACGAGCGTACACAAGACGCAATGACATATGTTCGTCATTATGGCCGCCCTGACTTATTCATCACATTTACTTGTAATCCTAAATGGCCTGAGATCACTGAAACTCTCCTTCCACATCAAAAACCTCACGATCGCCATGACCTTATCAGTCGTGTATTTCATCTCAAGATTCGCAAAATGATAGACTTGCTCACAAAGAGTAACATTTTCGGCTGTACAAATTGCTACATGTACACCATAGAGTGGCAAAAGCGAGGTATTCCCCATGCACACATTCTATTGTGGCTAAAGGATACGATTAAACCAGCTCTCATCGATCAACTCATCCGTGCAGAAATTCCTGATCCACAGACTGACCCTGCCCTACACAAAATAGTAAAATCCAACATGATTCACGGCCCATGTGGACCTCATAATTTCAACTCGCCCTGCATGATCAACAGAATATGCACTAAGAAGTACCCGCGTCCGTTCATGTCGCAAACTCAAACCGGAGAAGATGGTTACCCTCAGTACCGCCGGCGCGCACCTGCTGATGGAGGTCATACAATTAACATCAAAGGAGTGGATATCGACAACAGATGGGTGGTCCCTTATAGTCCTGTACTGTCCCGCTTCTTTAATGCTCACATCAATGTCGAATTTTGCAATTCAGTAAAATCAATCAAATACATCTGCAAGTATGTTAATAAAGGAAGTGACCAGGCAGTATTTACAATACAAAATCAAAATGACGAAGTATCTCGATACGAAGCTGGTCGTTACATTAGTAGCTCTGAAGCAGCCTGGCGCATTTTCTGTTTTCCCATTCACGAACGATTCCCTCCGGTCGTTCATCTTGCTGTGCATCTTGAGAACGGACAAAGAATTTATTTCACAGAAGGCAATGTTGCAGATAAAGTACACAATCCACCACAAACGACCCTTTTAGCATTCTTTGACCTTTGCAAACATGATGATTTTGCTAAACAACTTCATTATAATGAAATTCCATCATATTATGTGTGGGCAAACAACATGTTTCGTCGAAGGAAACAGGGCAACCCTGTACCAGGATATTCGGGAGTAAAAAAGGATAATGTACTGGGACGGGTCTACACTATACACCCGAATAACTGTGAATGCTACCATCTTCGACTACTCCTCAACAAAATCACAGGTCCCACATCTTTCAAATGTCTCAGAACAGTTAATGGTATCCTACATCCGACCTATAAGTCAGCCTGCAGGGCACTCGGTTTATTACATGACGATATCAACTGGGACGAGACACTGCAGGAAGCTGCTCTATCTCGCTCACCTCAAAAGATCCGTGAACTATTTGCTGTCATGTTAGTGTTCTGCCAAATGGAAAACCCCTTAAACCTGTGGGAAAAACATAAAGACAGCATGGCAGAAGATGTTAGGAGACAGACTGAGAGAGATCATATACGAACAGAAGTCCACCAGTGGTTAAATTTGATCTATAACAAGTGTCTACAGTTGCTTCAAAACTACGTCATTGCTATTGGAGGTCAATCTCTTCATCATTACGGTTTACCTTCACCTTTAACAGAACTCGCACAACTTGCATCAAATCCCGAATACTTGAAAGAGACATCTTACAACACGTCGCAATTGGCCAATATAGTCAGAAATAACGAGCAGTTGCTAAATAGTGACCAAAAGTCAGTTTATGAGCAAATCATGAGCAGCGTTACATCAGCCACTGGCACAGTGTTTTTCCTTGATGCTCCAGGTGGAACTGGTAAGACATTCCTAATAAACCTTCTCCTTGCAAAAATCCGAGCAAAACGTAACATTGCCATAGCTGTGGCTTCTTCTGGCATTGCTGCAACTCTTCTACAGGGTGGCAGAACTGCTCATTCAGCTTTCAAACTGCCTCTAAACCTCAACCATACTGAATCCCCCATGTGTAACATATCAAAGCAGAGCAACATGGCTGAAGTGCTACGACATTGTCACCTTATTGTCTGGGATGAATGCACTATGGCACACAAAGCAGGTATTGAGGCTTTAGACAGGACCCTCCAAGACATCCGAAGCACCAACAAACCTATGGGAGGCTTGACAGTGTTGCTGGCTGGAGACTTCCGCCAAACCCTTCCAGTCGTGCCCAGAGGAACACGCGCTGATGAAGTTAAAGCATCTCTGAAATCTTCATACCTATGGCCACAAATCCATGTTGTTACTTTAAAAATAAACATGAGAGTTCATTTGAAAGGCGACAAAAAAGCAGAGGAACTCTCTACTCTTCTGATGAGTATAGGTGATGGTACCTTCATACAAGAAAACCGTAAAATAAATATTCCTACAAATCTATGTCTCATCGTCAATACCTTACAAAGCCTTCTTCAAAATGTTTACCCCAATTTACGAAATCTTCACCAACATGACGTCTCATGGTTAAGAGAGAGAGCTATACTGACACCAAAAAATGACATGACTACAACTATAAACCACATTTTATTTCAAGAACTACCTTCACAAACAAAAACATATCAATCTGTTGATTCAGTTGTAGAAGTAGAAGATGCAGTTCATTATCCAGTAGAGTTTCTCAACACTCTAAATCCTCCAGGCACTCCTGAGCATAATCTCATCTTGAAGGTTGGGGCACCAATAATGTTACTAAGAAACTTACAACCACCGAAACTTTGTAACGGCACAAGACTTCAGGTCACATCTCTACAAAACAACCTAATTGAAGCAACTATTTTTACTGGCAGTGCCTCAGGTGACACAGTTTTTATTCCTCGCATCCCCGTTATACCATCTAATCTCCCATTTCAATTCAAACGCGTTCAATTTCCAGTAAGGCTCTGCTTCGCAATGACAATTAATAAGTCTCAGGGACAAACACTACAAAAGGTTGGCATTGATTTGAGGCAGGATTGCTTTTCACATGGCCAACTCTACGTTGCATGCTCAAGAGTGAGCTCAGCACACAGCTTAGTCATATTACAACCAGAGGGACGAACTGACAACGTGGTATACAGAGAGATCCTTAACAATTAATTTTTTACATATTTTCCTTCGGTCTAAAAATGTTTACTTTTTTATTAATAAAAATATTCAGACAGTATTTCACCGCTGCGAAGCGCGGGTATTTTGCTATATATATATATATATATATACAACAATTACATTAACAATCATGTTACATTATTTTTAAAATTTTTCCTTTTCTTTTTCATACCTTCTTTAACACACTACTTCTCCGCTGCGAAGCGCGGGTATTCTGCTAGTGTTATATAATTTTGCAACATGAGAGATGCTAAAGGTATGAAGAGATAAGAAGGATACAGGCATGACCAATAAAACATACAGCAGGCTATTCTTGAAGTAATCACGTAGCAGGAAGTCAAGTCATATTGTGTTACAGCTTTCATCAGAGAAATCTCAGAATTATCTCTGTGTTTTTAGAGTATTATGTGTATAGAAAAGTGAGGAAGGACCTGTGTCTAAGGAAAATAAATGTACCATGTAGCTCTTAAAATGAAAACCTGGGCAATTTATAATAACAATAATTTGTAATGATACAGCCATAAATAATCTACTATATAATAAAACACTAAGTTCTGTGTGTCCAGTCCCTCTGAGAAATCTGATTGGTCATTTTGGCTTTGGTGACGTGAAGAAAGATGAAGTGTGAGCCACATGAGGAGCAGTAAAGTAGTATGAGGCATGCTGAGAAAGTCACCTTCAAAGATGCAAGTTGTGACGGTTGAGTCACTGTCTTGCACCCCAAAACATAAAGCTGAGTCTCAGTACTTCAACAAAACCAGCCTTATTTAGCTTCAAAAGAGGAGCAGCACGGTTATGTAGCAGGATATACTATACTACTCTTCTATACACAGACACAGCAGTCAGGCAGGGTCTACCCAGGTTAGTGGCCAAGTAATACCGTTCCCTGCATTTATAATGTTCCTTGCATCACCCATCGATGACAGGCACTTATAGTGCAAATTCGATCAGCTCAGAGTTGTTTCTGCGGCGCTCTGCTGTGGACAAGCAATCTTCCACAGATGTGGCAATTACGCTTCGGGATGCACTTCGGTATATCATCCCGTTGTGTGGGGGGTCCCAAAAGAATTCAGAAACCTCACAGTATAAAACCAGAGAGGTGGCGAGAAAGTAATGACAGAGTCTGAGAAAAAAGCTTTACGGGAACACAATTGAGGAAGGGAGTGACACATGCAAAGTGGAAATTGTAGGGCAAGAGATAGAAAATTATTCTATTACCCACCATTGATAGGTATTATGGCTAGTAACGTTTATAATAACAATATCAGAATACTGACCTTCAATCTTTGGAAAAGCGATATTTAAAATTTTGTCATAATGTTCCACTTTTCTCAAGTTCTGAGTAGTGATTCATACATTACCAGTGAGTATTTTGTTCAGTACTTTTTAAAATGGTGCACTCAGAAAGAAAGAAACAAAGAGCTTTATTTGTCCAAAGGCAAAAATTCAGCGTTTCACCATAGCTCACTAAATAAATAAATAAATAAGCATTATAACAAGCAGCAAGCAACTCCCCTCAAATACACATCAGAATCAATAAAAAGAAAGAACTCTTCTGACTTGGCTAAGGGTAAAAGAATAAGCACGGTCACAGTGAAGCATTATGCAGGCATTTTGCTGTTGGTATAGAGCAGCCACAGTAACATTTCTTGACATTCATTGGTTGAAAGTCCTCAGTGTTAGTGTGTCATGGAGAGGATGTGCAGCATAATAGTACCCACTTTTGCCTTTACTCTGCTACCTCCAGCAGGTCCAGATTGTGTCCCATAACTGAGCCTGCCTTTTTAATTAGCTTGTTGATTCAGTGGGCCTCTGTTGAACTGATGTTACCAGCCCAGCACACCACAGCATAGGAAATCACATGGAACATCATAAAACTACAGAACTGGTAACGGATGTCACTACCCATGTTAAAAAAGTGGCAACTCCTAGGAAAGAAGTGTTTGCTCTGCCTTTTCTAATATAGTTCCTTTATGTTATGAGACCAATGCTGCATTATATCCCCACTAGTCTTGTGAAGACAGAAATAATATATATATGCCTGGCGATGTCGTGGCGAAAAATTCATCACTGGAAGGCTTTTTACCTGAAAATGAAGGCTATTAGGACTCAAGATAGACAGACAGAGTTTTAAAGCTTTATTGCAATAAAACAACACAAATAACAACAAGGACTCAACCCAATACGGCCAAATTGAGCTGAGCCCTGAACAGTTCAACAATCAAAGTTTATATAACGATTTCTTATCACTTTGACCTCGTTCAATTAGCTCATTCTGCACCTGTCTATACTGTCTATTGTTCACTCTAGTTAGTTTCTGTTTTGCTTATTTTTGATTGGTTCTTCGACTGGGCAGATGTTCCTTATTCCATATTTGGTCTTTCATGGTGTCACTTCCTTCTCTAGCCTTTCAAGCTATGCTATAATGGTGGCTTAAAGCTAAGCTTTAATTAAAAAGAAATATGGTATACGCTTTCATTAAATCATTTGCTTGGCGTGCTTGACTTGCCTTAATTTCTACGCTAAAGTTAATTTCTAATATATTCTTCTATATTCATTGCTAATTCCTGAATATACTAGTGTTTCTTTCACGCATTACATCAGTGTGACCTTGCTTACAGCAAAAGCCTTTTGTTGCCTTTCTGCTGATTCACCAGTCCAGCTGGTTTCTTTACGTTCCTATTAGAGCCATTTTCTCTCTGTGGTATCACTCCTCAGCTTCGAACACAGGTGTTCTCAATCTCCTTATCCTGTTCTAAGCTGGTTTCTACATGTCATTTTTGTTCTTTTCCCATACTAGCAATCCTGCTTCAAGCTTGAAAAATAACGCAAAACGACTGATTTTTTAGTTAACTATTTCCTTGACCTATCATATTTTCTTAACATTCTAATTTATGCTTAATCTAATGTTTTAGAAGCTTTTAATTACTTTGTATGGCTCTTTATGTTAATTTTGCTTTTTTATGCTAATATAAATAATTTCCCTTCTACAGAGACAAATTTTTTTAAAACTGGGTGCAAGCAATTAGATAACTCACTACATCTATAGACCAGACAGCACATTGCACATTTTAAAAATCAGCATAGCCTGATGGAACGTAAAAACCTTTCTGTAGCATCAGATTATACATTGGCATTCAGTGGCATCAAGGTACAAATGGTAAATGAAAATAATATGTTGTCACAGGTGCTATGTTTGTTCTGTGTTCACCTTTACAATGATAGTGTAGGAGTTGATGTGTGAACAAATTGGCAGGTACAGTATATCATGGAAATATGAAATGACACATATACATTTCAGAATCACATATGGTCCCACCAGACTATATCTCCCCAGTCCTGGATTCAAAGTTCCAACGCAGTCAATGTGGCTGCAGAGTTAGCATGATCTTCTAATGCCTGTGTAGGTTTATCATAAGACATTGAGGCACCTTGCTTTTGTTTTTCTTTTCAGTATTTTGCTGTGACAGTTAGGGTCACTGCTCTATTTAGAAACCACTGTTCCTTTCCTTAGAAAATAGCAGTATAGTCATAGAATCTGAGACTGGCTAGCACATGCTTATAACTTTACAGATTGGTCAGAAGAGAGAGAGCGCCAGTTGGCCTAAACCACAGAAACTGTGAGTATGTTTGACATTAATTATGACTTTCTGTTATAATCAGCAGTTGGTCCCCCAGTGGTTTATTTTCTTATTGGTATGCATCTAATTGGAGCTGCTGGGTCCAGGCCTCATCTTCCAGACATGTTTACCCCAACATTAATTCTTTTAAAATATTTTTATGTATTTATTATCACTTCTACTGCAGTGTTTTAATTAAAATTCCCATCATAAAAATTAACCGAAAGATGAGTAGAAATTGCTGTTTAGTGAAAATTCTATAATGTGACAGTTTTCCTGGATGGCAATGTACTAGGATTTTGTGTGGCATGCTTAAAGTGTAAGCAGCGGCAAACGTGCTCACAATTAAGGTTCCACATTGTGTTTTCTATCACAATTTTACTTACTGCTGTTTGCCAAAATGTATGCAGTACTGACTTCACATCAGCACGGCACTGCAAGATCCCTTTTCTATCAATCACTATGGGGAAAAATACAGGAATTTCATTTAGCGGATACTTGACAAAAACAGTAAAAATGTTTGCTTGCATGTTAGAATCTTATTTGCTTTAAAGTTTGTAACATTCTTACTACTTTTGAAGAGCTTGTGGATATTTCACCACCAGAGCTAGAGGTGTCTAAATCGGGTTTGTCCAACTTTATATCCGCCTGCTCTAGTTAATACCGACATACAGTCAGGTGCTGCTTTTAAACTTTGAGTAAGGGATTGCACATAATGTAGCACTATACACTGCACAGTACAGTTTCCTTGTCATGTACATTGTTTTGTGTTTTCTGTACTTTTGTGTGTATAGTGTTTTTCCTCACAGTATATATTTTGTTTGCTGTCCTTTCTTTTTTCATTGTTGTCCTTTATATGAAAATATCTTTCTAGTAAACAAAACACTTTATTTTAGAGGTAAATACACAGTTCATGAGAGGTTTGTAAATTATAATTAAAATTATATTTTTAGGCTCTATTATGTAATGAAACAATGATTACCAAGGGCAGTAGGGTTTACCTTATTTTAAACATTATTTAGCACATTTGTTGCTGTACATATTTTTCCTTTGGACATTTATCACTGCATGCTTTTCTTGCTGGCCTTTTGTTTTTGTGCTGTGTTTTTGACTACATAATTTTAGCAGATATTCAGTTCCCAGGCTTGTCAAGTTCAGTTCACTAATTGTGAGTTCAGTTGTTTAACGATCTGCCTTTGTGTGTGTTGCACTAGAAATATCATGAATTAGCCTTGGTGTAGTTTTACTTTGTCTATGCTGCAATGTTTTGACAGTTAAATATTAAAGTGGCAGTGCGTTAGCCGCTTCATTTTAGTAGCCTTGTTAGAGTGGTGGTAGTGGTGGGCTAAGCTGCAGAAGAGTCACTCTTGAATGTTTATGCCTATTTTTTAGCTTTAGTTTTGCTTTATATTACGATCTCCCATTACACCAAATGGTATATTTAACGCTGTGTTTAGGGTTTTCCATATGCATGAGCCTCTGTGCTTATAAATGCCATCTTACTTAACCTCTACTTAGCTCTGGGTAGAACAACATGCGAAGCTGTAGCATTGTGTTGTGCAGAATGAATTTCTGTTTGCTCTGATCTGTTGTGCATGCAATCTCAGGCATATAGTAAGTAGGAAATAATCTAAGTTTTATTTATATTGCAATCATGCATCCGCTTCCCCTGTGAAAACCTAATGCTCCCCTGTTGGATTTTTTTCTAATGCTGAGTTTTTGCTGTCCACTACTCTGTTGTCAACTGGCCATATCTCAGCTATAATAGTAATGCACTTGTGTCATCACACATTGTTTATGTAAGTTAAGATGAACTGTTTTGCTGTGTGTTCAGCCTAATTTAGGTATTAATGTACAGTATGTAAACAATGTAAGGTTGAATTATTTCTGTTATTGCATTATAGCTGTTAAAACTCTGAGCCTGCACCCAGTGACAAGCGCTATACAAAAGCAAATAAGATAAAAATGAAAAGAATTCATTTGAGTATTTTTATTTAATATACACTGTGCAAACTTCACATTTTATATTAGAATATTAGAACAGGCCATTCAGCCCAACAAAGCTCGCCAGTCCTATCCACTTATTTCCTCCAAGAAAACATCAAGTCAAGTTTTGAAAGTCACTAACGTCTTACTGTCTACCACACTACTTGGTAGCTTATTCCAAGTGTCTATCGTTCTTTGTGTAAAGAAAAACTTCCTAATGTTTGTGCGAAATTTACCCTTAACAAGTTTCCAACTGTGTCCCCGTGTTCTTGATGAACTCATTTTAAAATACAAGTCTCGATCCACTGTACTAATTCCCTTCATAATTTTAAACACTTCAATCATGTCACCTCTTAATTTTCTTTTTCTTAAACTGTATAGGTTCAGCTCTTTTAATCTTTCCTCATAATTCAACCCCTGTAGCCCTGAAATCAGCCTAGTCGCTCTTCTCTGGATCTTTTCTAGCACTGCTATGTCCTTTTTGTAGCCTGGAGACCAAAACTGCACACAGTACTCAAGATGAGGCCTCACCAGTGCATTATAAAGGTTGAGCAGAACCTCCTTGGACTTGCAATCCACAGATTGTGCTATATATCCTAACATTCTGTTAGCCTTCTTAATGGCTTCTGAACACTGTCGGGAAGTTGATAATTGAGTCCACTATGACTCCTAAATCCTTCTCATAAGGTGTACTCTCGATTTTCCGACCGCCCATTGTGTATTCAAACCTAACATTTTTACTTCCTATGTGTAATACTTTACATTTACTGACATTAAATTTCATCTGCCACAAATCTGCCCAAGCCTGTATGCTATCCAAGTCCTTCTGTAATGATATAACGGATTCCAAATAATCTGCTAATCCACCTTTCTTGGTATCATCTTCAAACTTAACCAGCTTGTTACTTATATTCCTATCTAAATCATGTATATATATTAAAAATAGCAGCGGCCCTAGCGCTGACCCCTGTGGAACATCACTCTTAACATCGGACAGTTCTGATGAGGTTCCTCGCACCATCACCCTCTGCTTCCTGTGTCTGAGCCAATTCTGCACCCATCTAAAAACATCACCCTGAACTCCCACTTCTTTTAACTTGATGCCCAACCTCTCATGTGGCACCTTATCAAATGCTTTCTGAAAGTCCAGATAAATAATATCATAAGCTCCACTTTGATCGTATCCTTTTGCTGCCTCCTCATAGAATTCCAGCATGATAGTAAAACACGACTTCCCTCTTCTGAACCCATGCTGACTGGTCAGAATAACTCCTGTCCTTGCCATGTGTTGCTCAATCTTATCCTTAATAATTCCTTCCATTAATTTTCCTGTGATGCATGTTAAGCTTACTGGCCTATAGTTGCTTGGATCTGCCCTGTCACCCTTTTTATATAATGGGATGATATTTGCCATTTTCCAGTCCTTCAGAATCTCTCCAGTGCGCAGTGACTTCCTAAAAATATGTGTCAAGGGTTTATATATGTACTCACTAGCCTCCTTAAGAGCACGAGGATAAATATTATCTGGTCCTGGTGATTTGTTTGATTTCATCTTATTTAATCTGAGCAGCACTTCTTCCTCTACAATTTCCAAATCCCTCAGTACCGCCTTAGTAGTCCCGTTTACCTCTGGGAGGTTATCCACTTGCTCACTTGCGAACACCTCAGAAAAATGTAAGTTTAGGGCATCCGCTATTTCACTGTATCTTTTAATTCCCCTTTACTATTCCTGATGAACTTGACTCCTTAACTGTTCTTTTACTACTAAAATACTGAAAGAATATCTTGGGGTCTTCTTTCGCCTTATCTGCTATATTCCTCTTCAACTGTCTTTTAGCCTCCCTGATATCCTTCTTAATGGTTGCCCTCATGTTCTCATATGCTCTACGATTCACTTTGCAGTCATTAGTCTTATATGCCTTATGCAGCAGTTTTTTCCTTTGCAACTTCTTTTTTAAATCTTTATTAATCCACCATGGAGTTTTTTTTTAGTTTCCTATTAATTCCAAATTTAGGTATGTATCTGTCCTGCATTACATGTAAAACATTTTTAAACCTGTTCCACTGCTCCCCGACTGTCTCCACATTTAAAAGCTTATCCCTACTTAGACTTTGTCGCATCTAGTCAAAATTAGCCCTACCAAAGTTCAACTTAACAATTTTAGTCTTTGCATCTGTACTCTTACAAAATACTGAGAATTATATTATATTATGGTCACTTGACCTTAGTGGTTCAATCACCTCTACACCCTCAATTTTATCCTGACTATTACAGAATACTAAATCCAGACAGGCTTCACCCCGTGTTGGTACTTTAACATGCTGTGTTAAAAAAACAGTCACAGATTACTTCTAAAAACTCCTGCTCTTGTGCTCCTCCATCTGCAAGGTTATCCCAGTTAATATTTGGATAATTAAAGTCCCCCATGACTATAATATCCCCCTGTAAACTTGCCTTTTTGATATTACTAAAAAGATGTGTGTTGAAATTACTGTCTGAATTGGGTGGTCTATGACACACTCCTAAAATCAGACCTCTTTCCCTAATATTTTCCAGGCGAAGCCACATGTCCTTACTAAGATGGGGCTCATCATCCTACTGAAGAGGTCTTACATTTAAACGCTGTTTGGCATAAACAGCAACCCCACCTCCTGTCTATCCTTCTTAAAAACTGTGTATCCCTCTATGTTACACTCATCCCCAACTTTGTTATTTAGCCAGGTTTCTGTTATTGCTATAATATCATAATTATGCTCTGCTACATACAACTCCAACTCACCTTATTTTTGATACTTCTAGCATTAAGGCAAGCTATTTTTAATGTGTTACTCCTTCTACATTTACATGTTTGCTTAGAATTTACATTACTATGCATTTTTATTTCTACGCCATTGTTTGTTCTTCCATGTATAGATCTAAATCTGACCTGTCCTAAACTCCCTACCCCCCCATTCCCTAGTTTAAACAATCCTCGACTAGCCTACACATACGCCTCCCCAATACATTGGTGCCCCTCCAGTTCAGATGTAACCCGTCACGACAGAACAGGTCCCATCTGTTCCAAAAGGAGTCCCAATGCCCCATAAACCTATACCCTTCTACCCTGCACCAAGATTTGAGCCACGCATTAAGCCTTCTATCTCCTCACTCTTACCTGGACTGCTGCGTGGCACAGGCAGAACTTCGGAGAAGACTTCCTTGTCAGTTCTGCTCTTCAGCTTGGCACCTAACTCTTGGAATTTGGATCGCAGAACTGACAGACTACCCTTATGTATGTCATTTGTTCCAACATGGACAATGACAACTGGATCCACCCTTCCAGGGAGGTCTCCCACCTGTGCTCCCGGAAGGCAACACACCGTGCGAGACTCTCTCTCTGGAGCACACCTGCGCGTCAATCCCCCTAATGATTGAGTCCCCAACTATCACTACCTCTCTCTTTTTGGGAACTGGTTTTGAGGTGGCCCGTTGGGGCTCCTCATCCCTGCCTACCACCTCAGAATTATCAGAGACGCCGTCCAGCTCCGCAAGGACATGATAACGGTTTGACACTTCTAATTCTGAGATTGATGCCCCCGGACAGTGTACACCCTTTACCTTACGCCTTGTGACCGTGAGCCACCTATTTCTACCTGTCTGGTCTGGAATCTCCTCCCGCGCCACCTTGGGGGTGCACACTATCTCTCTAAGGGACGCCTGGGCCAAGTCTGCCAATTCTCTATTACAACGCAGGTCAGCCAACTCCTCCTCCAGTTCAGCGAGCCGGAGATGCTGGATCAGCTGGCATCTCTTGCAGATGTAGCCCTCATAGACAACTGGCTCTTCCAAACCATCATCTAAAAAGTCCAACATCCAAAAGGACTTGCATTGCTCTGGCATCATTATAAAAATTTGATTTGGGATTAGTAAACTGCCTTCACTTTTTTTTCTTTCTTTTTTAAAATTAAATTTCTTCTTCTTTCAGCTGCTCCTTAACTTAAATGGTAACACTAAGATCTGCTACGGCTGCTTTACACCTTTTCCCCTTAAGCTCCTGTACTGTTGTCCCTCTCAGCTGCCTGCTATTTGTCTTTCTATGAGGTTAACTTTACTTTTCTCTGCCTCTTCCCCTGAATTTGCGCTCCTCTTACTGATAAGCTCTCCACTCGCACTGTTTGTATTCCCCCGTATTAATGAACCAATACGCTGTCGCCCACTTAACTGTTCTACCTCTGGACTGCTGTTTAATCTAAAATAAACAAATAATTAAAACTTTACTACCTTATTTGCACCTACTGCGCCTTGTGTCTGATCGGCGTCAACGCTGGCCGTTTACCGGCGCACTGCAGAGCTTCTACCTTTTACTGTTTTGAAGTCAGCCGCGGCCTTTTTTTTCTTTTCCTTTAAACTAAGGAATCGCTGTTACGACGACGCGGTTATTTATTTACAAATGCCGATATCAGTTACTGCTGCTTTCTACCCTGCCTCCTCGATGCTAATTCAAATACAGATAACAAGAACAGGTACAAGTACAAATAACTTTTCCAAGCGCACTTCCGAACACCCAGCTACTTTTGGTCTTGTGCGGGCGAAAAAAAAGCAAAAAAAAACCCTTCTAAAGGGAAAAAGAGCTTTAAAATTCCCACACGGTTCCTTAGCGGCAACCAAAACCCAAGTTTTTAAGAGCAAAATGTATTTTTTAATTTAAATCTCACACCACAGAACAAACCAACAACTCTCAACAGACTCTAGCGTTTGCAAAGCACACGTCAGCCATGTGATGATATTGTCATTTACTGTCTGCCCCATCATTTTTGAGGCATTATCAATTAAGTAGGAACTAATTTTTTTAATGTCCAGCCATTCTTGAAACTTCAAGCTAGCCTTGCATGGCTAGTGCCATTACATTATAACAAGACATATATGATGTTGGTGTGCCTCCCAGTAGCTCTCGGTGGAATACAACTTCCCTAACCATCCCCCTCCCCCCATCTCTGACAAATTACTTGGTGTCCCAAGGGACTGGATGGTGGATTGCTATCCCTTGCTTTCATTGGTTGAAATTGTATCCAGTCACCAAGTAGCCAGGAGAGACCATCTGATGAAAGGCCTTAGAGTGGTATCTGTAGATATTTTCAGTAATTAGTTATTTTTAGTAAAGGAAGTCTGTGAATATGTAAATAAGGAATATACATGTGCATTTTAATGTAAACTTTTAATCTTTCCCTGAGCTTAACACCTACCAATGCTACATATCAGGGGGCTAGATATAGACACTAATTATGAACCCCCCCCCCCCCTTTCCCATTAACAAAGACATGAGTAAGTCCTTCACATTTATTGCTGTCATTTGTAGATCAAGCTGTCATCTGGGTTCAAGCAATGTAGGTATGAATTATAATAAATGTTAATGCCTAGGAATACTCCCTCCTATTAATGGTCTTGCACATTAAGTATTTGTCATAAATATTTTTTTATTTTAAGATAAAGATTTTTATGATTTTTTTACAATTTTTTAAAAAGATTTTTACATGATGATTTTGCTGGTTTGACACTTGGTATAGTATATGGTAAAATGCATATTTTCATCAGAAACATTAACATTGATAGACATGCTTCAAATAATAGAACAGAAAGGAACTTAAGAAAATCTTTACAAAATAACAAATAAATGTATAGGTTCTAAAAAGTACCTCTTGACACACTACATTATACATGAATCTACTGTTCTGCATCAGAAAAAATGTATTTGAATATTTGTTTAGAATTTACTCTTAAACTATTCCCATCTGTGTTCCCTTGATCTTTTTGAAAAACTCACTTTAAACAGCTGACATCTACCATCGTAGTTCCTTAATAATTTGAAACTCTTCGATCATGTCGTCTCTTCATTTTCTTTTTTGTAAAATGAAAAGATTTAACTTCTTCAAACATTTCCTTGTTGCTCAATACCTATACAGTTGGAGAATAATTTACATTACATTTACATGTATTGAGTTAGTAGGCACATTATCCACAGTTACTTACAGATGAGAGCAACACAATCAAGTCCTCATCGATTAGGGTCAAATTGATTGAAACAATACCTTACAAGTAAGCAGCCATTAAACTAATTAAAGTACAAGGTTAATTAACTTTACCTAAAATACAAAAAGAACTTTTCAGAAATAACATTAGCAGCTGGGAAGGTATCCATAACATTGGAAAGTCTTCAACCATTTCTTAAATCAGCTGAGGAAGTAAGCTGATTGGATGAATGTGGGCAGCTCTTTCCAGCTCCACATGAAAAAAGTCTGGATTGAAATCTTTACATGCCATGTTGATGTGGTATCACCTCAGTGGACAAGGGTCTAGCTGCCATTCTTTAGGAGCAGACCCCTCTGTGGCTGGTGTACCTGTATTTTATAAAAAAAAATCACGAAAATGAAACCAAATTTAAAAATAAATAGCTTTCAAAAGAACATCACTATGACCTTTAGCCACAGGGTCTGGGAGGCCTGCCACTAAAGGTCTCCAGCCAGATTCCTTTGTCTCAGTGGGCTAGAAGGAGCACAGTAACATATGAGGACCTTCATATACATAGGTGTTGAACCACTGAATGCCCAGTAGGCAAGCATCAATAACTTGAATTTGACGTGCGCTGGACAAGAAGTTCATTTCAATACTCCCGTTAGATATGGTCGGATCTTGCCGATGTTATAGAGATTAATCTGCATGAAAGAATCAGTCTAGTCAGTCTCTTCATTTTCGGACAGTCTTTAGGGATCACAATTCTGTTTTTGATAATATGGAGGCTAAAACTGCACTCAGTATTCCAGCTGAGATCTTACAAGCTGTAAGGATTCCTTTTTTAACTTTTGCCCAACACAGTGTGCTATGTAACCCAACATCCTGTTAGACTTCTTATGGTTGCCTTACACTGTCAGGATGTGAACAGTAATGAGTACACTAAGACTGCTAATTTGTTCTCCTAAAGTGTATAAAGTGTCAGACTCCCCCGTTGAGCTGTGGTATATATTATTTTTACTTTATTGTTAAGCATAAAATGACATTTAATTGTATTAAACATCATTTGCCTACCTCTGCATTCCATCCATTGCCAATTCTGGAGAATCTGTCATTTCACCCAATTTAGTGTCATTAATTTTGTGCATTTGCTTTTGTTTAATTTTATATTTCCATTTTGTTATTCTTTTTTTATTTTCAATACAGTGACATTTTTGCAAAAAAAAAACTTAAGTATTTGATTTTTCATAATTTTATTTGGTTTGGAGATGTGAAATGTGATGTGCACTAGTGCTGCCTGTAATCTTGGCACAACTTAAAGGAAGCTGTACACATAGCAAAAAGATTAATCTTTGGTTTTGGATTAATATATATATTGATTGGATGGGGAACACTTCTGATTTTGATTAGGGCTTCATTTTGTGGCTTTGATTCTGGTTTCATCCTAGTAATATAGAGAAATAGTAATGTTTACTGTATAATTACTACCAAATGAATGACTTTAGAAAAACTCTGCGACTTACAAAAAAATATACATCAATCAATCCTTAGAACTTCCAGGTTATCCATTAGAATACATTAGCTAGTTGAATAATTATTTTTGTATCTATATTATTTTTTTCAATTTTAAGTGCTAGTGGTTGTACGTTCTGAAAACCACATCTGCATCATAATGTGTGTTATGTTTTGTGTTTAATCTCAAATTACTAGCATTTAGCACCTGTGACATGCAGTAAGATTATTGACTGGAAAAACTCAAAATTAATTTCTGTCTACAGAAGGCTTAACCATCCAGCAGAAAAAAATCTGCTGACTAACACAAACACTTTGGGCCTACTTCACCTTATTTATTTAGCACTCCAATACTGCGTTATAGAAGTGGGAAAATAACACATATCTCACATTTATCTGTTTTTAAGAAACACTGTAAAATTGTCATAGGTTATAATTGAAAGTGTTTTCATTTATCATCCAACAACATTTTCACACTAAATTTCCTACATGAGTATCTCTTTGTCAGCTCATAATGTTACATTTATTAATTGTTCACTGACTTCCAACAGCTGAAATTCTAATAAAACGCTAACAGCAATTACAAATGTATTTGTAATAAATTATGTCAATCCATTGATCTTTTTTTGTATGAAGACATCGGTGACAGCACACACTGCCACTCTTTGAGAATTGAGGGCAGTTGGTACCTCTGAGTCTGTTAGATTCTAATGATTTTCCTCCGTTTTCTTTTTTGTTCCTCTAAGTGCTTTCATTTTCTGATAACTAAGATTAAGAAATTGCTTTATTCCAGTTACTTTTTCAATTTCCTTTGGACTTGCTAATATTTGCATAGCACTTCGGTGAAGTGGTTGTCAACACAATGGCATAATTCCTTTACAGATTTCCACATGGACAGTTTTCTGATTTCTGCTTTTCCCATAACATTTGTTGCAGACAATAACCCATGAAAGCAGTGAAGCAGTGTATCTTCATTATTGATTGTGTACACTATGACAACCATGAAGATGTAGGCTCATGCAAATTAAGGAGCCAGTTCAATTACATTTAAAAGAAGACATTCTTGTGTTTTTGTCAATGCAAATTGTCAATTTCTCTAAATGGAAAACATTGCATAAACAATAATGGAAATGTTAAAATGAGACAGTCTGCACTGACAGTATGTCACTGATTTGCATAACATAGCCAAAAGCCATACAGGTGTCATTTATTGTTGATATTTATAATTATGTCCTCATATTCTTTGTGCTTTGTGGGTGAAACCCCAGGAAGCAGGTCCATCCAGGTGTCACCACTCCTGAACTCCCTCTGGCCATTTAACCAGAGCACAGAGCAGGCTCAGTGAGGAGAGAACATTGTTTTGAAGGAGTTGTGAGCATTGCTAGTTTGGTTAGAATTTCTGGTTTTCTTAATTTGTTGAATTTTGAGGCTAGCTGGATTTGGGGTGAGTCTGCATGGACAAGCTGGTTAGATTATGACTCTTCTTTTATGGTTTTTGTGGAAGGCCTCACACTCATTTTCCTATATTTGGGACTTCTAATCATAATATAATAAATTCAACTAACCTCAACAATGGCAACTGCAGGCTTCCCAGCCTAATAGACCCCAAATAAGGCAAGCTGGCAAAATAACAAGAAATGTCCTAAAATATAGCAGAAGCCCCTCCAGAGGAGGGTGACCGTAAATCCTAAGTTTATATACTAAAAGGGTCAACAATGAATCTTTATACATTAAGGTTTTAACAAATAGAATAATACAAGAAAAGCTGTATAATGCCAAAATCAGGGAAAAATGGGTTGCCTAAAAGGTAATCATGCGGTGGGCTGGCGCCGTGCCCAGGGTTTGTTCCTGCCTTGTGCCCTGTGTTGGCAGGGATTAACTCCAACAGACCCCCGTGACCCTGTAGTTAGGATATAGCGGGGTGGAAAATGACTGACTGACTGACTAAAAGGTAATCGAATAGCAAATATCAGAATCCAGATGAGAAAATCAGAAGCAAAAAGAAACTAAATAAAGAAAACCAGAAAATTCAAGAAAAATAGCAATACTCACAAAAAACAATTTTCTCCAATCACTAAGCCTACTCTGCTCTGGCTAAATGGCTGGAGGTGGCCTTGCCTCCTGTGTCCACCCACAAATTACAAAGAACATCAGGGCATTTAAGCATTACAGAAAATACATAAAAATATGAAAAAAATGATTCCAAAACAGCAATAACACACATAAGCACATATTAGCCTTAACATGCCTGCCCTCTGCCAGATGATTTACAATATCAGATAAGAGAACAAAATGGAATAGGCTTAGTAATGGTGATTTAAAACAAATTAGTAAAATAAATTTAAAGGCAGTTTAAGAGTGCAATTTGAATAGCCTCAGCAGTAACTCTACTAAGAGTAAAAACTAATAGAATATAAAGAAAACAGTCATTTTCTTCTACACACAGGAGATTATCCAGTCCTTTTACTACACTTGATCTTGTTACTGATATTGCTGGTCACACAGGCAATTTACCTGTGGGATTTTTCTCTCCATATATTAAAATTTGTTTAAATCAGCAAATTCCAAATTTGCAGATGCTGTTTGATGTCTCTGATTTTTATTTTCTAGCTATTAGAACAAATATGTGGCAAATCTGAAATTAAAAAAGTTTGCCTTTAATGCCAAGCTTCCATCATCCATTTTAACAGTGCATGCAGAGAAGCCTCAATTAAGTGAGGATTAATTAGGTTAAGATTAATTGAAATAACATAAAACCATTTACATTAAGTATTAATAACAGGTTCCTTATTTGAAGAGATTAATGCATATTCACACTCATTAATATGTCATAGCTGAAAATGATCAAATACAAGCACAATCCTCTTGCTTTTGTCTAAAAAATCACTTATTAATATGCATGCAACTGACTCCTCAACGAATTCCAATTAAAATCATTTTTGTTGAATGTCATCCACAAACTCCAGTATTGTTTCTTTTGCTTGTTTACTCTGATAATCTGTTTTTGTTGTTTGTCTCACATTGTGCGTTATGAGCTATTTACATTTATTAGAATAGCACCATGATAAAATGCTTTTTATTATCACATATATAAGTCACACCATGATTAAATAATCACGCTTTTGTTATCATTTTAACCATGCTGAATAATACTTCCAGAACTTTTTAGATCACTCTTTAGTAATCAAAGCTTTTGAACGTAAAGTAAAATAAATAAGATTTAGTGTGAAAATTATGAAAAAAAAAGATTAGTTTGAATTTTCTTTGCCAAATGTAATTTTTTAAGTCTTGGGAGGATGACCTGCAATCTCTCCTCCATCCAGCACAATTTGGATTCAGGAAAAGTAGAAAGGATGTGACAGGTCTAATAAAGTCCACGAGGAACTTAGGATATCATGATTTGATATTACTCGTAGGATGATCAGAATGGTGGTGCAGTGGTTTTGGAGACGCAAAAGACTCTTGAGGTTATGTGCACGTGTTGTGATGACAGTGGGATGAGCAATGAGATGATGCTTGACCACTGTACAGTTCAGTGTAAGACAGGTATACTGTACCTATTTCAACTGTTACTTTTCTTGATAGTCTCAGAAATGATGAGGACGTTGGTGATATAGGATGTAACAGAAGGAGACCTGATAAATGACTAAGCCATATTTAGGGACGTGAGTAAAGGACAACACAGACTAATAAAAACTGCAGGCTAAAAGTATGATTATGTAGATCAAAGTAAAAAAGATAAGTAAGGTTGTGTAGAGAGAATAAAAATGAAGAAATGAGATTACATCACAGTTGACAGGGAAAAGAATGAGCAGGTCAAGTAGTTTAATGAATTTCAGGCATCAGGTGATGCAGATGTAAGATTAAGGCCTAAATGTCAATAGCCAGAACAAGTCCATCAAGACAAGAGGGCACTTAAGTGCTGGAACTCAAGGAGATTGTTACAAGACAATAGTGAGAAGAACAGTGTTACACAGGCTCAGAAACCTTGATTGTTTAGGAATGATGAAAGAAGAATGTACAAGTATCTGAAACGTGTATTCAGAGCAACAAGACCACATGATAAATGAATATATTCTGCAGAAGATATGCAAGGGCAGGGTCAAAAAAATGTTTATTGTAGCAGTAAGGCTGTTCACACTAGCCACATCCGTTCTATAGTTTTAGTATTTCTGTGTAATTATGATATCTATATAATTAATAGTAAAAAAATAACTTCTCACTTGATTTTGAGTTAGATGTATCAGTGGATAATGGATTTCCCATTGCCACTTTTAATTTTGTTTTTGGTTCAAATTTTTGTAAACTTTATCTGAGTTAACATGATGTAATTATGGCAATTAACATAACTATTAAAACCCAACAGAACTCATCACCCTTGCCCCAAGTGATGAGAGTGTCATGCCACCCAGAATAATGGCCAGACCAGCTTACCACACCACCATACCCATATAAAGGAACCAAACCATGATGAGTTTCTATCAATAAGCCAATCAGAGAAGCAGCAAAATTCCAGTTCTGGATGAGTTTGCATTTGCTTTGTTAGACCAGGTTTCAGATAACTGCAGGTGACTCAAGTTGTACAGTGAGGACAGCCAGTCAGTCCTTCAGGAGACTTCCATTGGGAAGTTAGTAGTAATTGCCTTCATCTGTTTTCTGAACCCAATCCATTATTCCAAGTAGAGGGTCATGAGCGTATAAACTGCATGTACAACACAAGACAGAAATTAGCTCTGGACAAGATGCCAGTACATCATAAGGAGCACGTAAACACACATTCACGCTAGAGAGAGGAGGGAGGTTGGGAACATACACTGATTCACTCTAGGCCAGTTTATATTTGTCAGTCATGGTACCAGCATGTCTTTAGACTGTGGGAAACAATATGCTTAAAGGACTCCAGAGGAAGCTCAAGTGAACACAAGGAGAGCAGGAAAATTCTACATAGAAGACACCATGGTTTGAAATCAAATCAAGGTTCAAAGAACTGCGGTAGCACCACCAGAATTCATACTCCAATTCTCAACTTCCCGTTAGTAAATCCTACATTTACAGATTTTTTTTTAAATTTGAGAACAGATATTTTTTAAATTTCAGATGAACTATAACTTAACATGCTTACCAGACTTTTCTCATGCTGGTGCAGATGTGATTGCAATAAATGAGTCTAAGTGTGATTGCTCTTCTCCATCTTAATCTTCTCATTATCCCTTTCAACTTAATCATTTAAAAAATTAGGTTGCAATTTTATTTCCACAACGACCATCACTAAGGAAGTAAATGGATCATGAGAGGAGAGTTTTATAATATTAAAGGAGTGACCAGAATATTTTCTTTACATTGAAAAGTGGCTGTTTTGTTGTTGTTTGTAGTATTTACATACAAAATTACATTATTCTCTTGTACTTCAGTCCTTTCTGTCCTATACTTTATATAGTAAAGTACAAGAAGTCATGTTTATATGATGGTATAAATGATTCAAACCAAGTTATTATCCTGATTGGAGGGGTGGGGGAATGGAATTAACTGACATATACATCATTGTTCTTAATAAACAGAATTATGATTTATAAGTAGTGTGATGTGAAAGGGTAGTGTTGCTGCCTCAGGATTTAGGGGTCCCGTCTAAGCCAGTCACTGCCTATAGGCCTTTGCACCTTCTCCCTATGTCTTTGTACAGTATATGTGTTAAATTAACTCCAAGCTGATTAACTCTGTATTACTGCAATGGACTACTCTACCAAAAATTAAGATTTTTTATATGTTACTTATCCTTTGTACTTTGTAGTGTTGTCAAAAAAAATCTCATGTTGTCATGCAGAATGGAGAGAAAATTTGTCATAGTATAACTCAATGCTGGCCAATGCTGCATAATGGCAAACATGTGAAAAACATCCATGGAAAAAGAAAAAAAAACATCCCTCGTGTCCCATTATATTCATGTCTGTTATCCAGTTGCTTTCTCAAACCATGCAAGACAAATGCTTTTTTTTGCTCGAATACCATAACTATTAATGCGTCTATAAACGGGAAGCCCAAAGACTGATGGAATTGACTTTCTGACTTGAACACAGGACTCTTGACCAACAAATGAGGGGCTGAGGCAGGTCTTCAAGTCAAAACATCAATCCTGTGAGTCTTTGGGTTTCCTGTTTATGTACTGTTCAACTATTCAACAAAAATTAAAAGCATTTGTTTTTCATGTTTTGAGAAAGCGGACTGGATAAAGGTTATGCAACACGAATAATGTGTGATTTTTTTTTTCCCTTCTTTTTACAATTGATATGTTTCACACTGTTTGTCGTTGTGCAGCACTTGCCACCATGGACTTACAGTACAGGCCAAAAGTTTGGACACACCTCCTCATTCAATGTGTTTTCTTTATTTTCATGACCATTTACATTGGTAGATTCTCACTGAAGGCATCAAAACTATGAATGAACACATGTGAAGTTATGTACTTAACAAAAAAAGGTGAAATAACTGAAAACATGTTTTATATTCTAGTTTCTTCAAAATAGCCACCCTTTGCTCTGATTACTGCTTTGCACACTCTTGGCATTCTCTCGATGAGCTTCAACAGGTAATTACCTGAAATGGTTTTCACTTCACAGGTGTGCCTTATCAGGGTTATTTAGTGGAATTTCTTGCTTTATCAATGGGGTTGGGACCAGCAGTTGTGTTGTGCAGAAGTCAGGTTAGTTGGACGATCATTTATTTTTCAACAGGACAATGACCCCAAACACACCTCCAGGCTGTGTAAGGGCTATTTGACCAAGAAGGAGAGTGATGGAGTGCTGTAAATGGTCATGAAAATAAAGAAAACACATTGAATGAGGAGGTGTGTCCAAACTTTTGGCCTGTACTGTATGTCGTAAACTACATTCTCTCCATTCAGTATTAAAACATAAGATTACATTTTTGCTGTGATACCACTAGTAACATATAAAAGATTTTGGGTGGAGTATTCCATTAAAGTATTTATTTTGAGCGGGCTTTTACACTCATTCCATATCCAGAGTTCATTCCTGCCTTGTGCCTGATTTTTGCTAGGATTGGGCTCTGTCTCCATAAAAGCAGATTTAGTGAGCTCAGGGCATCAAATAATAGATGTTTAAATAATTATTTTCACTAAATATTTAATCTTGCATGCAGTTATGTTAAATAGAAATGTGAAAACTAGCTTTTATTTTATCTTTTCTACTTTTCCTATATTTGATATTTTGACACTTTAACACATAGAGTAAGCGGTGATTTGTAATCCCAAAGAACACATCTTTTTTTCTGACAGTGAGTTTTATGCTGCTGTAGTGTATTATTTTTATTTAGATTGAATGCTTATTTGAACAATGATTTTACAGTTCAATTTAAAACCTTGGTTAATGACACTTTTTTTGTCCCTGTTGCATAACTAAGTAGCATGCAGTGCCTTGCTTAGCAAAGAAATGTTCCATTTTGATTAATTTTAGCGTCTTGTACCATAGGAGGTAATTGCCTAAATACAGACACAAGTGGCGTTCCTGATTAGAAGCAGTTAACACCGTACAAGGCGCACTATTCATGATTTAGTGACCTTTCTGAATGTACTTTAGTAGAATTAAGATAATTATCCCTGATGAGGTGCATAAAATTGATCACAGCTCTTTGAGTAAACAAAGCAGGACACATAAAATATACTGTTAATTTTTGGCATCCATCAACCTGAAAATAAAGGGAAGTGAGCAGCTTAATTAAGTGAGTAGTAAAAGTATGACGAGGTCTGTCTTTAAAAGTATCTGTGGTGTGAACCCCTGCAGAACTGAGTTTCCCACCTCTGTTTTGTAATAACCAATATGGGCAGAATTGTGCATGCGTGGATTTCTTTACACAACAGATTTGTGATGATTGGAGTGTTGAAAGATACAAATAATGGTTGAAAATTCAGGCCATAACAATAGAAGTGTAAAATGTAATGCTGCCTTCCTTCTTCACCAAAGTATTTCATAAACCCAACATGAATATTTAAAGGGAAGCTTAGAAATCATGGGCCCAGAACTGAGGGCCCTGATAAAGTTTAAACCAACTGGGTCTCCAAAAAAAAAAAAAAAAAAAAAAAAGAAAGTGTAAGGATTTCAGGTGCCCTTTTCTAGCTGCGTTTTCTATTGTTTTAAAACCTGATGGTAGGAGTTGTCATACTAAGTAGAGATAATGTTGATAGCTATAATGCCATTGTTTATAGCTCTACAGAATCGCTCAGTTACACCTTATTGCTGGCAGCAGTGCTGGATGTTTATAGAGTGTAGCTTGTGTCAGCAAAATTCAGTACTGCATCGTTTGTTTGGCTTTAGTCAAGACGGTCTTAATTTGATCATACTAGTAACTGTGATTTTTTGAAATGCTAATGAGGAAGGAAGGCAGCCAAATGGTGTTCACATTATTTTTCAACTTGTGTTATTGCACGGCTTGTTATCACAAAGTTTAACTGTTATTTATTTATTATTATTGAATAAAAAGTGTTTATGGGCTTTGGTGTTTATTAAAGCCCTTTATATAAAGCAAGCTGACACAAATTAATGTTGTGTAAATTATGTGGTATGTGCTATCTACTCAGCTAGTATAATGAAGTTTTTAGGTTGTGTTTGATGTCTATTTTGTCATGGTAGTCTTGGGTTGGTTTTGTCTTGGGGTGACCCCATTCAACTTTGTACTCTTTATTACGTAGACCATAACAGTGTGCCGCAAATACTATACTGTTAGCACACTGTCAGGCTTATTTGCTGCTGTAGTTCAATACATCACCCTTTCTTTTCATTCTAGGACCCCAGGAAATTCGACAGAGTACCAAAACAGGAATGATAGAAAGTTTCACATTTACTTGTGGATTATATGCCCAGAATAACAACTAAAGTACAAATGTGAGCGTTGCCAGAATAATACTAATACAATCTGGGTAATAATCAGTTCATTTTGTTTGGTATACCAGGTGGATTTCTGTCTTGGTAACATCAATTGGCCTCTAGCTAAGTGTGGTCCACCATCCACAGATAGCATGGCCTGTCTGAATATGGCAGCCAGGAGAGAGAGGTAGGGAGAGAAATTGAGCTTCTTTGTTACCACGGTCTTTAACTTGGTCCAGCTTCCTCAGTGTACCTGCTGGACCAATGGGATGTCATTGTGCAAGGCGACTCCTTACTTCATTCCAATCCTATTTTAGCATGACTCCGCTCCTTTCAATCCCTAGCTAGGTGCCTTTTCATCATAACCCCCTTGTTTCCCCATGTCAGTTGCTGCTTTGTATACAAAAGTTTTATCTGATAAATGGACTGGCCTAGACATAAAAATATAAAGACAATTTTACAAATAAAGACAATCTACAAAATTATTTATCATGCTAGATATTACCATTTTATTTTCTTCATTACAACGTCCCACAAGAACAAATAAACATCAGCATTTCGTTGAATAACAACACTTTTATTCAATATGTCTGCCGGTTTGTTCCGGCTGGCTGTAGGGGATAGGTGAGGGTGACCCCGGTGTCTTGTCAGGCTCAAGTGCCCCCAGACTTGAAGAACAAAAGATTCATTATGGGGACTTGAGGAAAGTATTTGCTTCAGTAATGTGCATCTGTTAATCACTTATTCACATATATAACCAACAAAGCCTTTGTTAAGATCTTGTAAGGGCATTATAGGTAGCGCCTCCTCTAGAGTAGTGTCTCTGGTGGTTTGTCTTATTAGCAAAGTATTTGTTAAGGTTGACTAATTGACTTTGTATGGGTTCCAAATCTTCAAGAACCTAAACATAAATTGTTATTAATGTGGTTGGCGGAATAAAGAAAAGCAATCCACTACCAAGACAAATATACTTCCATGGCCCTGTGTTTGTGAACGCCTAACGATGTACGATGTTTCTACCAGTGCAACTGAATTGAGATGTATGCCAATGCTCTGTGTCTAATCTTGTTGAATATTTTTGGAAATATGCACAGAGATAAAGACATAATTATTTTCACTTGCATTGTCAGTGTTTATAATGAGGATTTAGCTACATCTTCTTAAGCACAAAGTAAAGAATATTACAACATGACAGCAGACACAGGAGTCTGAAGGGTGATGTTCAGAATGAAACATAATCAGCTAATGTTATTTGGAAAAAAAAAGTTTCTTAGCTTAGGATTTTTGATAGAATTTTCAGTCTTATAGTGTCACCATCAATTACAAGTCTTTGCATGCATTTTTCTGTGTAAGCCTCTAAAGAAACAGTAAGATTAGAAAAGATCTCACACAGATGGGCTACACAGATGGAAATTTAAAAGGCTTGATCATCTACTAGTGTTCATTTGCTAATCATATCCCCAGAGAAGTCTGAGTCTGTGCAACAAAAGCATTGCAAAATAATGGAAAATGGTGTGAAACTATTCCCACCAAAGATGAAACACCGGTAGCCATTGGGAGATTGAATTTTTTAAGATGGCAAAGGCTTATAATGAATAGAGTGCAATAAAAACACCAATTTAAGTATCATTAGGGCTTTCTCAGTAAAGCAAGCATGATCCCCTAAACATTTGAGGAAAAAAAAATTCTAATTATGGCCATTATATTCTTGTTCGCAATGCATGTGAATGTAGGACATAATAAACAGCAGTCCCAGGCTAAAGCAACTATTTAAAAACAGTTTTAGAGGAAAGGCAAGGGACTTTCAGTTTCAATAGATGTTTTTTTAGAAAATGAAAAATTAAAGAGAACCCACAGTTCATCCATCTAATGTTAAACCTCCAGTTCAAGTTTACGATGGGGGCCAATTCCAGCAGCCTCTGTCAAAGGCAGGAAACAGCAGTGGATGGGTCACCAGTCCATTGTGAAGCCCACTTAAACACACCCACGTTCACATCCTAGTTAAAATAAGCTACATGTCCTAGGGATTTAAGAGGAAAATAGAGGCACCCAAGACTCTCCAGCTGTTAAAATTGAGCACTGAACGTTGGTGATGCCTCTCTCAAAATGTGTAGGATTAAATATTTATGAAGTTGATTTAACTTTTAGTTACAACTGTGTAAAAAAGGAACTATCCCATATTTCGTTTCTGCAGTTTTACCTTCAGGGACATAACTAAAAATGACTTAGTCATCAAACTAAGGAAACTTAGCTTCAGGTGACACACATCACATAACAAACTTTACTTTTGCAAGATTTACTTAACAACATGCTGTCTTCCTGATATGTGCAATTATACAACTGAAAAATGGTGCACTTACTTACTTTTTCACATGCCTGGCTAGGCATACTAAATTCAAATCGGACAAATGAGAAAATGTCAAACTTAGAATGCGGTTATGTTTGGTACATGCAAAATAAATCATTAACAGGGAAAGTGCAACAAGCAAAAATAGAATTTAAGGCATAACTGAAGATGATCCACTGCAGATAGATATTAAATACTGTATACAGTAGTTAAGGTTAGGTGACTATTGATATTTCTTAATATTGCTGATTCATAGAGTGAATTGTCCTGATGCATAGCATATTCCTGAATACTTAATTTGTGTATTCTGTAACTACTTGTACAGTGAATTCCTGGCCTGTTGAATGCTGACATGCCCACTTGGTGGCCATCTGTCTCTTATAGTTTGTCAATGGCTACTTCATCAAAGGTATTTAAGGCTATTTTTTAAATTTAAAAATGAAACAGTAAGCATATTTCCATGCCTACTTTGTATTCATTGCTGCTATTTTCTGCAGAAAAATGCAAACGTTATGTCCTACCAATCCTTTAACTCCACACGCTCTAGCATTTAGATAAATTATGTTTTGGAATATGAAGACACAATTACAAGCTGTTTTCTTTTTCACTGTAAAATGACCCAAGAATGTCACCTTACAGTCAGAGGGAGTATTAGTACAAAGCTAAAAGAAGAAGGAAACAAGCACTAAAATACCAGGAGGAACAGAGGCCATAGAGAAATTGAGGTGAGGAAGAGAGTGCTTTGCCATGGAGGAGTGAGCCCACCTGATAGACAACAGTTCAGACTAGTTGAAGTTGGACCAGAGGGGGCAGTGTCTTTATTGTTTTGCACTTTTCTTTGTGTTTTGAGATCTCCTTTTCAGGCATGCTCATGTAAGTATTTATTTTTCTTTATTGATTTTATTGAAATCACACAACATTCCATACAAATTGATCAATTTTACAAGAATAGGATTAAAAACAAATTAACCCCCACCCCTGAGAAAGAGAGCATGGGCAGCAGAGTAAAACTTAAACCTAGTAAAAATAAGTAAATAGATAAATTAATAAATGAATATAGATAAATGGAGAAGAACAAAAATAGAAAATGGGGAGAGAATCTGCTTCCTCAGTGCTTTAAAAGCTTATTCTAAAATGTTATTGATTAGATCCTGCCAGATTTTGAAAAATTTCTGCACATATCCTCTAAGTGAGAATTTGATTTTTTCCAATTTCAAATAGTATAAAACATCAGTTACGCACTGACTTAAAAGGGGAGAGTTAGGATTCTTCCCGTTTAGCAAAATAGGTCTGCGTACCAATAGTGTAGTGAAGGTAATCACAGTTGTCCTTCTCCGCTTTAAGCCCATCTGGAAGTACTCCAAACACAGCTATTAATGGATTAGGAGGGACTGTGACACCAAGGCTGTCTGAAAGACATTTAAAAATTTTTGTCCAGAATGATGTTAATTTGGTGCAGGCCCAAAACATGTGACCTAGTGAGGCTGGAACTTGATTGCAGTGTTCGCATGTTGGATCTTGCCCTGGAAACATTTTGGACAATTTTAAGTGAGACAGATGTGCTCGATATATAATTTTAAGTTGAATAATTGTATACTTTGCGCATATGGAGCTCGGATGAATTCCCTGAATTCCTACCTTCCACTCCTTTTCTGATACGTTGAGTGAGAGATCCTTTTCCCACTGTCTTCATGGATCTTTGAAAGGGAGGGACTGTAAAATGGTTTTATATATTGCAGAAATGCTGTCTAAGTCCTTGAAACTGATCAATATATTTTGCAGCATAGAGGGAGATGGGAGGTGAGGAAAATCAGGCAGGTTCTATTCAACAAAGTTTCTAATTTAAAGATAGTGAAAGAAATGTGTTGCTGGAAAGTTAAATTTAGAATGTAATTGTTTGTAGGATGCAAAGACGTTGTCTATGTACAGATCTCTAAGTGATTTAATCCCAAATGTTTTCTAGACATTAAAAACTGTATATGTTTGCGAGGGTTGAAAAAGGTGGTTGTCGTGCAGAGGTGCCACAGATAAAAGATTGTCTGTCTTAATATGCTTCCTACATTTGTTCCATATTCTAAGTGAGTGAAGCACTATTGAGTTATTAGTATATTGGCAATAATTTGCATTTATTGGGGTGCAAAGCAAGGAATATAAAGAGGTACAGCAGGATTTTATTTCTATTGCGGACCAAGCCTGTGTATGTTCATCTATCTTTGTCCAAGTTCAGGTTTTTTATAGCTTGTATGTTTGCTGCCAGTAGTAAAATTGAAAGTTAGGTAGAGCCATGCCACCTTCTGCCTTTGGCCTTTGTAGGGTCGCTCTTTGGATACGTGGATGTTTTGAATTCCAAATAAATGTGGTTATGGTTGAATCTAATTTCTTAAAAAACAATTTATTGATGTAAATTGGAATATTTTTAAATAAAAAGAGAAGCTTAGGGAGGATATTCATCTTAACAATGTTAATTCTTCCAGCTAAAATGAGATGAAGGGTTGACTGTTTATGCAAGTCTTGCTTAATTTTTTCCATACAGACGGTGAAATTTTGTTGATAAAGAGCTTTATGCTTACTTGTGATGTTTACTCCTAGATATTTAAACTGATCTGCGATGATAAAAGGGAAGGTGTCCAATCTAATATTGTGTGCTTGAGAATTCACTGGAAAGAGCACACTTTTAGTCAAATTAATTCTGAGAGCAGAAATCTTTTGAAATTCTGTTAGTGCTGTTAGGACTGCAGGCACAGTATTTTCTGGGTCTTGATATATACAGTACCATATCATCTGCATATACAGAAATTTTCTGTTCAAGCCCTTCTCTGATAATCCCCTTTATCTCATATGCATTTTGACAGTGAACTGCCAGTGGCTCAATGGCGATTGCAAAAAGTAGTGGTGACAAGGGGCATCCTTATCTGGTATCACGTTATAGTTTAAAGTAGTCTGAATTAATGTTGTTAATACAAACTAAAGCTTCTGGATAGGTATACAGTAGTTTGATCCACGCACAAATGTTCAGGCCAAACCCACATTTCTCCAATGTAGCGAAAAGGTAGTTAGTTCCATTCAATCAAATCAAATGCTTTTTCTACATCAAAGGATAATAAAATCTCTGGGATGTTTGACTTTGCGGGTGAGTATATTACATTAAACGGACGTCGAAGCTTGGGCGCTAAATGTCGGCCTTTAATAAATCCAGTTTGATCTTGTGATATTACTGAAGTCAGCACTTTCTCCCTCCTTCTAGCTAGGACTTTGGAGAGTATCTTAACATTATTATTCAGAAGTGAAATTGGTCTGTATGATGCACATTATAATACATCCTTATTTTGTTTAGGAAAGACGGTGATTAATGCTTGACGAAAAGTCTGAGGTAGAATTGTATTGTCTCTAGCTTCTGTGAATGTTGCTAATAGGAGGGGAGCTAGCTGAGTGGAGAACTTCTTATAAAATTCAGCAGGGTAGCCATCGGGGCCTGCTGCTTTCCCACTCTGAAGTGACTTTATAGTATCTAATAATTCTGATAGAGCCAACGGTTTATCCAAATTCTCTGCACTAAGAATATCTATTTGTGGTATCTCTAATGCATTAGATTGTGTCTTGTCTTCTTTAAACTCAGTAGAATATAAGGATTTATAGTAGTCTCTAAATGTGTGCATTATATTTATATGGTCAATGATTATGTCTCCGTTTGTGTTGGTGATTGCTGGGATTGCATTGTGAACTTCTTGCTTGTAGATTTGTTGAGCTAACAGCTTATTAGCTTTCTCTCCATGTTCATAGTAATGATGTCTTTATTTAAAAATGAGTTGTTCAGTTTCTTTAGTTGTCAAGAGGTAGGTTGAGTTCTGAATGCAGAGCCTGCCTTTTCCTATGAAGAGCCTCACTTGGGCACCTGGCATGTTCTTGATCTATTCTAGTAATTTCGCTGGTTAGCCTTGATACCTGCTTGGTTTCCAATTTATTTCTGTGGGAAAGATATGAGATAATCTGTCCTCTTAAGAAGGCCTTCAGGGTTTCCCAGAGTATTCGTGAAGTGACCTGCGAGGATGTATTTGTCTCTAGAAAAAACTGATTTGTTTTGATATAAATTCTGTAAAGTTCTCATCTGCTGTGGGTTAAGATGCCTTCTGCGAGATGGGTATGGGCCGGTTTATACTAAATGCTCAGAATGCGTATGCGCCCGCATAATGGCTGCCACATGTTCCCAGCGTTTATTTCACGCGTCCTCTGAGCAGGTCCTCAGAAATTAACGCGACGCGTCCGCGAGTCGCAGTACCAGCAAAAAGTCGGGGGTCGCAGTGTGCTAAAAGTTGGAATGTGACATCAGAGTCTCCGTTTACTATCTATGTGTGACACAAAGCCGCTCTGAGGGTTCTACAGAATCAATGTGCCTGCTTCGATGTTTGATGAATGGCTCGATGTGGTGAAGCAAAATGCTGACATACAAATGCATTCGTGGTGCTTTTATTTTCAAGTGTCACCTAGTATCGTAATGACACGATATATTTTAAAAGACTCACATACCATCTTTTGTGCCGTGTTTTTTTTTTTTTTTTTTGCAACTTCATAGCAGCAACATAATGTACAGCGCTGTATTTGAGCCACAGAGAAAAAAAATTAAGGACATGGTGAAAATGTGTATTTTGTGATTAAACTGGAAATTTCAGCTTTAATCTCGAAATGTACACTTTAACCTCGTAGTTTACTTTATTATTAAAGCAGACCGTCGTAAACGCCGTCCCAGTTTTTAATTGCTACAAGCTTCTTGGACCTGACAGCAGCGGCAAGCAGCAATAGATCGCCACACAGAACACATTAAATGTGTGATATTCCAACTCTCTGCAAATTTTGAATCTTTAGATTTATACTTGATATCACTTTCATGATGAAATGCAATAAAGTATGTATGTTACATTTTACAGATAAATTGTTAATTTTGTTTATATAACGAATACTGTTAACAATTACACAAATGGGGGTGATATGGTGGCGGAGCGGTAGCACTGCTGTCTCACAGGGAGTCACGTGGCTGGTATTCCCTGCTTGGAGTTTACATGTTTTCCTGCTGGGTTTCTACACTGTGCTCCGGTTTCCTTCCAAAGACATGCAGATTTGGGGATTTGGTGCTGCTAAAATGACGCTAGTGTATGTGTGTGCTTGTATTCACCTTGCAATACCCTGTCCAGGGATTGTTTCTGCCTCGTGCCCAATGCTTGCTGGAATGGACACATCCCTTGATTAATGTATTTAATTATTAAACATCCTTTTCAGAGACATTGCGGTAAGGTGTCATCAGAATTTAATGGGTGTTCCAGGCAATTCACAACACAGAGAAGCCGAACCTGTTCTCACTGTGATAATATCTTGCACTGCCACCTGGTGGATTCCTCCAGATTTACGTAAAGTACACGCGCAAATATAAACAGTCAAACGCTAGCGTAGCAGGAGCATCCGCTGCAGTATGCATCGTGTCGCGTGAAGTATAACCCCGGACTTAGTGGGGTATAATAAAAGTGGGGTATAATGATTTTATCTCCAAGAACAGAGGGGCATGGTCAGAAATAACAATAGTGTCGTACTTGCAGGATTTAATCGTAGGCAAGAAATGGTTATCTAAAAAAAAATAATCAATTCTTGAGTAGAAATAATGCACTGATGAGTAGAAGGAATATGCTCTTGAGTTTGAGTTTAGAAATCTTTTTTGTTTTAAGTTACTGTTAGGTCCGATTGAGGGAGGGCGGAGTACAGCACGGAAGACTGATAGCGATTGATGCGGTAAGGGGGGGGGGGTGAG
>JANRMT010062792.1:10137941-10161546 GCA_026402145.1 Polypterus bichir lapradei
CCCGGGGGAGGAGGGGTTGGAGAGGGTGTTAGAAAGTTGTGTTTGGGGTTACGAAGTTGCTGATTGTTCAAGTAAAACTTTTGTGACACTTAATTACGTCAGTCGCTACAGTATCAAAAAAAAAGATAGTAAAAATCGCATTAGTGCAACCAAAAGGAAATTAATCATCAGGACCAGGCGTAATTGAAAAAATAGCAGGACAAAGCGAGGTCAGAAATGAAAGGCAAAGATCAGATAACAAAATCTTTTCGCTTTCGCATCATTCAGTGCACAAAACGTAGATTTACACAGTAGTGGACCATACGCTATGAGAATCTGTGGTCCTGCAACAGTTAAAGCAACAACAACTTTAATTTCAAAGAAAACACATTTCGGTCAGGTGTATATTTATGATCACGTAGAAGCGATCACAACGTGAGCAGCAGAGACACGAAGTGGCAAAAAGGACAGCGGCTGTACAGGCTTTAAAATGATTGACGGGCAGCACGACAGCAGCTGCCCCCCATTCACAATGCGAGCAGCGTTATACGTCTTGCGAGAAAGAGATTTAACCACGCCTGGGGCCAGAAATAAAGGACAAGTATTGTTTTTCTAATGTCACACGAGACAAGGCAGTGAGCCATCATTTAAAACCTAACCTAGCAGTTGTTAGATTGCTTTTGGCAGACACGCATCATGTGCTCCCAGCTCTTAAAACAATGACTTGCGACAAGCAGAACAGGCAGCTCGCCAGCAGCAGAAAGACAGTAGATGATCCAACGGCATGTCCTTAGCGTGCATTCAGCCAACCCCCTTCACAATGCGAGCAGCGTTATATGTCCTGCGAGAAAGAGATGTAACCACGCCCAGGGCCGGAAATACAGAACAAGTATTGTTTTTACAGAAGTTTTTAAAGTAAAAGTGAAAATAATGCATATGTAACAATTCTCATGAAAATAACAATCTCTTTAAATTGTATATCCAGTAAACCAACGAGGGTTGGGCAAGCGAAGTGAGCAGGGGGCGAAGCGAGCAGGGGGTAAAGCCCCCTAGTAATTATAAGGATTAAAAGGATAGATCAGAGATAGCTTGCTCTCTTTTTCTCCCGCCTTAGCCCCCCCGTACTCCACCCCCCACTTTGCCTCCCCATGTGAGGCTGAACTTCACTTCACAAAGTCCCAGTCCTCTGACATACCTAGAGACAGAGCACGTCCAAAACAAAACAAGACCCCAGCAGCGGTGTATGTGAATTAAAATTGAGATATCTATTGCCAATACAGTCTAAATACTATAAGCATAAAAAAAAAGAAAATCTTGAACAGTCTTGAAATGTTAAGATAGTAAACCCAGGGAATGGTGTTAAATAGCGGCCCTGGATAAGCATAGTAAACCCTAATACAATAATAACAACAACAATAAACCAAGGGTATGATATTTAACAGTCTTCTTTAGAATAGTAAAAAAAGGGGTTACTAATTTAATTTCTTCCACACATTCATACATAAACGTGTATAATTGTAATTAAAACAAAAACTCCACTTTCAGTTTGGCAGGATACAAGAGGCTGTATCTGATATCGGCTTTTTGTAAGCGTAGTTTAATATTATAAAAAGAGGCACGCTTAGCAGTTGTTGAGGGTGAGAAATCAGGGAAAATACGAATGAGGTTATTTTCAAATAGAATCTCTTGTTTCTGTCTGAGAAGTGACATTACATTTAATTTAGATTGTAACTTCTCGAAGCACAATAAAAGTCCTAGGTTTTGAGTTGTTCGATCCCCATATGCGATAAGGTGCATCTATCTCAGTGTCTGATTTAAAGTCCTCTCCAATTATTTTAGAGAATAGTTCAGCTTCAAATTTCACTGGTTTTGGACTTTCGCAATTCTCAGGTAGACCTTCAATTCTAATATTATTCCTTCTGCATCCATCTTCCAGAGCAGCAAGTCTGTCTCCAAGTTTTTTGCATCCGGAATTCGCAGCTGTTGCTTTTCCATTAGTGGTGGAAGCTAGATTTTTGGCTGTTTCAATTCGAGTCGTGAATGTCTGATTAACGTCATCCAGCTGATCCAGTAAGTGTTCTCAGTTTAGACACATTTTCCTAAATGTGCTCCTCAATTTTATCCAGCATACATTCAAAGGCCGCCTCAAAGCGATTATATACGCCTTTCTCCAAGTCTTTATTATCCCGCCGCAGCTTCTCACTTGTCTTCTCACTTTTCTTGAGCATACTATTCATTTCTTTCTTTATATCTTTCTTTATCTCTTGTGAGTATTTTTGATTAATGAAGGCACCAGTTTTGAACATTGTCCAGGATGTTGATGAAGGACTGTTACTTGGTTGCTGTCCTGTCATGTCACATAAATGACATTCATAACTGATTATAATTTAAGCTAATGTCTAGGCAGAGAACAGCTACTCTTCCATGGGTTTATGTATATTTTTCACTCTTTGTTATATTGCAGCCATTTGCTAAAATCATTTAAATTCATTTTTTCCCTCATTAATGTACACACAGCACCCCATATTGACAGACAAAAAAAAGAATTTTTGAAATTGTTGCAGATTTATTAAAAAAGAAAAACTGAAATATCACATGGTCCTAAGTATTCAGACCCTTTGCTCAGTATTTAGTAGAAGCACCCTTTTGAGCTAATACAGCCATGAGTCTTCTTGGGAAAGATGCAACAAGTTTTTCACACCTGGATTTGGGGATCCTCTGCCATTCCTCCTTGCAGATCCTCTCCAGTTCTGTCAGCTTGGATGGTAAACGTTGGTGCACAGCCATTTTTAGGTCTCTCCAGAGATGCTCAATTGGGTTTAAGTCAGGGCTCTGGCTGGGCCATTCAAGAACAGTCACAGAGTTGTTGTGATGCCACTCCTTCGTTATTTTAGCTGTGTGCTTAGGGTCATTGTCTTGTTGGAAGGTAAACCTTCGGCCCAGTTTGAGGTCCTTAGCACTCTGCAGAAGGTTTTTGTCTAAAGTTTGCGATTTCTAGTTTTCCCAATAAAAGTAATTAACATTGAAAAATCTTATTTTTGCCTACTTTTACAAAACTGATCAAAGTGTGCAACCTCTAAATATTATCCAATCTTCTTGAAATTTGGCATATATATCATTTATATTACTGAGACTCTATATATTTTGTCAGAGACGGCTGGGGAGGCGACCCAGGAGGACCGGAGGAGGGCTTGCGCTTTCCCCAGACCATGTGGGGGCGACCGCCATGGTTACTTTGGGGACCACGGGTAGGGAGCTTGGAAGCTCAACCCTGTAGGGCCTGTGGTTGCCGCCAGGGGGCACCCCACTGCCTTCGGAGCCCTGGACCTCAGCACTTCCGCCACACCCGGAAGTGCTGGGGGGAAGAAGACTGGGGACATCCGAAGTGCTTCCAGGTGCACAGCCGGCACTTCCGCCACACAGGGGAGTGTCCGCGGAGGAGTGTCGGGAAGCACCTGGAGCCTATCCGGGCTTGTATAAAAGAGGCCGTCTCCCTTCATTCAAGGCTGGAGTCGGGTGAGGAGAGGACGAAGCAGTAGAAGAGAGAGTGGAGGCGGCCCAAAGAGAAAGGCAGATAGTATGAGAGACCTGGACTTTTGGGGAAGTCTTGGGGTTTGTGGTGCACTTTGAACTTTGTAAATACTGTAAAATAAATGTGTGGTGGTGAATTTGCCATGTCTTCCTGTCTGTGTCTGGGGCTTAGTCCACAATATATATACAGATTAATAGGTAGTATGGAAAACATGTGTATATATTAATCAACTTTAAACAATGCAATCCCTTTTTTTGTTCGCTTGGTGACGACTTTTCTGTGATGCTTGACTACCCTCAAGAAGAATTGTTTTTGTTGTTCATCCCTGACCGTTACACTTTTTTATCAGAGCAATTCCTCTTTCTGCTGTATCATTGACCACCTTAAGAGCGTTCACATGGCTTCTTAGAGAATCACTGCAGTATTCTGTCGCGTCGTGGATCCCAAACAATTCAAAGAACGTCTTTGTTTTATTAGTAATGAAATGGCTCAGGTCTTTTCCTTGAAAAACTAGGTTTTTACCCTCTAATCGTTTCATTTCCTTTTTCTTTGCAGGTTTGGTTTCTAAATTTTTTGTCATATTTTCCTTTTCAGCCTGAGTAATACGTTCGTCCAAAAAAGCCAATCCTATGTTTGTTTCTGACAGATACCAAAGGTGTCTCTTAGCAACTGTGAGAGCACTTTTTTTGACGTCTGCATCTGGGTAAGTGCTCAGAAGCTGTAGCATATCCAGATCATTCTTTGGAGCCCATCGACTTACAATTGTCTTGTGCCAAAAGCGAACATATATGAGGCTGACAAAATGTGCAACCCGTTTCATTCCTTTTAATTCTCGTTGAGGAATATTCAACTGTTTAGTGAAGAGGACAATTTTAAGTGCATATATTGCCTTTGCCATCCACCTTGCTTGATGCAGAGCCCCTGGGATCCTGAAACTAAAGTCATTTTTAGACCAACCTCCTAGGTACACTGTAATAAAAGTGAGCAATGTGTGCAACCCCTAAATATTATCCAATCTTCTTGAAATTTGGCATATATATCTTTTACATCTCTGAGACTCGGGGCGTAAGCAAAGTCATATGAAAATCACATCTTTGGAAAAATGAAACACCCTAATATATATATGCAGGTTGGTCCAGATCTAATTATGCAGATCCAGATCGTCTCGGTGACTTTGATTTATGCGGGGATGATTCCAGTTCAGTGCAAAGACGATTCTTCATGTCGTCAGTTCGCACACTTCTCGATAGTCTGGGATTTTTTCAGGTGATTTTCTATGTAACAAACTTAATAAGTTATAGCGTAATGAAAACTGCATAATTAGATCTGGCGCACCCTATACGTATAATATATATATTTAATTCAATAGACCTGTTGAATAGTGGCAAGTGAACTCAGGGGTCAGTGCTAGGGTCATTGCTATTTGTAATATATATAAATGATTTGAATAGGAATATAAATAATACGTTTGCAGATGATACCAAGATAGGTGGATTGACAGATATTCTGAAATCATTACAGAGGAACCTGGACAGCACACAGGCTTTGTCAGGCTTGTGGCAGATTATATTTACTGATAGGAAATTTCAAGTGTTACATGTAGAATGTAAAAATATTAGGTTTGAGTGCACAATGTGAGGTCTGTAAATCAAAAGTACACCTTATGAGAAGGATTTAGGAGGTGTAGTGGACTCATCCCTATCAGCTACCTGACAGTGTACTACGTAATTAGTGTACACATTCAAGCAGGTTATGCTCAAGCTTTACAGCACACTGGTTAGGCCTCATCTGGAGTACTGTTCACAGTGTTGGTCTCCAGGCTAAGAAAAGGACATAGCAGCACTAAGAAAAGGTCCAGAGAAGAACAACTAAAGAACAGCTAATCATCTTATAGACTGTTGAAAAGTAAGAAACCTGAGGTACACAACTTATCAAATGGTCAAATATTTTAGGCGAGTATGCATATTTATAAAAATATAAAACAATATATGGTACAAATATATTTTAAAGAATTACTGCATTCACACACTGTTTACAAGATGATGTATGACTGAGGATATTAAATGGAGGTCCTAAAATATTTTTCAGATTTTTCTGCACCTTTGCTAATACTTAATTGTAGAAAAATTCATAGTACAGTATCTCCAATCCCTCATCTAACCTATTTAATCTAGCTCAGGGTTCTACGCTGCACCAGAAAGAAGAAGGAAGGAACCCTATGAGATGGCAGTACATGCAGATAATATAAGACCACCATGACATGTCGAAACTGAATTGAACTGAGTTGGATGATGACTAATTGAAATATATCTCCTTTAAGTAGGCATTTTTTTAAACCAAGTAAGAAATCTGGTTAAAGAAATATTTAACCTAAAATATTTTTTTAAATGTTATTTACCCCATGTGGTTTTTAGTGTTGCTCTTGAAAAAGTTTTAATCTCATGTTTTCATGCAGAACAGAGGTGACAATGTTTATGCCAGCATGGAAGTGTACTGGGCACTGTGTGAAGGGGATTTCGAGTTGTGGAATACATTCTTTTTCCTTTAAATATTAAATGAACAATATTTTCACAAAGAATGTATGCATTTTGCATCTTTGGATAACTTGGTGTGTGGATTATGTGACATGAATAAAGTGAGATTTTCCCATAAATGTTTTTGATATTGTTTGCTGTTGTCCAGCTTTGGTCACCTTACCGTTCCATCACATTCAAGGATAAATGTTGTTGCCACCAGTGCCCATGAAAACGTGCGATTAAACATTTCCTCAGTCGTAACTACAAACCAGGATAAGTAACATATATACAAATTTATCATCTTTGGGTGGAATATTTCTTTAAGACCATGGGTAGCATAGGAAAATGAGAAACTAATTAAAATGTAACTTTTACCCTTTCAATATCACTTTAAAAAATGTTATTATGTTTAATTTAATGGGATGTTGAATTTATTTATGTATATATATGTATATTTGTGTATATATATATATATATATATATATATATATATATATATGACACAGACCATAATATGTAATATACAGAAATTTTCAGATGATTCTGCACTTATGGGGTGTATTGATAAAGGGAATGAGAGAATATAGGAGTCAGGTGGAGAAGTTTGTTTTTTGTCTTGTAAGGGCAGAGCAGACTCTTTTTTCCTTAGGAGACTGTGTTCCTTTAATGCGGGTAGTGACATCCTCCACATCTTCTTCAACTCTGTGATGGCCAGTGTGATTTTCTATGCTGTAGTGTGCTGGGCTGGTAACATCATCTCAAGGGAGGCCCACCAAATCAACAAGTTAATTTAAAGGGCAGGCTTAGTTATGGGATGCACTGTGGACCCCCTGGAGGCAGTGGCAAAGGAAAGAATTAAAACAAAACTGTAAAAAGTCAAATTCCCCCCAGGAAACAAACAAATGATCTATCTATCTGTCTGTTTGGGGGTCATGCAAAGATGCCCAGATGTCCCTCTTCCCCACCACCTCCTCCAACTCCTTGGGGATACCGAGCTGTTCCCCTGCCAGCCAAGAGATATAATCGCTGTCCAGCATTTCCTGAGTCTGCCCCAAGGTCTCCTCTTGGATGGGTATGCCCGTGACACCTGGGAGGCATCAATGAGGCATTCTAATCAGATGCCCAAAACCATCACAACAGGCTTGTTTAATTGCAGAAGAGCAGCGGCTCTGTTTTGATCTCCTCCTGAATGTCTGCACTCTCTAAGGCTGAATCAGACATACTGCAAAGGAAACTCATTTCTGCCATTTATATCTGTTGTCTAGTTTTTTCAGTCACTGTCCAGAGCTTATGAACATAGGTGAGGGTAGGAATATAGATCGGCCTGTAAATCTGGACCAGTAATCCTATTCTAAGATTTCTGTTACCATACCTTTCATAGGAATTGTTCATTAAGGCCATTCATCTATCCATTTTCTAACCTAGTTCAGGGTTGTACAGACCAAATGCTAATTGAGCAGTATTAAGTACAAGACAGGAACACACCTTGGATGGGATGCCGGTCAGTTTTAGGGCAAATTTAACCACACACCCAGACTCACTCATACACTATGGGACCAATCCAGAATCACCTCTTAGGCCAAATCATTTAAAATGGAACTGTGAACATAATAGTTTGAATATATTTCCCCATACTACATTCCTTTTTCTGTGTGGCCTGTAATGTTCTGATATTGGATAGTTTCCAAAAGTATTCCAAGGTGACCACTGTGCACTTGTCATGTTAAATGGCCTGGTTTAATTTTAATACCATTTTCTCTCACTGCAATATCTCATTTATCCACAATGGCAGGGAAAAAAATACAGTGTAATTGGTTTTGCAATAATTTTTTGTGTCACATAAGTGCCATTACCATTCTTTTAACATTTAAATGATAAATGGCCTAATTAGGACTGGGATTAAACAGTCAGTTAAATTTAGAAATTCAGCCATAACATGATGGTTCCGTCTTCCTTTTTGTCCCCTGTGTTCATCTTCCCCGCTTTATTGCTTATGGAGGTGAACCATTTTTATCTTATTTTTCTTGTCTTACATAGAGAGAGAACAATTCCACCCCCAAATTTAAATTTCTTTCCTCCTGTCCTTCACTTTTGTGTAACCTACACACCCCTTATGCAATTAAACGTGGCTTTGTTTTCTTTTTGTGTATTTATTTAAATATTTATTTATGTGGCACAGTGGTTAGCGTGCCTGCCTCATGGCTACTGTGTCCATTGATCATCAGTGTGGAGTTTACTCCTTTTCTACATGTCTGTATGGGTTTCTTGTCTAAATTTGTGTAGGTTAGGTTAACTGGCAATTTCAAATTTGCCCTGTTTGAATGGAGGTATATGCACAGGTGGACTAGCACTGCGGACAGTTTTACTTTCTGCCTTGTACCCTGTGCTGCAGGGATAGATGTTGGTCCACAGTGACTCTGAATTAGATCAAAAGGGTCTGAGGATTTAAAGCTGTTTCATTATTTTTATAATGATCCTAAACAATTTATGAATCAGTATACTTTAGTGTTGTTTCCTATGATGCTGATGATGGGAAGATCCTTTCGTGTGGAATCATGGCTGAGTATGACAATTTGAAAACGCTCCTCCCCACAAAGTACATCAATAGAGGGAAAAAATAACTGTCAGGTTCAGAGCTGATAGATGCAAATGTAAGTAGTTAGAAGTGCCACAGCTTTATGTATGACACATGTTCCTGACAGTGGGACAATAAAACTGCACATTGCCCACAAGAGGGAAGCTAAATCAAGCAATAGCAAATGAAAGTCTGTTGTTTTTATTTGCTGAGGGACAATATACCTTCTGCAGCCTTCGTCTGTTTCAGTCTCCAATAAACTATACAGCCGATTAGAACCTGTTACTAAAATGAAATATGTGCTTAGAGGTTATGCACATGTGAGAGAACATAAATTCTCTTTAATCTTCATTATAAATATTGAAGTCCATAGTCAACAAACCATACGTTAGCCTGAACTGGTGGGTCAATAAAAGCTTGCATTTGCATAATTAGAAGTCTAAACTTTATAGAGCAGCTTTAGTGCTATCTGCCCTGCTGCATCTCTTTGAGATTATTGGGGCAGTGGTGTTTTAAGGACAGATGCTCTATATTCTCAGAGCAAAGTTTTCCTAGATTACTATTGACTTCTCTTACCTTCACTGCAGTTGTAACTGTACTGTTTATCATTTAGCATGTCACAAAATTAAGATTATTTGCTGGTCTACAAGCAAGAAATGTGTGGGTTCTTTATGAAGCTTGTTTTCCTAGTGTATATGCAGCCATGGACATAGATTACTCACAACACCAGTTTGATTGACACATATAAACAACACTCCCACTGAAGAACATGCAAAAAGTCACACAATGAGATAAAAGTGCAAAACAAATTGGAAAGATCTTGCACTGTGGGTGAGAGCAAGCAAAAAATAGAAAATGGCCAACCATTGACTGATCTCACTTACTTCAGTTTAAGAATTGTGGAAAGGCAGCACAAATTCTGGTACCAGTAGTAGCAAAGGAGTGAGCAGTACCTGGACAGAAGTGCCAGTCCATCTCTAACATTCAGCCAGTTAGTTTGTTTTGTTATAGGAAAACCTGACCCCATACACATACATAGTAGAGAAAAATTTTCTTGATCACTGTGGTATAGCGGGTCCACAGTTCGTTGAGTAAATGCCATTTTTTGTAAATAAATAATCACCGATCTCGCGGCAGTTTAGCGAGGGGGTGTTGGGCCGTAGCAGGCCGCGGGACAATCCGCAGTGTGGGCGTTTCTCACCGAGTGCACAGGTGAGGGACTGCCCACATGCGTGATTTCTCCCGTGGCTAATTTGCTATGGCCCCTCGCTAGATAAAAGAAGCGCGAGTCGGTTAAGGAGAGATCAGGAAGGAAAAAGGAATGAACGAGAAAGGAAAAGAGAGGACGGAGGTTACAGGGAGCGAGGAAGCAGGCGGCGCAAGAGAGAGATAGACGCGCGGAGCTTGTGGTGAGCGTGCGAATGAGCACTCGAGGGCAGCTGCGAGGAAGCTGGGTGTTGGGCCTACACCCAGGCATTTGAGTTGACGTTGCTCCCACTGAGCGACCACGTAGCGGGAGTGACCAGAGGAAAGCGACGAGCCGCGGAGGGCCGGAAAGGCAGCGGAAGTCGGGAGGCTTGGGGGTGGAGTCCCCAGTGTGTGCGTCTTGGTCATTGGTGGAAACTAAGTCTCGGAGACTGGGATGAGTGCCAGACCGAATCCAGGGATCTGGAGGTCTCCCGTCTTGCGTGTGTGTGTGTGTAAGAGGAGGGCAGCTGCAGAGAGCATCTTGCCTGCTGCTAAGCCCAAACGGGATAAGCAGAAGAGACGCTAACAGAAAAGATGCACCGGATTTGTTGTTGTTTTAAAGACTGCTTCCATGAGATGATTTTAACCTCTGGTTTTTAAGGATTGTGTTTTTTCTATTGTTTTAACCTTTACAGTTCTTTTATGGATTATTTATTTAATGAAGATTTATTATGAAAGCACTGCACTTTATGGGCACTTTGTTTTGATTGTCTTTTTAATAAAAGCCCTGTTTCACTTTTTGCTTACTTGTTGCTTCCGCTGAATAGCTCACTCGTTAACATTATCGACAGTGTTGGGTTCAAGGGCTTCCAAAAATCACATGGGAGCGTGGAGCCAGAACCCGCATTGTCACAATCACAAGAAGAACATGTACAAATCAACTTACATTTTGACCAAGCTGAAATTTAAACCAAGACGTCTGCAGTAGTAAGGCACCATCACTCACAATTGATCCACAATGTTGTCCTGGAAAATTTAAAAATTGTGGTCTGGTCAAAAAAAATGAAAACATTTTAAAGTTGATTCTGACTCTCATGATGCTGCTCGTCTGTGACACTGTTATTTGTCTGAATACTTTTGCTGTCTGCTCCTCTCATAATCAAGTACATTAAACTGATTATTCTGTTTCAGGTTAATTAGTGGTCTGAGCCCATGGGTTTAAGGTTGGGATGTCAGCAATATTATCATTCAGTGACCACTGTATTCAGTAAGGGTTAGTGCCCCTGTCAATTTAGAATATTCTTCCATTCATTTAATGAATCTGCAATTTTTCAGGATGGGGTTCTGGTGAGTCTGTGACCATTCTAACATAAGCCCTTGTCTGGCATGGTAAAGTTTACATGCATTCACTCATATCAGCGTAACCAATACATCCAACAGGATGTTCTCAGTATATAAGAAGAAGAAACTGGAATACCCAGAGAATGTAATCTATGCAGGAATCAAACTTGGAGTCCTGACTAATACAAGGTGGCAGTTAAGTATTATCCACTACACAAATGTGCAGCTGCTGATTAAATAATGCATTTTCCTCAATAGTTATACATTTTTTCAAGGCATGTAAGATTATACTGTTGTCTCAAATGATTAACTGACACACAATAAATGATTTGGTGAACAAGATGTCCCAAAACTGGTTAGGGAGTTTTTCCTGTTCCTGCTGCTTGTTTACCCCCATGACAATAAAGTCATTGAAGCTGGTTTGAAAACAGGTGGTTCCCTGTCTATGATGGGGGTTTTCTTCTGTAACTAGGACTTCTGGAATAGCATCTAGCCCCCTGTGAACCTATCTTGGAATAAACAGGTTCAGAAAAATGGAAACAATTATTTATGTAATTTATGACTATATTTTTTTTTTGGCGTTTCTATAAAAACAGTGAAAATTCTGTGCTTGCAAGCATTTATTCAACCAAAAATGAATTATTCTACTTCTGATAGTGGAAAAAGTAAGAGCACCTTGACTCTAATAACTGGTATTGCCCCCTTTGGCAGAGACATCTTCAACTACTTATTTTCTATAAATATTATTGACTAGGAGAAAGGTTTTCCCTCTCCTCCATATGGAATTCTTTCAGCTGTGCAGTTTTTGAGGGTTGTCTTTCATTCCCAGTCTGTTTCATCCCACCATCCCCGTACCTCAATGTAATTCAGATCTAGACTTTGATTTGGCAATTTTAGAACCCTTCATTTTTTTGGTTGATTTATTTTTAATCGGTATGCCTTATCCACAAGCATCCTCTGGTACAATGGAAAATTCATTGTGAATTCTGTGGCGGTGAGCTCCCCAGACCCTGATACAACCAAGAGTCCGCAACCCATAACATTTCCACCACCATTCTTTACAGTTGGTATCAGTCTCTTCTGTTCAAATTCTGTCTTTGGTTTTCACCAAAAATGTCTTCTGGTACTGTGGCCAATTAACTCTATCTTTGCCTTGTCTGTCCAGAACACATTGTTCCCGGAGCCAGCCCTGGTCTTTACTTAAGTGTTCATGGTCAAACTTGCCCTGATGTTCATTCTTGATTGCAAAGGTTTCCTCCTTCCATGCAGATCTAATTTGTACAGACTCTTTCTAATGGTAGACATATGCACTTTGACATCAACAGTGGCAAGAGATACTTGTAATTCCTGTCATGAAATTCTCAGGTTCTTTGAGACTTTCAGCATCTTGCATTCTATTCTAGGGCTGAACTTGTTGGAACAGCCTGGCCTGGACAAAATTTGATAGAAGTCTTCTCCACTTGCAGATGATCTTCCAGACTGTGGAGTCCCTTTTTAAATTCCTTCCCAGACTCCTAAGAATCTATAACGTTGTTTCTGAAGGCATCAAAATACTCTGTTGATCTAGGCACCAGGCGAGCATCTTTGCTGTGATCGTCATTATGCTGAAGGGGGTTTGATTCTGGGTTAAGTGATCTATCCAGTTCATTGGCAACTTTTCCATTTCCAATAAGGGTCCCTCTCACTGCTTTGTTAATCTGCTTTATATATTTATGTGACATGATTTACACAGTAAAAACTCTGAGAAGAGTTTTGCTGTGCTTTGCAGCAGTACATGGCTCTCTTACTATACATGTGCACTACAAGACATAGCTATTTGATAGTTGTCATTACTCTGGTGTAAGGTAATCCTCCCATTAATATAATCTTAACTGTAGTGCAAATTTCTTTCATAAGAACAATACACAAGGTGTACCCTGAAATGGGCGAGTTGAGAAAGATGCAAATGTCTAGGTGTGTCGCATTACATGACTGATGTGTAATGCGGAGGCCACAAAACTTCATCAGATATATGCTGCTTGATTGGCTCAATAACGGAGCTGAGCTATGAAGGTCTGCATCTAGACCCTATTGGATTTGTTTATGTTTTATCAACCATGTGATACACAGGTTGCTATACAGTCGTCCTTATATCTGGTACATCCACGCTATGATCCTAGTTGATCCAGTTTATGGGAGCTTGTCGCTAAGGTGACCAATTGTCAGTTAGAAGGCTGTTAAACAGCCCAAACCTTCGTACATTTCAACAACAAAGAGCAAACCAAACTAAATGTCTGAGGTTTAAATAAAGATGGGTTCCTCTAAGATCCTCCCTAACATTGTTCTAACCATTTGGTTCTGATCTGGTACACCTGATTCTAATTATAGTAATCCCACATCTGAAATTTGCATTTATGTTTATTGAAATTACTAGCCTTGTGTGCACAACTACGTTGCGCGTGTTAAAGTTGTCTGTGAAGGGCTCCCTGTTAAAACACGGCTGCCGGTCGTGAATTGGGCCCTTCGTCGCACAGCATTATGATTTTTTATAAGGGAAACAAAATTACAAAAGAAAACCCTTGGACATTGATTCGATAGGAACGGCCTACTCGGAATCACTGTCCGAATAGTAATTATGTGGTGGTGTAGGAGCATTTCTGCTTCTGTCCGTTCACAGTCCGTCTCGTTTTCACGATGCTATTGTTTCCTCTCACGATCTCTTCTCAACCTTTCTCCAATCTCTCAGGTTGCTTTGTGGCAATCCAAAGAGTAAGGCAATATACACGGAGCAATGGTTATAAAAGGGGGACACATAGGTATCCAGGCTCTTTAAAGCATAAATAGGGATCACTTCACTGACATGTGAGCAAGGCACGGTACAACGCCGGCTACAACGTAACAATAATAATTTCTGGAATGTGCTGTTACGTTGCCATTCATTTTACCCACTGTCTTTCTTTCATTCATATGTTAAGTAGGCACATACCTTTTATCTTCGGCAATCTCATTCTCTAGCCAGGCCTCAGGAGCTAACCAACATAACACTGTCCACCACCCCTTTCGTTATTTCGGCACATTGTTGACATACGTGAGTAACAACAACGTACTAAACTGGAAGGTGGTCTACGCATGCGTGGAATTCGGGGACAAACAAAGATCAAGATCTAAATGAAGATCTCTTTAGTTAATTTAAAGCACAACAATTTGTTTAGTTTGAATGTCTGTGTTTTGAGGTGTGACTGGAGTACTACAGTCTTCAGTAGTATAAGCCTGGAGGAGATTCTTGATGCAATGCCTATGTTTTAGCTGTCTCTCTACTGCCATCTAGTGCTGCTTCTTCTAATTCATTCGTGGACAAACAAAGATCAAGATCCAAATGAAGATTATATATAGAGTTATTTTGGGCTACAAATGTAAATGTGGTATGATGCTTGTTATATCACCTTTATCTACAGATACTATTTAAATGAAGATCAACTCTTGATATGTTCATATATGTTAAAAAAGAAAAAAAACATTTAATAAAGTGTACTCACTATTTCACATGACTGTAACACACTATAATGCGTCATTGGGAATGTGGCGGAATAACATGGAGTGCCTTGAGGAAAGCCTATGCAGACATACAGGGAGCATAGAAATGGGCATGAGATTTGAACCCATGACATTCAATCCATTAAGCTGCAGCACAAAGGAGAAAGAATAGCAGCTATAAATTCTAAATTTATGGTTGGATTTTTTTCAATGCTTTTTTTTTTTTTTTTTTTTAATTCAGTGTTAAGGTCAGGGATGGACTTTTAAGGAAATAATTGGGTAATCTAAGCACTTTAAAAATATATGATATGAGGAAGAAAAATAAACAGTAATTCACATATTTAGGTTTGACACCACACATGTACTGGAAAAGTGGAAATAGCACCATTTTTATGTTTTTACAAAGTTACTTCTGTATCTACCTTATTTTGCTTTGTCTTTTGCAAGATTCAATTTACAGGCCAAATTAAGAGTGAAACTGTAGATGAATATGCAGAACCTTGTGAAACTTTAGGCTGTCTCAGGTACTGTAGTTTTGAAACAGAGTCATGGAAAGCCATTCATTTTTAAATGTCACAGTGGAGCAGGCTTGAGGTAGAGTAGCAAACAGTGGAGAAGTGGAAACATAAGGATGAAGCTACTGTAAGCAGTAAAGAAATTTCTAATTTACATTAAATGTAAGCAAGACTAATAGAAAGGGTTCCTTGGTGGTATAGTGGTTAGGGTCATTACCACATAGCTCTGGGCAGCCCGGGCATCTTCTGCATGTGTTTTCTCAGGGTATCTTGGGTTCCTGCCACATCGCAGGAGACATAAATATTAGGATTATTTGCAACTCTGGCCTAGTGAGCAAGTGAGTGAATGATCAAGTGTGTGAGTGTGTATTTTGCTGTGTCCTGACCCCCCTTCCTGGGATGACTTTTACTATCAGGTTCTTTGACTCTTTCAGACCCTGAAATGGGTTTAGCAGATGTGACAAATATTATCTAATGTGAAATATCCCTAATATTTGTATAAAAAATTGTGCCTTAAATTATTTTATTAAATAACTCCTACTCATTACGGGATTTCAGTTAATTTAATTGGTACCTGGATAGGCTCCAAGATCCTGTGATATCGAAATAAGAGACTTCAGAAAATTCTCTAATTGTTCTTTTAACAAAAAAATTTCAGGTTAGGTTTCCGCTTTTAGGTCATCTGTTTTACTCAGATAACTTACAAGAAATGTTTTAAGAGGAAGGGGATTTATAGTATATTGTTTAAGTCATGTTTTTTCAATTAAACAAATAATTCAAATGTTTTATTTGAAATTGCATTTTTTCTTAATTAAGCAAACAGAGCATTTTTTATTTAAACAGTTTAGATCACTTCACTACCAACGGTAATCTATAGAATATACAGTAGAAGTAGAAGGTACTCTTTCCATTTAAAGAAACAGTGTGATTTTATATTTAAATCAAAAAATACAAATTTTTATTAAAAAAAAAAACAAACTTGAATGCCAATGGTGTCCCATAAATAACAAATACATAAACTAGCTTCAAGTTGCAACTTCCCACAAAAATGAACCAGAACAGAAATACAATCAGACATTTAAAAATATGTAAGGCAAGAAGATGTAGATATAGTTGGTGATGCCAATTATGTAGAAGCAGAGAGCATTAAATTAGCAAAGCACTGGGGCGAATGTGTTTTAAATGACTCCACAAATTGCTCATATTTGACAATTGAACAACTAATGTTTTGAAGCAATGCATTCAAAAAGCCCTGTTTAAGTTTTCTGGCTCTGCTTTGTTATTTGGTTTGAAACCGAACTTAGTCCAAACAGCAGAAGTTACTTTTGGCTTATCATTAATGTTGCTTCTTTTTATAATTCTTACATAAGATCACTGACAGGACCGCGTATTTTCTTCCAATTGTAAATAGTGTGGACTAAGCCTCGGATACAGACAGGTAGACATGTTGTTAACACCACCACACATTTATTTGCAATACTACTATTTAAAAGTCTTAAGTGCACAAACCCCCAAAACTCACCAAAGTCCTGGCCTCACACTGCCTCTTTGCTTCAGGCCACCTCCTTGTCTCCTCCAGAGACCTTGTCCTTCCTTCTCTCCTGACTCCAGCCCCGAATGAAGGGAGATGGCCCCTTTTATCCAAACCCGGATGTGCTCCAGGTGCTTTCCGGCAATCTCCCGCTGACACGCCCCGTGTGGCGGAAGTGCCGGCTGTATCCCCGGAAGCACTCCGGGTGTCCCTGCTCCTCTTCCCCCCAGCACTTCCTGGTGTGGCGGAAGTGCTGAGGTCCAGGGCTCTCCAAGGCATCCCGGCTGGGTCATCCCCCCAGCCATCTGCGACAATAGTCAGGCAGTGCCAGTGATGCCTTTTAGAGACAATAATGACTATAAACCTATGGGCTGTTTAGGGTTTTAGTGTTTGTGTATTATTTATATCTGTGCATATTTTTGAAAAAATTGACAGTTTAGTCATAACCGCTTGATTACACTTACCAATATGACACAACATGTCAGACCTGGGCTTTAGCAACAAAAGGTCACGCCGATTTATTTTTCTTTTAGTTAAACAGAGGAAGATGAAGTGAGTGAGTATGTGATCACCAGCACTGAATGACTGAACACTGGAAAAATATACACTGAATCTTAATTTCTACTTTGACATGCAGACGGTCCAGTTAGAATTTGTAGTAAACGGCTTGAATCCACGGCTTCATCCTGCCTTGTGTTGAGGATGTAGACAGTGGTGTGGTGTGGTGAACGTGTTTTTGATAGATATTAGGCCTCTTCATATCCATCATTTGAATGTCACAGCATACCTAACTAAGCATAGCTTCTAATCATGTTTATCTCTTTATTGCCAAACCTTACTCTTTTTCAGATTGAAACTAGTAATCATAAAAGACGTACTATCTCACTAAAACTGGACTTCACTTTACATCAATGGCCTGCACAGTCTCCAGATCTTAAATCAATAGATCACCTTTAGGATGAAGTCAAAAGGGAGGTTTGCAGCATCAGTGCTTGGTTAACAAATGCACAGGAAATGTGTGATGTTGTCAGATCAGTATAGACCAAAAGCTTTAAGTAATGTTCACAGTAACTTGTTAAATTCATAACTGAAGGAATTCAGGCTGTTTTGGAAGCAAAAATGAACCCTACCTTTTACTAGACAGATGTACCTAATAAAGTGTCAACTGCGTGTACAATATATTCTGTAGTAGGTCACATTGACTGTCACTTGCGCTGGTTGTTGCCCTTACCCATTTTTGTTTGATGATCCACTATTTCAGGCAACAGGATGAACATCATGCAAATCAGTTGTAAAAGTGCTTCCTGAAGTAGACATTTTTCTGACGTGAAAGAATGGAAGAAATCTTGAAAATGTTGTCTTGAAAGAATGTCAAGCACTGAGTGTCCAACCATGCTTCTGGAATCTTCTCACTTAAGCTTTAATCGTCCATTTTTGTTTTTTTACCCTGAGTTCAAATTGGCTTCTGTGCCTGGAGCTGTTACTTTGCATTTTTTTTTTATTTAGGTGGCACTTTTCTCTTAAGTGACAAATAATAACTTAGAGCATGTTTACATGTTACACCTGCCATCATTTGTTCACTGTCTAGTGTAAAAACCATAAATATTGTGTTTTCCATAAGTGTTTGCGTAGTATGTTTTTTGCAAATCTACCCATTATTTTTTACTAGCATGTGTGTTATCGTACAGTTCTTACAAATTTAAATTGGGAATTTAGAAGTTAAAATGTTTGATGGAAAGAGTATAATACAGTAGATACATGATGCCTAAAACTTAGTCGTTGAACACATATCAACGTCTTACTTTTGTCCTTGTCAGTAATGTCAGCAAAGTGCTTACTGAGTACATTTGTAGTTATGTCAAGCCTGACAAAGTTCCCTGCTGCTACTTGTTTTAAAAAAAATGACACCTAAGATGACGCCAGCTAGTCCCACAGTCTTTCCACACCTCACAAATAGTCGTGGTAAAGTCAACACTAGCCGGTACATGATGGATTTGATACCGCATAGGTGATGACGATGGCTTAATCTGCAGTATGACTATCAGTGGTGTTCCCTGAATATTGTCTCAATCACATTTTGATGCATGGTTTTAGCTTAAATTGCATAACAGGATGATGAAGGTGTCTGCTCAGTCCCCCAATGGCCTTCATTTGCTTTCCAATTCCTTAAAAAATGTACATTTTTATGTATTCACTACCATCTGCAAATGATGGATTTTTCTTTTAATTCACTCCCACCACTATTAATCAAGTGTTTGCCTGTTTGTTGTTTGCCTTCTGCATTATTATACATTCAGTGCCACTACTGTTTTAAAATAGCAGTTGATAAAATGTGAGCTCTCCTGCATAACCCCAAATTTCAAGAAAATTCTACTCACATTCTTGTGAGTCTCTAATAGAAAGATAGGCATACCCGTTTTTATTTATTGAGATAAAGGGGATTGTATCCTACAGAGAACTCCGATCAAGAATAAAGTGAAAAAGAAGAGCTACAAATATCAAATTACTTGGTTTAGTTTGTGAAGCAATTTAACACCAGGAGTACGCACAAATAAATACAAAGATCAATAAAAGCTTAGCTGACGCACTGATTCTAGTCATGTACTGACATTTTGCCATCTAACCTAGGTGGCATAACGCCCTGACTTTTCCACTTCAGGAGCAGTAAAAAGATGTCATATACACGTCTTCTCTTATTGTTTTGTTCACAGCCCCCAACTATGTAAGTGAGCCTTCAGCTAGCATGCCATTTGACTCTAGGATGTATGGCATCTGGCAGTATGTGGACATTTAGACTCCGTCGAGTTTCTTCCTTCAAAGTTCACATTGTCTTGGAATTCCACTCCATCACAAGCCTTGTCATTTCAATAACATTCACATAACAACTCTTGTGCAGTTTAACCTTTGTTGTAAGCTGCAGGGCTGGGCCCTTTCTGTGTGTGCCCTCTTCTTATCCCAGCTATCTTGGGTAATCACACTGGCTTCCTGCCATTCCCCTAGTAAACATCTTTTGAGATGGTTCCCTTGAGGAATCCACTCCTAAAGCACATTTGCACCCCTGGCAAACCATAAATATTCATACTGGCTTTTACAAGATTTCAAATGTCACCAATGTACTATAGGTTACTCTGTCATAATTATACCCCCTTCCTCTGTTCAAACACCAGTTATGGCTTGCTTACTGGAGAACTCACTACTGCACATAAAATTTATCTGCCATCATATAATGTTTGTGGTGATTTATAAAAAAAATACCTGGACATTATGCAGCCCCAGAGCTTTCATTGCACTGCTTTCTGCCACAGCTAAAATCCTTCAGCATTTGGGCAAGAGAGAATCAGGCTGGAAATAAAGCTGATGATCAGGAAACTAATGTTTTTTTCACACTCTTTTTTGTTTCAGGGAAGCAATGTTGTTGAAGATCAAGATCTTCTAGAAATTGGGATTCTTAATTCAGCACACAGGCAAAGGCTTCTACAGGCGATTCGACTTCTTCCGAGGGTAAATTCAATTTGAAAACATGACAATTTTGTTGCAAAGCAGCGTGAAATTAAATGCCATGTTGGAATTAGCATTAATGCTGGAGTTTTTATCTTCATCTCAATAAACAAACTAAAATATCATCTTGTAGCCACTAAAACAAAGGTATTTGTAGAAAACTGCCTAAAAATATTTGCAACTGGATCATACTTAGATTCATTCCAGCATTATTAAGAAGTGATGTACACTGTCACCTCATATCAATCAAACTAAAATATCATCTTTTAGTTACTAAAAAGGTAACTTTTTTTTTCTGGAAAACTAGATACAATATTTGTAACTACCACATACTTGCTCAGATTTTAACATGGCATTTTCAAGCAGTGATCTACTCTTCTTTCAGAGGTCACAGTTCTGAGATGGCTGTGCTATCTTGTATATTTATTATTTTTGTATTATTTATTAATCAAATAATTGATAATATTTATTACTTGTATATTTATTAAAACATGGTATGGTATAAAATGGATTTTAAATGTTTTAAAATGAAACTTGCATTACCTTTCCATGCGACTCCAAAGCTACTGAAGAAAATGCTTAGCCTGTATCCACGGCAACGGCATACATCCTGTTCCAATTAATAAAGGTGATTGCCAATGCACTAGTCAGATGTGGTGCTTGAAATAAGAGGCAGCAAATTATGTGGCCAAGCACTAGAGATTCTGAGCAGCATTTTTGTTTATTATTATTTCCCTTTTGTTCTTTTTGTTGCTCAAAGTATTATGAAAATTTTTCAAGTACATAAGAAAAATATTTTATATATGATATTTATGGAGAACACATTCTATGGTTTAACAGGTAAACTAAGAAACTTTTTGAATGTGTATATTAGCATAAACTGTTATTACTAACAAGTTCTGAATTTGCATGCCTGTTGTGTGGACATTTGCCTCTAGGTGGGTTAATTTAATTTTTTTAATTTTAATTTTGTTGTTAATAATTTGTTACTTACATCATTTTCACATAATTTTTAATATGTGCCCATTTCAGTCCCTCTAACTTCTTGGTGGTGAGCAAACAAAATCAAGAAAGTATGCTTGCCTCTAATCTATCACCTTTGTTAAAACACAAATCGATTGATCAAAGAAGTGGAGGTATCCTAGCAGACCTACCCCTGCTAGTTAAGTGTGTAACAAATAAGATAATTTAAATGTATATTTAAGTAAGTGGGCTATCAGGGGCAACATAACCATGAAGATGGATCAGAAATTAATTAAGAACAGAACGGATGTATGGCCAAAGAAATTTAATGTAAATAAATATAAAGGTTTTGCTTTAGAAAGATTAATTAGATATGATTTCCCATTGGTGGATTGCAAACAACATGTAAACCTTATGAAAATGACTTGAGACTCCTATGAGACTCATGTCTGTGTACAATGTACAGAAGTGATTAGAAAGGCTAATACAATGTTAGGTTATAAAGCCCTCCAGAGTCCTGCGCAGGTCTCTTTTTAAAGCACCACATCTGAGTCATACCTTCAAAGAAGAGCACATTATAAGGATAAAGGATTATTGAATTTTCAGTAATAATTTCAAATATGGCTAAATCTTTAAATAATATATTGGACCACAAATAATGTATATAATTTAAAGACAGAAGCATTTACAAAAAAAATCAATGTCCATTAAATGAACTGTGCATCTTTGCTGCTCAGAAAACTAGTTTTAGGTCATAACTGTTAGCTGAAAATGAATATCCACTGATTGTACAACCCAAAGAAGCCACTGCTTTAAGAACTGCGATCCAGCTCCACTCATGTTTATTACTAGTGATTCGGTATTGCAATACCCATTTTTAAATTAGTACTTAGTTTGTGAATTGTGTATATATACAGGTGCCGGTCATAAAATTAGAATATCCTGACAAAGTTGACTTATTTCAGTAATTCCATTCAAAAAGTGAAACTTGTATATTAGATTCATTCATTACACACAGACTGATGTATTTCAAATGTTTATTTCTTTTAATTTTGATGATTATAACTGACAACTAATGAAAATCCCAAATTCAGTATCTCGGAAAATTAGAATATCAATTAAAACCAATGCAAAAAAAGGATTTTTAGAAATGTTGGCCAACTGAAAGGTATGAACATGAAAAGTATGAGCATGTAAAGCACTCAATATTTAGTTGGGGCTCCTTTGGCCTGGATTACTGCAGCAATGCGGCGTGGCATGGAGTCGATCAGTCTGTGGCACTGCTCAGGTGTTATGAGAGCCCATGTTGCTCTGATAGTGGCCTTCAGCTCTTCTGAATTGTTGGGTCTGGCGTATTGCATCTTCCTCTTCACAATACCCCATAGATTTTCTATGGGGTTAAGGTCACGCGAGTTTGCTGGCCAATCAAGAACAGGGATACCATGGTCCTTAAATCAGGTACTGGTAGGTTTGGCACTTTGTGCAGGTGCCAGGTCCTGTTGGAAAATGAAATCTGCATCTCCATAAAGTTCGTCAGCAGCAGGAAGCATGAAGTGCTCTAAAACTTCCGGGTAGACGGCTGTGTTGACCTTGGACCTCCGAAAACACAATGGACCAACACCAGCAGATGACATGGCATCCCAAACCATCACTGACTGTGGAAACTTTACACTGGACCTCAAGCAACGTGGATTCTGTGCCTCTCCTCTCTTCCTCCAGACTCTGGGACCTTGATTTCCAAAGGAAATGCAAAATTTACTTTCATCAGAGAACATAACTTTGGACCACTCAGCAGCAGTCCAGTCAAGACGATTCTGACGCTGTCTCTTGTTCAAGAGTGGCTTGACACAAGGGATGCGACAGCTGAAACCCATGTCTTGCATATGTCTGTGCGTGGTGGCTCTTGAAGCACTGACTCCAGCTGCAGTCCACTCTTTGTGAATCTCCCCCACAGTTTTGAATGGGTTTTGTTTCACAATCCTCTCCAGGGTGCGGTTATCCCTATTGCTTGTACACTTTTTTCTACCACATCTTGTCCTTTCCTTCACCTCTCTATTAATGTGTTTGGACACAGAGCTCTGTGAACAGCCAGTCTCTTTAGCAATGACCTTTTGTGTCTTGCCCTCCTTGTGCAAGGTGTCAATGACAACTGTCAAGTCAGCAGTCTTCCCCATGATTGTGTAGCCTACAGAACTAGACTGAGAAACCATTTAAAGGCTTTTGCAGGTGTTTTGAGTTAATTAGCTGATTAGAGTGTGGCACCAGGTGTCTTCAATATTGAACCTTTTCACAATATTCTAATTTTCCGAGATACTGAATTTGGGACTTTCATTAGTTGTCAGTTATAATCATCAAAATGAATGAATCTAATATACAAGTTTCACTTTTTGAATGGAATTACTGAAATAAATCAACTTTGTCATGATATTCTAATTTTATGACCGGCACCTGTAT
>JANRMT010062792.1:10162623-10194236 GCA_026402145.1 Polypterus bichir lapradei
CCTGGTGACTTTAAACCAAACCTGTATGTCTGTGTGTGTGTGAACAGGCCCTAGGGATGGTTCCTGCCTCAAACCTATTGTTGACAGGACAAGTATCATTTCAACCCTGAACTGGAGAAGCAGGTTAGAAGTTAGATGATTGTTTATTTGAACAGACAGCATGAAACACGTTTTATTCTAACCTCTTGTACTTACTTGCATTATCATATTTTCTCAAATAGTATGGGAGGTATCTTCAAGTTTAAACTAATAAAGCAAAAATGTTTAAATGAAAGGAACTTAACCGTTTCAAACCATGGCATTAAATAACATGTTTTTATCTTCTATATTTCACATTATGTAAGAATTAACACTAGATGAAAACCTGTGCCTCATTAAGCAAGTTCAAACCAGCACACAAAAATTACCCTGAAGATAAAATAACAATTCCAGTTGTTGAAACAGTGAACAATTCTGCACACAAGCTTTTCGTATAAATAATTGTATTTGACACACTTTAAAAATGTGCCACCTTTTTAACTACTTATTGTAATTATCTGTCCCTTTGTGTATTGAACCTGCTCAATTCAACCCTAGGATGAGGAGCTGGAGCCTTGCAGCAGAGGAAGGCAGCACCCAGTTTTGGACAGATATAGCCACACTTACTACTGCTGGATCACTAACCGACAGACATGTAATAGCACACTAACAGAAGCTAGGCTAGCACTGGAACCCACGCCCTTAGTGCCAGAAAGCAGTAGCCAGCCATGTTTAAACTTGTAAAGCTGATTTATTCAAACTGTGTCAGGGAAAATAAACAGATTCTTCTTAAATGCTAGGGGGCTCTGCCCCCTGGTCGCTTCACTCGCCCACCCCCGGGTTTGGTTTACTGGATATACAATTTATAGAGATTGTTATTTTCATGGGAAGTGTTACATATGCATTATTTTCACTTTTACTTTAAAACTTTTGTAAAAACAATTTTTGTCCTTTATTTCCATCCCGAGCGTGGTTACATCTCTTTCTCGCGGGATGTATGACACTGCTCGTGTTGTAAAGGAACACACGCTAAGGAGATACGTTCGGAACAACTGCTGTCTTGCTGCGGCTGCTTGTCGCGCTGCACGTCGATCATTTAAAAGCTTGTACAGCAGCTGTCCTTTTGCCACTTCATGTCTCTGCCGATCTCCAATCCTCTCTCCAGCTCTGTCCACTTCCATCCAACTTCCGCTCTCGACTGGAGGGAGGCGGCCCCTTAAATAGGAACCCGGATGGGCTCCAGCTGCTTCCCGGCATTCCTCCGAAGACACGCCCCAGTGTGGCGGAAATGCCGGCTGTGCACCCGGAAGCCCTCCGGGTGTCCCCTGTCTTCTTCCCCCCAGCACTTCCTGGTGTGGCGGAAGTGCTGGGCTCCAGACTTCTACAGGCACCTGGGCGCCGCCTGGCGGTGGCCACGGGTCCCTACAGGGCTGGGCTTCCAAGCCCTTTACCCGTGGCCCCCAACATAACCAGGGCAGTCGCCCCCTTGCGGTCTGGAGGAGGTACAAGCCCTCCTCCGGTCCTCCTGGGCGTCCCGGCCGGGCTCCAGCCCCGGCCGGATGCCACTATATATATATATATATATACAAACATAAATATACACAATTATATGCAACTACCCATATGACCTGTCCAAGACAGGTAATAGAATAAATTTTAAAATAGTTGATATCTCTTGCCCTACATATACTGTACCTTCTTGATACAAGATGTAATCAAGAAGGGGCCTGAGTTGCCTTGAAAGTTTGCATATTGTAATCTTTTTTGTTAGCCAATAAAAGGTGTCATTTTGCTTGACTTCTCATTACATCCATAATGGCTAACATGGTACAACACACTATTTCTGCCCAGACCCAACCAGTATTTTTTAAATTTGAAGTTGCACCCAAAAGCACCAAAAATAATAATTAAGTAACTTAATGCAGGACTCTAAAGTCTTATATGTGAATACACACACATATACACATATCACCTCCTGGGCTCCTATGTGTAGTTTTGATTTCCTTTAACAAGAAGGACATTGTAATTCCAAGAACAAGTTACTAGGGGTTTATTGTGATTGTGAAATATGAAATATTAAGCATAGAATGGAGGAATTTAACATTTTTGAATATGGCAATGTTATTTTTTTTAAATTGTGAGTGTTTTACAGTAATTCAAGTTGGTCTAGGCTGTTGTTTCAAAACAGATATGGGGATAAGGATACAAGCTGGCTGATTAAAATTTCACAAATGTTAGAAAAGTTGTTTTTTTTGCAGAAAATCATAAATACTGGGAAAATAAGGAACCAATTGACATACCAATCAATGTAATTCAGATTTGCACTGTAAGGATCCTCAAATTTCAACTTTACATAATTATAGATACACTAGGAGAAAGGAAATTGATGGGCTGTAATGGGCTAAATGGTAATTATTATCGAGAGCTTTTGTTTTATTTTTATTCAGCTGAATAATATCAAGTCAATGTCCTGTTAACCTCCTATAACGCTGCAATTAATATGAAAAGATAGTGAATTAAAAGACATTGATCTATTTCATCTACTCAAATTCCTAAATTATAGTTTCTCAACTGGCACTGTTAATGGCACTACTAATGTAAAATGTTCAAGGCTGTCAGAGTACAAATTAACCTTGAATTGTAATCATTCCATCATTTGCTTTACACTGGAGAGATTTACTTTGCGTGGAAAGTACACAGTGTGGATCAAGTTTTTATTAAAGATTATTATAGAGGGTACCTTTTATATTTAATTAGAAGCCATATTTTTGTGAAGGCTGCGCACAAGAATTTGAATGTGCTAGAAGAAAAATGAATTTATTGTATTGGATCCTTCTTTAGTACGGTAAGCCATTTCCTACAGTTGCTTGCCCCCAAATTTCAGTTCTGAAAAGTTGAATTCCCAACAAACTAAAGTAGCAGCCAGGTTCATATTAAAAAGGATATGGAAGTAAAAGCAAAAATTATACACTCCAACTGTTCACTCCAAAAGAAAAAATTAGTTGTTTAGTCGTTAATAGTAAGCAAAAGTGAAAAATGAGGAAAAAAGAGTCGACAGTTAACCTAGCATGCATGTTTTTGGGAGAGACAGAGAGAAGTTACAGACTGTACAATAAAAGATGATCCGTACACAGGACGCTGGCGACATGGAGCAACAGTGCTGTTCCACTCTGCTGCGTATTATGTTATGTTATGTTTGACAAAGGTGGCACGATGGCACAGTGGTAGCGCTGCTGCTTCTCAGTAAGGAGACCTGGGTTCACTTCCCAGGTCCTCCCTGCGTGAAATTTGCATGTTCTCCTCGTGTCTGCGTGGGTTTCATCCGGGTGCTCCGGTTTCCTCCCACAGCCCAAAGACATGTAGGTTAGGTGCATTGGCGATCCTAAATTTTCCCTAGTGTGTGCTTTGTGTGTGAGTGTGTGTGTACCCTGCGGTGGGCTGGTGCCCTGCCTGGGGTTTGTTCCTGCCTTGCGCCCTGTGCTGGCTGGGATTGGCTCCAGCAGACCCCCGTGACCCTGTGTTAGGATATAGCGGGTTGGAGTATGACAGACTGACTGACTATATTTGACAAAGTACCCAGTGTTACCCAGGTACATTTGTAGAATTGGTTACAGAATGGAAGCAAAAATTTGTGTTTTTTTTTTTAAATAGTGACCATGTTTTTATTGCTAGCTATATCATCCGCATCCATCATTCACACTGCCTCTCTATCAATGTATCTGCTCTCCTGAGTGAAGAATTTGTTCTCTTTGAATCCGATTGGTTTCCAAAATTGCTGGAATGTAATCATTAAACCTGTCATATCTGACATGTCCTCTTAGTTCATCGTGGACAGTTCATAGTTCTTAAATTGTGAAGAAAAGCCAACAAAGCAGGTGTTTTATAACAACACTTTGATTCTGCTTTGTGTTATGCTGCAATTCCACTCGCAATTAAACCTCACCCAAAACCTCATACAAAACTCAATACACATTTTTTCATTACAGTAGAGAGAAGCAGCGTGTGGCCCAAGTTAGTAATGTTAAGCTCTAGTCATTTTGTCTGCCTGTCTGGTTTTGGTCTGTTCAGATGTTTCATTTGCTGTGATCTAGCAGGTGTCACTGGTGTGCAAACTACAACACGTAAGATTTAAAAAATAAGCAAATTGGGATCCTCAGGGTCAAAATTTTGGGTTACAATGTAGTCTATGTTGTCTGTATGGTCCTAGAAAGCAACTATACAAATGTTAGTACAGATGGGTCAAACCATTCAATATTATATTATGTTATATACAAAAGTATATTTCTGTCTGTTGGTATAAACTGCTAACAGCAAACATGTCACATCTACTTGTTATGTATTTATAAGTTTTTAAAACAGGAGTTCCAGTATCATGCAGGTTGATTAGGGAGGGAGTCAATGCATTGCATCTCTTCTACTTGTAATATTTGCTAGAAGAAGCACATCATGCAGTGTTTTTTTTTTTTTTGTTTTTTTTTTACAAGAGAGAGATACCTCCCAGTAAGTACACCTCCATTGGTAACTGTGTCAGATGAAAGAAATGCTCACAGAGAGTCAGTGGAATAGTTGCCTCTGTATAGTGTAAAAAAGCAATATAAAAAAACAAAACAAAAAGATATTGTAAATCAAGAAAGAGAAAAGTAAAAAGTTGTTGGGCACATCATGATCTTGTATAATGAAAATGCAAAAACAGATTTAAAGATGGCCAAACTGCTGGTCATATGGTTTCCAGGCAGGAAGGGGCAGATCTTGGAGGGTGGAAAACAGAAGAGACTGAATGGCCCTCAGTCTTCCATCTTGTGGAAGGAGGAAGACAGAAGGCATTAGCAAACAGCACGAACCCCAGTTTGGCAGGTAACTGCCATCAACAGAGTCCTTAAGCTGACTCCCAAGTACACGCACTTGACAATATGTTAAAATGGTCTTTCCAAGTAAAGTTTACAGGCATAAGCTTATCCCAACAAATACAGCCACAATACTATAACCCATCCTGGACAGAGCACCAGTCCATCGCAGGAGATATTAACTCACATATTTACACTTGCTCCTATGGGGCCAATTTACAGTTAACTTAACATAGCTAGCTTTTTTTGGGAAAAAAGCTGAAGCATTCTTGCAGACACAAAGAGAATATACATTACAAACACCCCCAAATGGTGACTGGGCTGGGATCTGAACATACCATGGTGTTTTTTTAAGTTTTGAGGTGGCAGCACTACACCACTGCACCATTGTACTACCCTAAACCAAACCTGAATTCTAATGTTACTTCCCATTAACGTGCTTGCTTACTGTGATGGTTACATTTTTTACAGGTACTAATACAGTGTAGTCAACAATTGATTTGAAGTAGACAGTGTGGAAATGCTGTCTTCCTTATTTAAAAATGCAAATACCGTTGTAGTACCAGGCAAGCTCACAGTTAGTGCACACATTGAGTGTTTTGGGACAATTGTGTTTTCTAGTGATGAATGAAATGACAAGAATTTGTATTTACATACAATTTTGACAAACTTGATACTAATATCAATTACAAAACTCAAAACTGAATAAAAAGAATTTACAGTAATCCCTCGCTATATCGCGTTTCGACTTTCGCGGCTTCACTCTATCTACAGATTTTATATGTAAGCATATCTAAATATATAACATGGATTTTTCGCTGCTTCGCGGGTTTCTGCGGACAATTTACTTCTGGTTGGTTTGCCCAGTTGATTTCATACAAGGGACGCTATTGGCGGATGGCTGAGAAGCTACCCAATCAAAACACGCAGTTAAGTTCCTGTGTGCTGATTGGCTGAGCAACGGAGCACCGAATTCGATTCCGCTGCGTTAACCAGGAAGTCTTGTGTCGCTCATTCAGCATCAACGTGTTTCGCTGTGTAAAGAGTTAACTGTTGTGTTTATCTTTGTGCATAGTCAAGCCCTTCGTTATGGCTCCAAAACGATCTGCTCCTGCTACTGCTTCAGGAGCCGTGCCCAGGTGCCAACGGAAGATGCTAACGATTGCCAAAAAGGTAAAAGTTTTGGATACGTTGAAGTAAGGGAACAGCTACAACGCTGCAGGACGCCATTACACCATTAATGCATCCACGATTCTTTTTATTTAAAAAGGAGGAAAAGAATATAAGATCTACGGCCGCAGTGTCCTTTAACCAGGGCGCAAAACGAGTTGTAAGTGGGTGTAATAAGGCGGTAGTCCGGATGTTATCTGCTTTAGGGATTTGGATTGAAGACTGCCGGAAGAAGAACAACGGCGGTGCTACACAATCGCCTGAAGAGGCTCCTTTAGAAGAGCTGTAACGCTCTCCTTTGTTGTGCAGTAAAATTAAACTCATTGTTATCAGACAAGTTGTCGTGTCATTGTTGGTGAGTACCCATAACTAAATTTCTACGTACTTAGTACATGTACGTACATTTATTGTAACTGTACACACATTTTATACAATTTTTCTTGCATTGTAGGTATTTATTGCAGGTGGCCTGTATCTTAATGGCTGTAACATATATGATATCGGAGATGCTCTACAGTACCTTTAAAATAACATTTTCGTTTTATGTACAGCAATTGCATGTTATAGATTTTTCACTTATTTTTATATTACCTAATCAATTACAATGTGTTTAAAACTGTATTACATATTAAAACTCCCAATGTGTTTAAAACTGTATTACAATGATATACGATATGTATGTTTGTGAGTAGTATATAAATAGTGTGTTTACATACATAATTTCAACGAATCTTACCTAATAACTAAGAGAATATAAAGGGTTTATGCTGTATAACTGTTCAGGGAATATTTATAAACAGTGTGGGAGAGTTTAAAATATATAAAAATAACCATACAAACATATGGTTTCTACTTTGCGGATTTTCACCTATCGCAGGGGGTTCTGGAACGCAACCCCCGCGATGGAGGAGGGATTACTGTACTTGGAGTTTCAAAGTTTTTTGGGGGATGGAAAATAAGGCAAATTGTTCCCTAAAGCCTTGTTTACAGGTCTATGTTGCACTGGGTTCTTTTCTGCAGCTGCATAACACATGTAATCCATGGCACGCCTTTTAAATCAGGCCTGTTTGTGTCTCTTGTTGACATCACTGCAGATAAGCGTTGTGCTTTAAGCGTTGTGCTTTTAGAAATGTGCCGTGCTTTCTACACAAAGACATAACATCGCACTTACAGGAGAACACACTGCATGGAAATCACTATGAAACCTACTGAATGCAATTCAGAATCACACATGGATTGTGCCTGTCCTGGTATCATGGTGTGCTAAGTAGTAACCAACTTTGGACAGGACTTAAGCCCACTAGCAAAGAACAGCCACACACATACACCGATAGCAACTCAAACAGCATAAATGTTGTTGGAAAACTGTAGCACCTGTGGAAATAACCATATAAACGTTGGGAGAGCAGCCAGCTACACACAGACAGTAACCAAGTTATAATTTGAATCATAAAACAGTGCCATCATGCCATCCTTATTTTAAAAAGTCTGCAAATGTGGAATTGCTTTTCACAAAATCATTGTTTATAGTGATGATTGACCAATGGGATACACATGTAGTATCCAGCAATGGCATCATCCGACAACAAAATGCTTTCACAGTCATTTTATGAGCTAGCTCGACCATGTGGAAAGGATTCTGCTTTGTTACATTACTAAAAACTATAAAAATAGAGATAACAGTACTTTTAAAACAATTACCAAAGCAATACTTATCTGTCTTCTGCAATGCCTTTTAAGCTCTTACAGACATATAAAGTGTGTATTGAATAAGCACTTGCCCCTTCTTCATTTCCTCTATTACTGCAAGCTTTTGACACTAAACATTTTGTGGTCTTCAGCCAAAATCTGTTATCAAGTCAAGTCAATTTTTTATCATGCGTACATAGTACAATGAAATTTGTACTTGCATATCTGCTCAGAATAGTCTGCAAAATCACAATACAAAGTAAATCTATTATAATAAAAAAATAACACCTGGGATGAGAGGAGACTTTTTAGCCTGGGACAAGACGTGACTTTTTCAGAGAGATACTTTCATGTCCTGCGAGTCGAGACTTTGTGCCAAGAGATTTAACCACGCCTGGGGCCAGAAATAAATGACAAAGAGTAGATGACAAAGTAGAACATCATAAAGAATTCAGAAACGTTGGCGCGATACACATGCAGAGCAGGTTAGAGATAATGAAAGTACTAAAATTCAAAAGTCTCAAAAAATGATAGTAAAGATTGCATTAGTGCAAACAAACGGAAATTATTACTCTGTGAAATATCAGAACAACGAAAACAGATCAAATACATTGTTCGGATTTAAACTTTAAGTTGGAGACTTATATAGATTGTCTAATTCGTGTTGCCATCAGGGAAAAGTAGTGTTTCTTCCCTATGAAGAGGCATATCTGTGAGATTTAAAAGATTTGGTGTTTGGTAAAAGTGAAATTCACATACACAAGCAGCAGAAGATGTGAAGCGGCTGGCACATAGCGCAGGCTGGGTGAGGTTGGAGATGAAGCGAGCAGGGGCCGAAGCCCCCTAGTAAATAAAATAACTAGATTTAGCATGCAACATACATGCAATTGTATATAATATGTGCAATGTGTATTATATATTTCTATACAATATGTTATGTGTGAACGCTGGCCCCGGCACAGACAGACGGACAACATTTTTGCACCCACACAGCGTTTATTTACAATATATACAATAATTTAAAGTCACGTGCACTCACAACCCCAGTGCCTCCAGCACCGATTCCCCCAATGTCCAGGGCTCACAGTCCTTTTGCCTTCCTGGCCGCCTCCCGTCCTCTCTCTCCAGCTCAGTCTACTGCCTCCCGACTTCCACTTCTTGACTGGAGAGAGGCGGACCCTTTTATGGGGACCCGGATGGGCTCCAGCTGCTTCCCGGCACTTTACGCTGGCCACACCTCTGTGTGCCGGAAGTGCCGGCTGCGCACCCGGAAGCCGTCCATGTATCCCCGGTCGTCTTCCCCCCGGCACTTCCTGGTGTGGCGGAAGTGCCGGGCTCCCGGGATAATTAGGCACTGGGGCGCCGCCTGGCGGTGGCCACGGGTCCCTACAGGGCTGGGCTTCCAAGCCCTGTACCCGAGGCCCCCTGCATAACCAGGACGGATGCCCCCACTCGGTCTGGAGGAGGCACACGCCCTCCTCCGGTCTTCCAAGGCGTCCCGACCGGGCTCCAGCCCCGGCCGAGGACCAGATGTGATAAACCGGCATCGGGGCGCCGCCTGGCGGTGACCACGGGCCCCTACAGGGTAGGGCTTCCATGCCCTCGACCCGTGGTCCCCAACAGAACCAGGACGAACGCCCCCTCGCGGTCTGGAGGAGGCACAAGCCCTCCTCATGTCCTCCTGGGCGTCCCGGCCGGGCTCCAGCCCCGGCCGGGGACCACATATGTTACAGTATTTGAATTATTATGATTTATTGTTCAGCAACCTGACAAGAAACTGTCCCTGAATCTACTGGTGCAAGTGCCAATGGCCCTGCCAGAAAGGAGAAGTGAGAAAACTGGATGTTCATTAACTGGAGGTCATTAATAATCCTGTTTGCAGTGAGTGTTGTGCAAGTCCTGAATAGCAGGCAGTTGGGTGCTGGTATTACAATACTGCCGCCTTAACCACTCTCCACGGTGCTGTACAATCATGAGCTGAACAAGTGTTCTGCGAAGGTGTGATGAAGTCTGTGAGGGTGGACTCTAATCTGGACCTGTAGAAGTCTGTGAAAAAGAGTGGATAATTGTGATGGTGTCCTTAAACATTTGTAAAAGTAGAGGCTCTGGTAGGTCTTTTGGACAAAAGCTGAAATGCGTTATGCCCACTTAAGTACACCAGTGATACTCACTGCAAGAAATTATGAGCAAATGATAAAATGGAGTGACTTTGAAGATGAGTAACTTCTGCAATTTGGACTCATTTCTGTTTCAAATAAAACAATAAAGAAGAGACTGAAAACTAAATTAAAGCTAAAAACTAAGTTGTCAAATATGACAGATTTTTGGACACACATTGTCCTGATATTTTACTCTGTTTATGCCTTTTTTCTTTTTCATCAACTGCACAATCCACCTTTTTTAAAATGTCTGATTTTATTTTTGTTATGATTCATCTTTATAAGCAATTACAACTTGTAGTATGCATTTATTTGTTTGATATGCTACGATTTGTAGTGAAGTACAAAAGCTTACTCTTGCCATTTGAAAAAAATATTGTGTTATCTTGCAAAAGAATTACTTTACTTCACAAAACAATTATCTGGTGTGGTCAGTATCATCATGCATGCACGTGCTCTGGACATCCTCTGACAGCTAGTGAGGGATATATTAAAGGTGTGCACACATGCAATCAAGTGACAAGAAGTGTAAAAAGTCATTGGTATACATTTAATTCTACATGTGCTGAGGGGTAAAAATAATCCACACAGTTCAGAGTTACTGGAGAGCCAGTGGTTTTCACAGCAGCACTGAGTGTTAGGCAAGAAGCAACCTGCTGCTGCCAGTAACTTCGGGAATGAATGTGGAAGAATAGGAGAAGAAAACATGTATCGTGCAATGAAGTGATTGTACAAAACATTCTTTAGAATTCTTTGTTAAGTACAGATTCTGAAGGCTCTGGAGTGTGTAAAATCAGAACTGTTTTTGCTTCTCTTGTAGATAAGACCTGTTGGCTATGACGGTAATAACCCAACTTCAGTAGCTGAATGGTTAGAATCCCTGGATCTGGGTGACTACACAAAGGCCTTTCTTATTAACGGATACACATCTATGGAGCTGGTGAAAAAGATCTGGGATATTGAGCTCATCAATGTAAGTGACCTTCCCTATCATTTTTCTGCTTGCTAATATGCTAAAGATCTCTGAAGAAGCTCTCAAATTTGAATGCAGCCCATCATGCCTCCTCTTTCATTTGTGGCTTGGTAAATGAAAAATGAAATGCAAGACTTCTACTTTGCTCTGTCTTGTCATCTCTCAAGTGAAAATGGGAAGAAAGAAAAATAGCTTGTAAAATGTATTGCAGGCAAAAAGCAAAGTGTGTTTCTTGCTTTAATGGTATGTCATACTTACAGCACCTTTATTAACCTTGGTTAGAAATTGTTAGCAGAATGTTTCCCGCAGATGCCAGGGGATAAAATTTAACAAACGCTTTGGAACAAGTTGTGACTTTTTACATACTGTGTGGGGGTGATTCATGAAGCTGACTTTTGGATACTTTCTATTAGATTTAGATGAAAAAATAATTTGACTACTTAAACCTTAAGAGAGAGAAACAGACAGACAGAAAAAGAGCTATCTATCTATCTATCTATCTATCTATCTATCTGTCTATCTATCTATCTATCTATCTATCTATTAAAAAATTGAATGATTGTCCAAATGAAAGAAGCTAGAAGGGTATATTTGAATAAAATGTTGTTGCTTCTGGTCTATGAAATTTTGAACACACATTGATCGTTGGTTACAATTTTGCCCTGGTTTGCTCTGTGACCTTGAGCGAGACACTCAACATGACTGTGCTAACATTATATTATATGTAAACCTTATTTGGAATATTCTTTAATACTGCATTTTATTCTACGATTTATATTTGACCCTACGGACTGATGCACTGCAGAATTCAATTTTTTCTGTTCAGGTACAACTATTTAATCCATTTATTAAATAGCATTTCAGACTATCACCTATTCTGAACACATTATCCCATCAAGAAAGAAGTGTTTTAAAATATATTATTTACTTGACAGATTTACCCAAATTATTTGCAAATCACAACACTATACAAACATAGCATAGACATTCTTCATCTAACTTTGGGGCACAGGGCCTAGAGGCCTATCTTATCAGAACTATGGGCATGTCAGGAAATGCCCTAGAAAGGAAAGCAGTCCATCACATGAGCAATTCATCCACCTGGGCAACTTTGGAGCCAGAAATGGGGATGTGTGAGGGATACCAGATTACCTGGAGAAGAACCCATTCAATAATAGGCGGAAGTGCAAATTACACAGAGCTGCATCCAGCCTTGCACGCAGTGCTGCCAAGATGAGCACCCCCCAACAACACACGCACACAACTCTGAATTGGACTAAGCGGATTTGAGAAAGTGTGTATTTTTGAAAAATACTCAAGTAAGATGCAATTATAGGTAAGTAAAGCATTTAATGGCATGCTGGATTTTTCTTTGGGATCATTCTTTGTGAAAGTCATCAGTCCTATAGATGAATCTTTCATTTCTGAATAATAGCAAAAGCAGCATTTTTTTCAGGAGTATATGGTATTTACTTTCCTGGTGGATGATTTATTCTTTGAAGTTTAGTGACTGTCTGAACAATCTGCCTGTGTAATTAGTTTCTGCCATGTGTAAATATGTCAGACCATCAAACAAATGCTTGCATTTCAGCTTCCTTACAACACCAACAGATTGACACACACCTATTTTACATCCTCTGCTCAAAAATGAAAATAACATAATTATCTCAGACCATCAAACAAATGCTTGCATTTCAGCTTCTTTACAAAACCAACAGACTGACACACAACTATTTTACTTTCTCTGCTCAAAAATGAAAATAACGTCATTATCTGACAGTATGAAAATTCCAAGGTTGCATAAACCTGCTTTCTAAATTCAATTTAAACTGGCACGGGGAGGCCATTTGTAAATGCCTACTTCCATATGAATCTTTCTTTACAATCATGAAAAATATAAGACTGAAAGACTGCAATTAATGTCAGTGTCACACTACTTATTTAGCATTTGTTCATATCCTGTGGTGTCAGCTGCACAGTTATACCACACATAAGTGAAACTCAGCCGGCAACACTTATACATATAAGTGTCTCTAAGAATGCAATTAGTCAGTCATTACCTGCCTAACAATACCATGACAGGACATTATTACCATATACTGCGCTTACAGGGTAACAAGAGTAACAGCATTCTCGTTCTCATTCCATACTTGACTGTATCCTTATTTTTACCATTACTTGAGTTACACTCTACATATGTAGTAATATTGCCTAATAACACTGTAGTTAGATGAAGAGTTCCTAACTAATTACAACATGAGAAACCCTAAATGTAAAATGGTGTCATATTCCAATGTTTGTCACTTTTTGGGAAAAATGACAGGGAAAACAGTGTGGGAATATCCATGCTAGTACCCAAAATGTAACAAACGGATTATATTTCAGGTAATATTGATGAAAATGTGCTTATCCATATTTGACATCTGACTTACTATTAGTCAGAATTTCACACGCTGCTACTGTACACATTTCTGCCCACAAAGGCTGACAGCAGAACGAAGTTAGTTATTTTTTTAAATCTATATTCAGTTACCAATAGCACATTTGTTTTTTTCTCCTGCATGCCTTTTAAATTGTCTTTGTTGATGACAAACTAACACACATTGTATTCCCCACTGCCTAATTCTTTTTCCTACGCTGTCTTTTCCCAACAACCACTTTAGCAAAACCAGAATAGAAAGCACAGATGGCAGTCTGATTCTGTTCATGAGCACTAATGCCATCTAGTGGCAAGCTTTAAACTACAACAGAATGCTTTTAACATGTTTTCTTAAATGTGTTATTAGGGTTTAGTCATGTAAAGGATACCAGTTAAAAGCAGCAGGTTTAATGTTTCCTAGCTACTACGTTTAAGAAAGAAAAAGACAGAGGAATAGGGTGTGAGTTAACACCAACATACATTATAAATGGTGGTATAGGTCACAAAAATTTGCAAAGCTTCCAGCATTTAGCATTAAAGTAATTTGAAGCTGGTACATGCAATATTTTAATGTAACTGCATTTAATGTGATACAATTTGATAACTTTAATACATGATATATTCTAACCTGCTGAAGATGCAGCCCCTGACCCTGTGATTATAAGTTTAAAAGTGGATGGATGCACCAAGTCATAGTGTTAGATTAGTTAGTCAGCAGCTAGCCTGCCATATTTACTCCACTTTGTCAAAAACCCCACAAAATGTAGTATTGCTGCATCCTTGTGGTCCCAATCATTATTGCTACCCTCAGCTATACAAGCAATATTTACATTTGTTTAATGCCAAATTGCAATTTGGGGGTACTTTACCACCGTCTGAAGTTAATTCCACACTGACACATAAAAAGAAAGAGAGAACATTTTTGTTTTTTGAGCCTTCTTGATCTAATCAGTCATAAAGTGAAGAATGAGAGGGTAAAAGACCTATGAATGCTCTTAATTTGTTGTAATGCAGCAATTTTCTACTGGGATTGTACTAGTATTATTATTATTAATGTTATCTATCCCTCTCTCCATTACATAATCCAACATCATCCACTTCTAAGACTGATGTGCCAGTACCCCTCCTAGCAGCATCAAGTGCAAGGTTGGTATCCTGGATGAAGCGCCAATCCATTGCATTATACTGTCACTCACTCACACTAGGCTCATTCTGAGTTGTCAGTCAGCTTTACCTGGCACATTTCTGGGATGTGTGATGAAAGTCTACATGCACACACACACACACAGAAGTCACAAGCAGTATCGACCAGTGCACCACTGTTAATATTTTTATGCATTAATTTTTAATATAATTATTTAGTTATTTACAGATATCCATACTTTATGACCACTAGGGGGAATCACAGACTCCCTAAACTCTAAACATAATTTCACTAACAACTTTCCCACATTCAAAAGGCAGATTTTTATTTTCTTTTTGTGCCGTAAAATAAAGTCTTCTCCAGCCAACTCATGAGCACATTATTAAGCAATTATTATTTTGCTTCTTCCTTTTTTCCTCTGCACTTCCCAGATGAGGTTTGTCCTTCTCTTCTCCAGACTCCAACTCCTGCAGCTGAGTTAGTGGGATCCTTTTTATGTTGGACTCAGGAGTGCTTCCAGGACATCTGCACTGTAGCCAGGAAGCACATCTGGGTCAGGGGAACCTCTCCCGGCAGCTCCCTGCACCCAAGGACCCCAAAAAGGCTTCCCATCAGAACTACATCTCCCATGTAACCCTGTGGTTATCTAAACATGCGCCATACCAGAGGGATGCTGCTACTGTATATATACATTATATACTGCATGAATGTTTTATTAGAAAGTACAAACTTAACAGGGAAAGAATGTGGTCATAAGTAGAACCCAGGAAGCTTACTACTACACTTAATCCTACTAGAAGATAAAAATGATAATGTATGTGGAACTGAAAAAGGGAAATTTATCAAGCATCTCTGAGAAGTAAAAAGGTCCAAACTGGCTAAAAAAACAAATGATTGTATTTTGGTCCTACTCTTTATTTATTTTGACATATCGATTGATAGATTGGTATTATTTGTCCTGCATTTGTCCTGTTTATGCTGAACCCAAGAGTAATTGGTTATATTATTTGTCTTGTGAATCTATATCCGTGTTTTTATGTTTCTGCTGCTGTATGAATCTGAATTTCCCCTTGGGATTAATATTTTTTATCTAATCTAATCTACCCTAATCTAATCTAAAAGCATTTTATTAGTTTTCTTAATTTAGGAAAGTACTCTTTTAGAAGAGCTTGTGAGCTGTCCTAACTTACTAGGAGCTGCTGGGAGATGGAGTTCAGGCAGAGATTGGCACATTCTGGACAAGGCATGTTTTGGAAATTCTGGACAACAATGAACTTGTGAAAAGATATTGATTTGACAGAGATGGAATAATTTTCGTAATGAATCATGTACATCACATGAACGCTTCATCTATGGAGAGAAGCCGAAATAAAAGTGTCAGTAATTTTTTGTTTTTTTATCCACTGAGAAAATACAGCTTTGCAATATTAGTGCTTTTGGTATTTAATGACCACCCATTTCTTAACATTTTTCTCCAAACTTTGAGTACACATACAACGTGAGAGGTAATATGTCATTTTATACATAGCCCCACCACTCTACATGAGGTAATGGTAAAGTAAGTTGCATTCATACAGGTCACTGGATTTCCTGGAGTCAATGATGTGATTGATGGCACACACATAAAGGTCATTAACCCCAAGTGTGAATGAGCAGGCAGATGTGAATCGTAAGCAATATCACAGCATCAACGCACATGTGGTCATAGATAGATAGATAGATATGGAAACTGTATTAAAACATTAGAACAATCTGGATAAGAACAGGCCTTTAAGCCAAACAATGCATGTCCTATCCACTTAATTCTTCAAAACTAGCATCAAGTCTATTTTTGAAAGTCTACCATCTACCACACTACTTGGTAGTAGCCAGCATATTACACTGAAGATAGACAGCAAAATGTCCCACAGTACACTGAGCTCTGCATTCCACAATCCCCTGGAATATTCGCATTACACTTGACAAGGAAAGTTCAAGAAGGCAGGTGGAGATTCCTGGAGCACTGGATAAACAGAGCCTTGCAGAAGCTAAGGGGGGATATTGTAGAGAGGCATGACACATGACTCTGAAAGACAACTGGGAATACTGGGAGATTGAACATGACTTCCTTCACTAAAGGTGCAGAAATAGCCGTTGCTAGTTTCAGTAGCTGTTATTTTATTTATTTTATAAGTTCTTCCTTGTGGCCATAACAGTGGGAAAGTGATTCTCCTGAAAGTATAGGTGTGGATCATTTGTTGTTAAATAAACGTACCTGTTTTTGGGTTTTATTGTCATTTATTGTCATTTTGTGTATGTCTCCTGATCTTTCCACCTCAATGCTTCTTACAGTTTTATTCTTAATATTGTTGCCAAGTGACTACAATTATGTGCAGCTTAGTACAACATTCTCTCTTATTGTGTTTTCTTTCTTAATTTCCTACTATTTTTTTGAATATTATTCTTCTTCTTCTTTTGGCTGCTTCCGTTAGGGGTTGCCACAGCGGATCATCTTCTTTCATATCTTTCTGTCCTCTGCATCTTGTTCTGTTACACCCATCACCTGCATGTCTTCTCTCACCGCATCCATAAACCTTCACTTAGGCCTTCCTCTTTTTTTCTTCCCTGGCAGCTCTATCCTTAGCATCCTTCTCCCAATATACCCAGCATCTCTCCTCCGCACATGTCCAAACCAATGCAATCTCGCCTCTCTGACTTTGTCTCCCAACCGTCCAACTTGAGCTGACCCTCTAATGTACTCATTTCTAATCCTATCCATCCTCGTCACGCCCAATGCAAATCTTAGCATCTTTAACTCTGCCACCTCCAGCTCTGTCTCCTGCTTTCTGGTCAGTGCCACCGTCTCCAACCCATATAACATAGCTGGTCTCACTACCGTCTGTAGACCCTCCCTTTCACTCTTGCTGATACTCGTCTGTCACTGACACTCTTCTCCACCCATTCCACCGTGCCTGCACTCTCTTTTTCACCTTTCTTCCACATTACTCTGTACTGTTGATCCCAAGTATTTAAACTCATCCACCTTCGCTAACTCTACTCCCTGCATCCTCACCATTACACTGACCTACCTCTAATTACACACGTGTTCTGTCTTGTTCCTACTGACCTTCATGTCATCAGCAAACATCATAGTCCACGGGGACTCCTGTCTAATCTCGTCTGTCAACATGTCCATCACCATTGCAAATAAGAAAGGGCTCAGAGCCGTTCTCTGATGTAATCCCACCTCCAACCTGAATGCATCTGTCACTCCTACTGCAGTCCTCACCACTGTCACACTTCCCTCGTACATATCCTGTACAACTCTTACATACTTCTCTGCCATTCCCAACTTCCTCATACAATACCACAGCTCCTCTCGAGGCATCCTCTCATATGCTTTCTCCAGGTCCACAAAGACGCAATGCAACTCATTCTGGCCTTTTCTAAACTTCTCCATTAACATCCGCAGAGCAAGCATTGTATCTATGGTGCTCTTTTTTGGCATGAAACCATACTGCTGCTCACTAATCATCACCTCACTTCTTAACCTAGCTTCAACTACTCTTTCACATAACTTCATGCTGTGGCTCATCAATTTTATTCCCCTGTAGTTACTGCACATCCCCCTTATTCTTAAATATCAGCACTTCTTCTCCACTTCTCAGGCATCCTCTCACTTTCCAAGATTCCATTAAACAATCTGGTTAAAAACTCCACTGCCATCTCTCCTAAACACCTCCATGCTTCCATAGGTATGTCATTTGGACCAACGGCCTTTCCATTTTTCATCCTCTTCAAATCTGTCCTTACTTCCTCCTTGCTAATCCATTGCACTTCCTGATTCACTATCTCCACATCATCCAACCTCTTCTCTCTCTCATTCTCTTCATTCATCAGCCTCTCAATGTACTTTTTCCATCTGCTCAACACACTCTCCTCGCTTGTGAGTACGTTTCCATATTTATCCTTTATCACCCTGACCTTCTGCACATCTTACCCAGCTCGGTCCCTCTGTCTAGCCATTCGGTACAAGTCCTTTTCTACCTCCTTAGTGTCCAACCTTTCATACAACATCATACGCCTTTTCTTTAGCCTTCGCCACCTCTCTCTTCACCTTGCGCCTTATCTCCTTGTACTCTTGTCTACTTTATGCATCTCTGACTATCCCACTTCGCTTTACCATCCTCTTCCTCTGATTACTCTCCTGTATTTCCTCATTCCAACCCCATGTTACCTTTTCCTCCTTCCTCTTTCCAGATGTCACACCAAGCACCCTTCTTGCTGTCACCCTTACTACATCTGCTATAGTTTCCCAGCTGTCTGGTAACTCTTCACTGGCACCCACTGCCTGTCTTACCTCCTCCCTAAACTCAACCTTGTAGTCTTCGTTTTTCAACTTCCACCATTTGATCCTTGGCTCTGCCCTCACTCTCTTCCTCTTCTTGATCTCCAATGTCATCCTACAGACCACCATCCTATGCTGCTTAACTACACTTTCCCCTACCACCACTTTGCAGTCTTCAATCTCCTTCAGATCAGCTCTTCTGCATAGGATGTAATCTACCTGTGTGCATCTTCCTCCACTCTTGTACGTAACCCTATGTTCCTCCCTCTTCTTAAAAAACGTATTCACTACAGCCATTTCCATTCTTTTGGCAAAATCCACTATCCTCTAACCTTCTTCATTCCTCTCCTTGACACCATACCTACACATTACCCCCTCATCTCTACTGTTCCCTTCACCAACATGCTCATTGAAATCCTCTCCAATCACCACTTTCTGTCCCTTGGGTACACTGTTCATCACTTCATCCAATTCACTCCAAAAATCTTCTTTCTCACCCATTGCACACCCAACTTGCGTTGCATATGCAATAACAACATTCATCATCACACCTCCAATTTCCAGCTTCATAGTCGTTACTCTGCCTGACACTCTTTTCACCTCCAAAACACTCTTGACATACTGTTCCTTCAGAATAACTCCTACCCCATTTCTCCTTCCATCCACACCATGATAGAACAATTTCAATTCACCTCTGATCCACCTGGCCTTAATCCCCTTCAGTTTAATCTCTTGCATGCACAATATATCAACCTTCCTTCTCTCCATCATATCTGTTAACTCTCTCCCCTTACCAGTCATACAGGCCAACATTCAAAGTTCCTACCCTCAGTTCCACTCTCTTTACTTTCCTTCTCTCCTCCTGCCACTGGACATGTCTCCCCCCCCCTCTTCTCCTTCTTCTTAAGCCAACAGTAGCCCAATTTCCGCCAGCACCCTGTTGGCTAACAGTACTGGTGGCGGTCGTTGTTAACCCTGGGCTGAACCGATCCGGTATGGAAATTTGTATTGTTGTCTGCATATTGATTTGGCAAAATTTTTCACCGGATGTCCTTCCTGACATAACCCTCCCCATTTATCTGGGCTTCACCGGCACGAAGAAACACACTGGTTTGTGCATCCCCTGTGGCTGGGTTATTTTTTTGAATATTAATATTATTATTATCATCATCATCTTTGTGGAGTTCCATTTTGCAGCTTGGGGTGCTGTAAAATCATTAATATCAATAATTCTTGGATCGGGTGTAGGATGCCTCATAATTGTCATGTTCTACTCTGCAAAGAAATTCTTATCCTAGTCAGACTTTTCCTAGAAATTATTCTGAGATGCTAGATAGGACTGTGGCATAGGACTACGAAGTAAAATCTGTTGGATGGTAAAATTAAACAAGACTTGAAAAAAGCATTCATGATTTTTCATTTATTGTATGTGTCACGGATCTTCTGTTCTGGGTTCAAATGCTTCACTGGGTTGATTTGAAATACATTTTTAGTCAATAAGCTATAAATTGAGGATTAGCTTACTGTCGGTCACCAATGTGTGGCATAATGGCTGCTTTAAATGTGTACATTTGCTCAGTGTGAGTGGGATTTTTCTCTGGGTATTCTGATATTCCTTCCAAAGACTTGTACAGTATGGGAAGTTAATTGGTAACTCTAAAAAGGCCCAGCATAATCGGTGTGTATTTGTTAAATGGGACCTGTCAAGGGTTCCTTCCTTGTGCCCAGTCTTCAGTCATGTCTGCATGTGTTTGTAATGTGCGAGGAAACCGGAGTATCGAGAGAAGGAATTAACTTCATTAATGTATGTAAGAAATATTTTAAAAAGCTTAGATAAATCTAGTCCATCAACCTAATTTGGTTTACTGGTATTTAACTCATCCCTAAATATTGTCATCCCTAAATATTGTTGGTATTTTGTTAAAAGACTCCAACAACACTTGAGATGAAGAAGTGATTTCATTTTGTCCCAATTTTCTACCAGAAACCCTTTTTGTAGGTAATACTTTTGAAAAAGGAAGTGAAATAAAATTCACCTCTTTTCTAAAATCTATAACCTCATAGTATGAGCTCCTACCGGCCTAACAGAGTCAATTTAATCTTCTATCCTCCTTTTCATTGCCTGAAGTTAAATTTTACTCCAAGGACTTATGGAGTCCCATGGCTGTTAAAATTACATTTTCATGCTGTTTTCACATGTTGGTTGACACCTCCTCTAAATATGCTAGTTTTATCTGTCAATGTGCCACTCTCTAAAGTTTCTCTGATGCCCTTCAGTTTCCATTTTTTGATGACAGATGTTTTACCTAAACCAAACAAATGGTGCGCACCACTCACAAACCAGGTATTCCAATATGCTGGTTCTTGGCAATGTAATGCTTCAGGGAGATTGCCATTTTCTCTGACTTGCAGGGTTATTAAGCTGAGAAGGGCACCCCAATAGGAAGAATACGTATGGAAGAAGTAAAACATAAGTAGCATATAAATAAAATGTGTATGTAACTTCATGCCTGTGGTCAGCTATAGGGTGTTTTTGTAATGAAGACATAATATTCTCAGATCTGTCTTATCTAATTCAGAAGTGTGGAGGGCCAGGGTCTAACTCCAGATACAACATTTGGAGAGACCATTCACACACGTGCATGTACTTGTACTATCCCAGAGACAAATTAGAATTTCAGGTTAACCTGACCTTCATATTTTTGGGGATATGTGTGAAAACTCGAAGGAGACAGAGATAGACAAATGCCACAAAAGCAATGACCACTCACATGGTTTGAACCTGATGGATCCACTTTGCACTGTGGCCTCACAGTAAGAAGACCCAGGTTCACGTCTAGGAATGTTCTCCTCATGTCTTTATGGGTTTCCTTCCACAGTCCAAAAACATGCAGATTTGGTGAACTGACACTGATAAATTGTATGTTATCCCTGTGTTGTCCAGGTGTTGTTCTTGCCTTGTGCCCAATGACTGCTGGGATAGGTTCCAGCTGCCCCACAACCTTACCCTGGATATGCAGGTTAGGAAAACTGACCAATGGATCCATAAGGCAGCACTGCTATTCTCTGTGTTCCCTGCCACTCTTCTTTTAATCATGTTATTAATCACATGCAATGTTCTAAAATAAGACTTTGAGAGTTGTATTTTCTTCTGTTTAATTACATTTTACATATTTTAACATAGATTAATGTTTAGTGTAATCTCAAACTGCATGACTCACTGATCAAACCTAACACGTTCCTAGTTATGTGATTGATATTTTAAAATCATCAGGCAGAACCAAACAGTTCTTTTTTTTTTATTATCTGATTAGATAGCTTGCCCAGTTCTTTGCAGACAGGATGCAGATATTACTGCCATAGATGCAGTGACATGACAGACCACTAGGTGGATCTGGTGTCTCTCAGTTATAGTAAATGTTTAGTTAAGATGCAAGCAAGCAGAAGGAGTCTGCATTTCATGAAAACCGTTATGTAACAATGCTGTAGTTATTACTGATGCAGTACTGAGCATCATCACACTTTTATTGTCCATCCATCCATTATCCAACCCACTATATCCTAACTACAGGGTCACAGGGGTCTGCACTTTTATGTTAGTAATTTGAGACTGTCCTGTTTTTCCTACTGCCTTTAAAAATGTTTTCTATAATATTTTCTACAACATTTATTATGCTCTAAAATATGTATTTATGTTTGAGTTCTAGCATACATTGTGTTATTGCTGTTACAGAAAGCCCAAGCTTTTCTTTTGTTCTGTTTTCTCCTCTAACAGTCACAGTACTGTGCAATGCACTTTTGGCATTTTGGAAAATAACCTGGATTCTGTGCTTTTGATTTAACCTTTCCCATCACTTTGAGCTGCAAAGTCCACAGAAGTAAAAGAAAATACAACCAGCAGGACAGTTAGATGATATTTGTCTTAAAGATGTTTACTTCAGGATGATTAGTTTTTGTAAAAACAGAAAATACTCTGTAACTTAAAAAATATCAATATGGTGGAGCAACACAATGCTAGCATACACAGTTTTTATTTAGATTAGATAAACCTTATAAGCCCATGGGGAATTTCAGATGCAAACATTTAAATAATATGATACTTATACTAGGCTTTATTTGGACCTGCTTAAGCAGTTCACAGTTACACTGGTCTTAGGGCTGGAACCCACACTTAATCAAACTGGGACCATTTAGACTCTTGGAATGTGCAAGCAAAACTGGATTACTCTGACAATCCCCACGCAGAGTGAGACCATTTTGGGATTTAAACCAAGAGTAGCAGTGATAAACACTACGTACCACTGTAGCCACTAAGGTTTGCCTGATGCACAATTGTTGATGGCTGAAAACTTTACCCAATTATAAAATTCCTAAAGTTAGTATATTAAAGATATACAAAGATATTAGGACAAGATAGCTGTTAGCTAAATAAAGAAGCTAGATGAACTAAATAGTCTTTTCTTGTTTGTCAAACATTTTATGCTTTTATATTATTACATTGTAAACTCCTATGGTCTTTAGACCAGTATTAAACTCATTTTAAGTCTTCAGATAATGCAGTAGATTTAGAAAAGCATTACATAACAATCCAACCACATACACCCACCCCCTATCCCCCCAGAGCCTGCTATGCACCAGCCACTTTGCATCTCTGCCACTTGTGTTGTGAAGAGGGGGGCTGAACGCATGCTAAGGAGATGCGGTCACTCCTCTGAAACCCCCTCTTAAACGGTGATACATTGGGAAACAAATACATTTTTTTTAACCTCCTCTTTACTCAGTCAGCTGTTGGCTCGCTGCATGCTGCTGTTGCCGCCGTGCTGCATGATCTGCATGTCGCGCAGCGCTTGGAACATTTAAAAGCCTGTACAGAAGCTGTCCTTTTGTCTCATTGCCTTGTCTTGTGGGATGTTAAAGTGTCTCTGAGAGAAAAAAAAACAAGACTTTGTGCCAAGAGATTTAACCATGCCCGGAGCCGGAAATAAAAAATAAAAGACAAAGAGTAGATGACAAAGTAGAATGTCGTAAAGAGGTTCAAAAACGTTGGCGCAATATACATGCAGAGCAGGTTAGAGATAATGAAAGTACTAAGATTCGAAAGTCTCAAAAAAATGATAGTAAAGGTCACATTAGCACAAACAAATGGAAATTATTACTTGGTGAAATAAAGCAACAGCGAAAAGAGATCGAATATGTTGTTTGGATTTAAACTTTAAGTCGTGGACTTGTAGATCATCTAATTAGCGTTGCCATCAGGGAAAAGTGGTGTTTCTTCCCAATGAAGAGGTGTAACCGCGAGAATGAAAAGATTTGTTGTCTGGTGAAAGTTAAATCCACATACACAAGCAGCAGAAGATGCGAAGTGGCTGGCGCATAGCATAGACTGGGGTGATGGCGAGCAAAGTGAGCTGAAAATAGTGCTTCGTGAAATGGTGATCCAGTAATAACTAATGTTCAAAGTGTGGAACATGGTGGGGTCAAAATGGTCTAGCATCCCTGTGCTGCACTGTTAACGCCTTTATTAGCCTATATACTGTCAGAAGCCTGAAGTTAAATATTTGGGCCTATTTTCTATCAGGTAACATAATGGGTGGTCCTGTGGATAAAGAGGACTGCAGATATGAAATGTGGCACAGCACAGGGCCCAACAATACCTTAAGACAGATGAGTGAATCATATAATGGGATGACAGTGTCCATGTACTGATGCTGAATGTAGGGCATAGATGCCCCAAAAGTCCTTGGAAGAAGTGCAAAACATGCCCTGGGGTGATTGTGGGTCGGGAAGCTCAATAGGTGCCAAAGCTGCCTAACCCTCTTTAAAGAGGGAGAAAGTTAAGTCTTTCAAAGACAGAAACAATGTCAGAAAATATCTGCCCTGACAGAGTAAAGCACAAGGACCTGGGCTTTTGAGAGGACTTCACTGGGGATGTGGCCTTATGAAAGGAAAAGATGCCTAAGAAGTGTATGAAGCCTTAGTTCAGTAGAATGAACTCTAACCTGGTATTTCTATTACAAAGTTAGGGCTACTTCTGTTCCAAGAAGTTATTCTTGGCTCTATGCAAATTACTCTGGTTGGTACCCTCCTCAAGCCCATTGTGTACATTGTGCAAAATTAAGCTCTTTTACAAAGTATGTTTGTAGATTAAACTAATTCACTCTAGTCCTGAGCATTTAGTTTATACCAATAATATAAATTCAATTTAGTTTAGACCAGGCAGCCATACAGTGATGCTCATTATCACCAATACTTTTTGCAAATGCCATTGAACTGCTAGCTATGCGTCTTCTGATGCAGTCAGGTCTAAGAGATTATAAAGGAAAGGCAATAAATATTATTTTACGCTAATGATATGGTGCTGTATATCTCATGTCCACTCTCATTAGTAGTCATTTTACATTGTTTGATATGATCTTTTCTTGGGTTCAAAATGAACATGAAGAAGAGCATTCTCTTCCCAGCATATTCTTCATACACAACACTGAACTACATCTGATTGTATCAGAATATTTCAGATACCTAGAAGAGAGAGTTACAAAAGAACTTGAAGAATTTAAAACTTAATTTTTGCAATCTATTACTCTAGCTGAACGAATTAACACATGTTGAGTATTCCAGATCTGAAATTTGAAATGCTCCAGAATCTGAAACTTTTTGAGTACCCAACATTACATCACCTACTTTTTTTTTTTTTAATTGCTGAGTGAATGTCAACAACATATGCACAGATTCCAAACAGATGCATTGGTTCTGACAGGAGGGGGGTTCTGGTCTGGTTCTGGTCTCTCATGAAACACAAAGGTATGACACAAAATCAATGACTGGGATTGGCGTCCCCATGAAGCAGCAAGTACTACAATGCACTGTCGCTGACTCAGCTATGAGGGTGGATGCTGTGCCTGCGTGGCAATTCAAAAGTGCACACAACAAATAAAAATCTGTTGTGGGTACCCTATACATTATTTGCACACAAACTCCCTACCATACACTTCTGTCAATATTTTAAACTGGAACAAAAAAACTCAGCAAAGAACAGTTCAAGATTTTTTTTTTAAATGGCAAGATTTCATTCATCCATCCATCCATTATCCAACCCGCTATATCCTAACTACAGGGTCACAGGGGTCTGCTGGTGGTATTCTAAAATATACATGTCAGAACATTGCCAAACCTTTTCTGTTGTTTTAATCTATATGAGGAACTACAATAAACCAGACTCTTATTATATGGCTCTCTGAATTGGGTAGAGAGGGAAAGTTATATTTTCAGATTTTGAAATGCATTACTGGAATGCAATGGTTGTATTACTGCATCGTTGGAATATCTGTTTTTTGGACTGAGATCATGCATAATTGTCTGTATTTTGTTCTCTTAATAAAAAGAGTTTAAAAATGAAAGTATGGCATAATATTTATTTAACTGATATGAATGTTAGAGCGTTTCACATTTTTTTTAGTTAATTCATGCAAGAGTCAGTTATCACAGTTTTGTTTATTAGGTATTTTTGTAACAATGAGTCATATTTAAAAATAACAGTGATAATAGATTATAATTACATGCGTTACCCAGACTACATTAAATAACCAAATTTATAATGTCAAGTAGTTAAAAAGACTAAACAGGCTTGTGATGGCTCAATAGCTGTTATACACAGCAGATTCCAATTCAAGTGATGTGAAAAATGGCATCTATTAATGTGTGTTAGTGGTGGAGGGTCTTTTGTTCAATTTTTTAAAACATAACATGTTTGAAAATATATTCAATAGAACAGTACTCAATAATTACCAAATTAAAAATAGCTATTAATACAAAATGGACGATACTAGTACAGTATAAATCACTATCAGTATTTCCATATGAAACAAAAAATAACTGAAATAAGTTCCCAATCTAGCTAGTAATATTTGCTAAAATTCAGTAATTTATTTAAATTATATAAATCACCAAAACAGATTTATTGTGTAGCAAGAATACCAAAGGTGACAATTAGGTTAAAGATTTTAATTTCAATCTAATGATACAATATCAAAAGCGGCTCTTCGGGCACTGATAGATCATAGCACACGTTCAGTCTGTTGTACGTTATACTGCTAAGTAACTGTTTCAGCACACATTAACTGTAATCCTGCCGTAGCCTTACTATTTATGGCACAATCAGCCTCTTTGTGCACTTTGGAACCTTTTTTCTAATTTTTCTTATTGTTTTCAATACCAGTTTGGTTTGTTTCATTATTTTAACGCTAATCACTTTCATTGTTTTACATTTTTTTAATTAAAACATTATTTATTGATGTTTTATGTTCAATGGTTAGGGTACATGCAATACAAAGCCTATATACAAATTTATATTCTGCATGAATTTAGTGTATCATCTCGTGCCTAATAAGGATATATAGGTTTTTGGCAATGAGCACTGAAAATGTACCCTTGCCTCAGGCAGCATTAAGAAAATTACTGTACAGTGATTGTTGCTCTCAGTAGTGGAAGCACTTCTTTTCTGTTGCTAACTGCTGCTGGCTTCAAACTAATTTTATTTAGCACGTCAGCTCTACTGTAAGGTATACTGTTACATGTTGGATTTTTTTAGCATGTTATCACACCATGTCCACTTAGCATTTAACATTTTGGTCTTGATCCAGGGCTGACACAGCGCAGTCCTTGTTGTGTGCCCAATCTTCTGTCTGCATATCAACATCAGTTCCCATTCTATACCCATGCTATTATTATTATCAACTAGCAAAATACCCGCGCTTCGCAGTGGCGAAGTAGTGCCTTAAAATTTTTATTAAGAAGAAAATTTAACCTTTTTAAACTGAGGGAAAATATGCCAATAATTATTTGTTAAGGATCTCTTTGTATACCATGTTGTCAGTTCGGCCCTCCGGTTGTAATATGACCAAGCTGTGCGCTGAGCTTACACTTGAGCATGTAACTTACAGTTGGCCATGTGAACAGTAATCTTGTCTCAAATCTCACAGCTTGGATTGCTGCTGTCATAATCGGTTTGAGTTTCATGGTTTGTTTCAATTACGACAGTATTTGCAAGATTTGTTGTGTTGAAGTGACATTCGGCATCTGTCAAGCATTGTAAGCACACAACCGGTTTCATCAATAAAATCACATCCAGCTTTTGAGAGTTTAAACACTCATAAACATCAAAGTGTCCACTACTGAAATCGTCACCTGTGAATCTAAGATGTTTAAGAGGCATTGGCGGTTGTCGAAAGGTGTAAAATATTTGGCCATTTCGGTACACTTGAAAGCGACAACCGAACAATTCAGCGGCAGCCATCAACTCACATGCAGAACCATAGGTGAAGGGCTTAAGCATTTCACTCTTATAGTGCTCCTGTGTAGTATAATTATCTCCTGTACCGTCATCAGTCCACACCTTGAACCTGTCCCAGTCATTCAATACATAAGACACAATGTTCCTCCGGATATCAAGAGTGAGCCTGATATGGCTGTGCAATATGTAACAAAGAGAATGGAAAAGGTAGGTGCCAACTCCGGGCATGAAAACCACTCAGTAAGTGACAGTTTTTTGATCGATAGTGATCACCTCGATAGACATGGTAATGGGGGTTGGAATGATAAATGAAATGGGTACCTGAGCAATGTAAAGTAAGTCTAAAATACCTATACAATAACTATAATTGTAATAAACAAACAATAAAACAGCGGAGAAGCCGTGGATTAAACAAAAAGGCTGTAGTTATCAGTAGGGAGACGTGAAGGAAGGGAATGTAGAGACTGGAGCGACGGACGGCCTTATATAGGCAGGCAGCCAACAACGTGGGAGGCGTTGGGATGGGGGACCCAACGCCACCTCGCACAGTGACTGAGCTGCAGGCTATGGACGTATATATGTACGTAAGTAGGATTCAGTTAGCGTTGGGAACCCATGTACCAAATTTCTTAAAGATGGGCCCATAAGTAACAAAGACTGTTGAAAAGTTCAATATGGTGGCCGACAGTGGCATCATACCACCGAAATAAGTACGTACATTGGTTTCGGTTAGCTCAGGGAAGCCACCTACCAAATTTCGTGAAGATGGGGCCGTAAATAAGAAAGTTCAACATGGCGGACGTTGTTGGCCGTTATGACCGTTACGCATAGAATGTCTAAATGAAACCTGCTAAACTTTTGTAAGTAAGCTGTAAGGAATGACCCTGCCAAATTTCAGCCTTCTACCTGCACGGGAACTTTGAGAATTAGTGACGTTGGAAAGTTCAATATGGCGGCCAACAGTGGTGTCATACCAATGAAATAAGTACGTACATCGGTTTCCGTTAAAGGTTTAATATGGCGGCCGACAGTGGCATCATACCACCGAAATAAGTACCAAATTTCAGCCTTCTACCTACACGGGAAGTTGGAGAATTAGTGACGTTGGAAAGTTCAATATGGCGGCTGACAGTGGCGTCATACCACCGAAATAAGTATGTACATTGGTTTCGGTTAGCGCAGGGAAGCCGCCTACCAAATTTCGTGGAGATGGGGCCATGAATAAGAAACTTCAATATGGCGGACGTCATTGACCGTTATGACCATTACGCGTAGAATTTCGAAATGAAACCTGCTTAACTTTTGTAAGTAAGCTGTAAGGAATGGGTCTTCCAAATTTCATCCTTCTACCTACACGGGAAGTTGCAGATTTTGTGACGTTTGGAAAATTCAATATGGCGGCCGACAGTGGCGTCATACCACCGAAATAAGTACGTACATCGGTTTTGGTTAGCGCAGGGAAGCCACCTACCAAATTTCGTGAAGACGGGGTCATTCTTCTACCTACACGGGAAGTTGGAAAATTGGTGACGTTGGAAAGTTCAATATGGCGGCCGACAGTGGCGTTATACCATTGAAATAAGTAAGTACATCGGTTTCGGTTAGCACAGGGAAGCCGCCTACCAAATTTCGTGAAGATGGGGCCATAAATAAGAAAGTTCAACATTGCGGACGTTGTCGAACTTTATCGACCGTTATGACCGTTACGTGTAAAATTTCGAAATGAAACCTGCTTAACTTTTGTAAGTAAGCTGTAAGGAATGAGCCTGCCAAATTTCAGCCTTCTACCTACACGGGAAGTTGGAGAATTAGTGATGAGTCAGTCAGTCAGTGAGTGAGTGAGTGAGTGAGTGAGTGAGTGAGGGCTTTGCCTTTTATTAGTATAGATTAGCAGAGCTGCATCTTTCTCAGTAATTAGTTAATGATAAATCAGTTTAAACACCTTTTGCCTGCAGGTGGTTAACGTTGGTTCTTTATAAGAAAATTCTACAGGTAATATTAGTTCAGTCAGTTCAGTTTTATATATGCTTACATAATCGTTCCTCTACCATTCATTTCCTGCGAAGTGACTTTTTTTTTTTTTAGTATTTGTATGATTAAGTTAGCTAAAGCAACCAGAAAAGATGGTACTGTATGAGTTGCTAGTGCATGACCACCTATTCCCTGGCACTGAATTGCCGATCTCTCACTTGGCTGGCGGACAAGTAAAACATGAAAAATTTCAAGATGATGTAACCACTGTCAAGGTAAAACTGAAACAGCACCTAATTTGTAGTAGAAGTCCAATAGAATGATACTCTGTTTTAAGAATGAGGAGTTCAAAAATTTGGCAGTGTTTTTCAGTTGAAGACTTTTGAAATTTCAGAACATTCTACAGCGCAATCTGTTCAAGATATCTCAGTGAAAACTGAACTATTACAACAAATTTCTTTAAAGAAGTGGTGTGCCAAGTTTCAATGAAACCATTTCACAGTGGGTCAGGTTGCTTCATGCAGACAGACATGCTTTCACAATTGGAGCTTCTCACATTATATACGAATGCACCTGATAGAAAGTTAAAAATCAAGAGATGCTTTTAATAGCTAGAATAGCTAGCTCTGACATAAATATTTGTGGATTATTTTGATGGATAATGAAAACTGTTCATTGGTTCATTGGGGATTCAGATCCCCTTATCACTTCAGTCACTTTTGCTGGGGAATGTTCCTCTGTTGTTCATTGCTCAGTGACTCTACATCCTTGATGGAAATCACTGACATCATATGCTTTCAACAATGTGTCTATTAGTGGTCTATCCAGTTTGTAAAAGTGTGTATCTCACCCGTGCGTGTTACCTTGTAAAAAGCAAATAAACATTATGTGTCACTGTGAAATAAGAGGAGGTGTGTGCAATTTTATTCTTTGTAGTTACTAATTAGTTTTAACAAAATATAAAACTAAGTTGTAAAACTGAAAATTGTGCTCTTTTTATTTCTCTGTTGGAGTACAATTTTCTTTGTTTCATGCATTATTTCTTCTAATATAAATTCAATAAGTGCAAGATGTAGTCATCTGAAATGCTTTTTTATTGCTAAGCATTGTCGGCCTTCATCTGTTGGGGCAGGGGCTGAAGTGACGAATTTAATGAGTGGCGTAGCAAATGGCATCAATTAAGTTTTAACCATTGTGCTTTTTCATGACAATGCAGTGACTTGTTGCCATGACAGTTGCTTGTTACTATGGAAACCTCATCAGAATTAAGAACAAATGTTCCTTTTTTATTCTCATTATATATAATCCTGGGATGCCTTATTACTCTAGTTTAGGGTACTATGAACCCCTAGTTATTTTCATGCTGATTTTTTTATGTTTTGTTTTGTCTCTTTTGAGCTTCACCTTTTGTGTTAACCTATCAAGACAGTTTTAGATATCATCTTCAAACTTGCCAGTTCATTAAATCCAATGAGTGCCACATTCACCTTCTAACATATTAGCTATAATATATATGTTTACTTTTAATGCAGCCATCTTGCTGTAACATCTTATTGTGCTGTTTATATATATATATATATATATATATATATATATATATATATATATAT
>JANRMT010062792.1:10201268-10220757 GCA_026402145.1 Polypterus bichir lapradei
TAAATAACTCATGAAAGAATAAAGTTACGTTAAAACCAAGCACACCATTGTTTTTCTTGTGAAATTCCCAATAAGTTTGATGTGTCACATGACCCTCTTCCTATTGAAAAAACAAAAGTTGGATCCAAAATGGCCGACTTCAAAATGGCCACAATGGTCACCACCTATCTTGAAAAGTTTCCCCCCTCACATATACTAATGTGCCACAAACAGGAAGTTAATATCACCAACCATTCCCATTTTATTAAGGTGTATCCATATAAATGGCCCACCCTGTATACTCGCAGGTTACATATCAGACAAAATAACTTCAAAAAATAAAGTGAACAGTAAAATGCGCCAAAGTGATGCCCCAATGCACTCATACAACTGTACTAAACTCAGACTCCATCATGACATGCCCATTTAGAAATGTCAATTAATTTGCCACCTGAGGGCAGTTTTCAGCAATTTCCACTTGAGGGGAGAACACCAGAATAATGCTTAATTATTGAATAAATAAAGGAAGGACAGTCATTTTATTCACTACATCATGACAAATAACTTCTAAAATGTGATAGAATTTTTGTTTGTGTCAAATTTAAACATTCTTTTTCTCACAAATTGAGACCAAAATAGCAAAAAACATAGGCACAGTGTGATTTTTTCAAAATTTTGCTATAGAAATAAAATATATTTCAAGTTCAAGCAATGCCAGGTGAGTTTTTTCACATCTGAGGTGTTCCCAGACATGCCAACTGTACCTGTGAAAAGTTTCATGTTGATAATGCAAAGAAATAAATAGTTACAGAACCCTAATCCTACCACTTTCCATTCAAAGATGTCCAAAATATAAATACAAATAATAATGTATATAAAATATAAAAAAATATCACATATACTGTATACACACACACATATATATTTATTGTATACACACACACACATACCACCAAAAAAAAAAAATTTTTCATTTATTTTTTCTAATTTTTGGCACTATCGTTTTTCAAACATGGGCATGTTGTATAGGGTTGCCAGACGTCCCTTATATATGGGACATGTCCCATATTTGATAATTTTGTCCATTTTGTCCCCTGTTCTGTACTGACCTTTCAGGGACACCCAAATTTTCCGTATTTAGTTCATTTTCAAATTTCGTAATAAAAATATATTTTTACTACCTTCTTACGGTAATTATTTGTAACTTTATAAGTAATTATACTTTCTCAGATTCTCTTGATGAAAATAATCCAAATGTAACGAGGAAACTAGTGTTTGCTGCCTGTTTGCAACTTGTTCAGTTCCTATGTTTGGCTGAGGACAGCGATACTGTTACCGTTTTGCTCTCAAGCCGCGCTGCTGTGCCCTTCTGTACCAGCATTACAACATACAGCGTCAACAAAGTGTTTTGTTACTACTTGCCATGCCCACTGTTTTTCTAACTGCCTGTATTAAATAATAATAATATTTCTCTGTTGTCTGTATTAAATAAATATTTTTAAATGATTTCACTTTTAGTTTTTACTTTTACAGAATTTGTTTTAGATTGTATTAAATAATTTTCAAATGATTTTACTTTCGTTTTCCTCATAACCCATTAAAATCCTTGCTTTATGTTTTTAACTTATGACTCTACTTTTATATAATACTGTATATTGGTCTGGGTGTGTAGGGGGCATGTATAAATTTATATATATAGTAATATAGTGAGAGATTTTAAGAGTGTCCCATATTTCTAATTTTCTAATCTGGCAACCCTAATGTTATATATAGTTGGAAACATCTCAGTCGTTGCTATAAAATGATGTAAAGTTTGCAATGGCACAACCCATTGAGCCAGAGCCGCCAGATCATTGTTGCCACCCTGACATACCCAACTGCTCTTTAATAGCAAATATTTTGCTAACGTGTCATCTAATGGTGACGAGCTTTTATTCAGCAGAGGCTGCTGTAAATTGTGATATATAACATGTCTATATTTGCTGTTGCATTCTAAAGTTATATGTGACAACACTCAAAAATTCATGCAAACAATGGACCAAATGACTTATTATGCAAAGTCAGAGCCGACCCAATTTTCAAACATGGCCATGTTTGATGTCGTTGGAAACTTCAGAGTCTCTATTGAATGGTACGAGTTTTGTGATGGTATGACCCACTCAGCAAGAGCCAAAGAGAATCATCTGGTGGTTCAAGGCTGTAATGGTGGCTGTAACGATGGATTATGTTGTTTTTCTTGAGACTGCGTCATCATCCATACATGCGTGAGATCTTGTTTTGCTCAGGAGAAACTGCTATAAGTGTTGATATGTTAAGTTGTATATTTTTTGCCATTGTTTTATGGAGTTATATGTGAGAGCATGTGAAAATGTATTTGAGGTGTGAAAGTTTTTCCAGTTTTTGGCACGCAGTTGGTGATAGATAGATAGATAAATAGATGCTTTATTAATCCCCAAGAGGAAATTCACATACTCCAGCAGCAGCATACTTATAAAAGAATATTAATTACAGAGCAATAAAAGCGCAGTACAAGTTAAACAATGCACGGTGGAGAGTGTGATGCAGGTATAACAGTTTAATCTTGTGTAGTGTTAACATTTACCCCACCCCCCAGGTGGAACTGAAGAGTCGCATAGTGTGAGGGAGGAACGATCTACTCAGTCTGTCAGTGGAGTAGGACGGTGACAGCAGTCTGTCGCTGAAGCAGCTCTTCTGTCTGGAGATGATCCTGTTTAGTGGATGCAGTGGATTCTGCATGATTGACAGCAGCCTGCTCAGCACCCGTCGCTCTGCCACGGATGTCAAACTGTCCAGCTCCATGCCTACAATAGAGCCTGCCTTCCTCACCAGTTTGTCCTGGTGTGAGAGTTCGTTCTTCTTTATGCTGCCTCCCCAGCACACCACCACGTAGAAGAGGGCACTCGCCACAAGCGTCTGATAGAACACCTGCAGCATCTTATTGCAGATGTTGAAGGACGCCAGCCTTCAAAGGAAGTATAGTCAGCTCTGTCCTCTCTTGCACAGAGCATCAGTATTGGCAGTCCAGTCCAAATTATCATCCAGCTGCACTCCCAGGTATTTATAGGTCTGTACCCTCTGCACACAGTCACCGCTGATAATCACAGGGTCCAGGAGGGGCCAGGGCCTCCTAAAATCCACCACCAGCTCCTTGGTTTTGCTGGTGTTCAGGTGTAGGTGGTTTGAGTCGCACAATTTAACAAAGTCCTTGATTAGCTTCCTATACTCCTCCTCCTGCCCACTCCTGATGCAGCCCTCGATAGCAGTGTCGTCAGCGAACTTTTGCACGTGGCAGGACTCCGAGTTGTATTGGAAGTCTGATGTATATAGGCTGAACAGGACCGGAGAAAGTGCAGTCCCCTACGGTGCTCCTGTGCTACTGACCACAATGTCAGACCTGCAGTTCCCGAGATGCACATACTGAGGTCTGTCTGTAAGATATTCCACGATCCATGCCACCAGGTATGAATCTACTCCCATCTCTATCAGCTTGTCCCTAAGGAGCAGAGGTTGGATGGTGCTGAAGGCGCTAGAGAGGTTCAGAAACATAATTCTTACAGCACCACTGTCTCTGTCCAAGTGGGAGAGGGATCGGTGTAGCATATAGATGATGGCATCCTCCGCTCCTACCTTTTTCTGGTATGCGAACTGCAGAGTATCAAGGGCGTGGCAGACCTGTGGCCTCATCACATGTGATGTCAGAGCCACAGGCCAGAAGTCATTCAGCTCACCAGGACGTGATACCTTTGGGACTGGGGTGATGCAAGATGTTTTCCAAAGCCTCAGTACTGTCCCCTGTTCCAGGCTCAGGTTGAAGATGCGCTGTAGAGGACTTCCCAGCTCCAATGCACAGGCCTTCAGCAGTTGTGGTGATACTCCATCTGGACCCAATGCTTTGCTGGCATGAAGTCTCCTCAGCTCTCTGCTTACCTAGGCTGCTGTAAATGTGGGTGGGGGGGGGAACTCTCTCTTATGCTTGTATCAGCAGAAGGATGGGTGGAGGATTGAGTACTCTGAGGTGAGAGTTGGTTAGGGTGGTCAAACCTGTTAAAGAAGTTGTAAATCAGGTTGGCTCTCTCCACGTCTCTCTCGATTGTGGCTCCCCGCTTCAAGCTGCAGCCAGTGATGGTCTTCATCCCATCCCACACTTCCTTCATGCTGTCATTCTGCACCTTCTGCTCCAGCTTTCTCCTGTACTGCTCCTTCGCCTCCCTGAGCTGGACTCAGAGTTCCTTCTGCACGCGCTTGAGCTCATGCTGATCACCGCCTTTAAAAGCCATTTTCTTCTGGTACAAAAGGCCCTTGATGTCACTTGTAATCCATGGCTTGTTGTTAGCATAGCAGTGTACTGTTCTTACTGGAACTACAATGTCCATACAGAAGTTGATGTAGTCAGTAGTGCAGTCAACAGCCTCCTCAATGTTCTCACTATATGATCCCTGCAGGATATCCCAGTCCGTAGTTCCAAAGCAGTCTCTCAGAACCCGCTCTACCTCAGGGGACCACTTCCTGAACACTTGGGTGTTCCTTATACATAAAATTTACTAGGCTAGTTTTAATTTTTTTATGACATTGTATGATATGGGACATGTATGATTTCATGCCAGATTAAAAGTCATCGGTGCATACAGTAAAAATGTGATCACTACAAGTCTATAGTAGACCCCCGTGCCTTTCAAACAAGTTAGAGTTTATGTCAGTATGTGGCATAATTTGTCTGTATGATGTGGCATAAGGTGTTTTAAAACATTTTTTGAACCATTGTCAGCCTGTTACTGGGCCATTTAGGGTTTAAGAAGTTTGAGAAGTACAGGAGAAAAAAAAAGGAGAACCCAAAAAAAACCCCACTTACCACACCTCTTCAAGCATTTTGTGAGTATCACTTTATTTCTATCTCTTTAGAGTTTAAAGACACACTTAGAAACATTTAAGTGGAAAACATAAAGGAAATATTCGTGGTCTTTTTCATAGCAGAATCTCTTTGCGTGTTGATCATTACTTAGGTAGCATGATGTAGTGATCAAGGCACAGGACTCTAAGCCACATATTTTGTTTTTCATTCAAAAAGTATGAGTTAATAGGCATCAGCTGCCTCACAGAAGCAGCTTTGTTGCCTTATATTCCATGTGATATGTTTTCTGTGTTGCATTTGCATGCTCTCCCTATGTATTTGTGTGTGTGTGGTGCTTTCTTCAAGATGCACTGGTTCTCCTGCAACATCCCCAAAGATATGCAGTGTAGGCTAATTGGCAACGTCTAATTGTCCCCTGTGTGAGTATGTACTGTATGTGGACGTGTGTGAAAGTGGGCCCAGCGATGGGCTGGTTGGCTCCCTGTGTAGAGACATTTGTTGCCTTGCACCTAGTGCTGCCTAAATAGGTTTCTGTCTCTCATGACCCTCAATTGGATTTACCAGGACTGAGAACAAGATGAGATAAGATTCACAACAATGACTTTCAAAGGATTATTTGATTGTGGCTAATAAAAATAATCCTCTGCCAATATAGTGTAGTGAGCTTAAATCCACTCTGTAAAGTTTAAACATACTGTAGTGAATTTCATGTCTGAAAGCATTTCATGATTAGATAGATAGATAGATAGATAGATAGATTATGCAGCATATGTCGACTTTTATCCATGGGTTTGCCACTTTTGGAATGTGAACTTTGTCCAGTTATTTAGATAAAATTTTATCTGACCTTATCTGTTTCCTTATAATGATTAAAGTATGATATATGATATATACAAAATGCCATTTTGCACATATACCTGTAATAGTGCATCCCTTTTCAAGAGACCATTAGTGCCTTTTTGAATTAATTACCACAGTTTTACTGATAATTTATAAGTACAACCCTTGAGGAGTAATTTTCTGATGGGGATGGAGACATGGATAGTCTGGATTTCTTCAATACTTTTTAGAAGGTGATTTACCATCAGCTAAAAGCTAGCCAGAAGACAGTGACAAGCAGTGTAGAGGTAAGCGGCTTTAACTGTATATCATTCTTGAACATTGCCTCGCCATATTTGGTCTTAACAGCTCAAAGTGACATTTGCGTGCATGTTGACTATTAATTGTAAATGTATCAAAATGAGGCCAAGCAGAATATTAGCGTGACATTATAAGTGAGTAAAGAGAAAACATTTTTATTCTCGAACAAGTGGGTGTTGGATGGCAGAGTTTATAGCTTATGTTTTACCAGCCCAATATGAAGACCCACTAAATTGTACCACGACAGAGAGCTAAGCTATGGGGACAGTTGTAGTAGTTATCTGAAATCACACCTTTCACATGTGTGACCAAAAACCAAAAGTCTCCCCCACCTCCCCTTTTTTTTTTAATTGATAATTATGAGGTCCAGTATTCCACTTCATGGATATTGATTGGTGGGGTGATCCCCTCCTTGACCTACCAGACACCTGAGTGTATTTAAATATTCATTCAGGATGTAATATCTCTCATAAGAGTCTGGTTATTTCTGAACAATGAATAATAAAACACATCTTGAATTCAATATTAGTGCACTGACTTCCAAGAATATTTTCTTTGGTACTGTCCTTTAAAGTTAATTTGCTTAGTGTGAACCAAACAAAATGCAGTTGCAGTAAACAGCAGCCGCAGAGGCTGCCCTTCTTTGCCACAAATAACTTTTTTTCTAACAATGTGCTCAAAAAATCTTACAATGCAGTTTTAAGAGTGGAAATACCTAATTGAAAAAATGTATCTATGTACCTGTCTATCTGCCTATCTATAAAATTGTTTTTATATTAAACAGAATGCTTGACAGTGGGGACTAGGTGGTCTCAAGGCCTTGGAACCCCTGCAGATTTTGTTTTTTTTCTCCAGCCCTCTGGAGTTTTTTTTTTTTTTGTTTTTTCTGTCCTCCTGGCCATCAGACCTTACTTTATTCTTTGTTACTTAGTATTGCCTACTGTTATTTTTATATTTTTCTTTTCTTTTATATGTTTCTTTATCTAGTAAAGCATTTTGAGCTACATCATTTGTATGAAAATCCATCCATCCATCCAACCCGCTATATCCTAACTACAGGGTCATGGGGGTCTGCTGGAGCCAATCCCAGCCAACACGGGGCGCAAGGCAGGAAACAAACCTTGGGCAGGGTGCCAGCCCACCACAGTTGTATGAAAATGTGCTATATAAATAAATGTTGTTGTTGTTGAGTATAAATTTAAATATACTTTAATGAGAAAAGCACTGGCTATATAATTAACAGTGTGCTTTATAGGAATAAATTATATTGAATTGAATCTAATATTTAGTGTTCAATGTTATTACCTGGATAGTTTCTATTATCATTTCTTAAATGGCACTGTAGAAAGTGTTTTACAAAGTAACAACAGCAACAACTTAATTTATTTCTATAGCACATTTTCATACAATAATGTGCTTTACAAGATGACAAAGAGAAAGTTACAAGAAAAAAAAGCAGTTAAGGTCGGGCAATAATATTAAAGAATAAGTAACAACAAAATAAGGTAAGGTTGGAGTAATCCTTGTTATACTGCAAACTTTTTTTAAAACCATTTTTCTTTGTGTTTTTTGTTTTGTTTTTTATTCTCTTACCTGCATTTTCATTCCAAAACATCTTATTTCTTTCTTGGTCATTTATATTCATAAATAGTGCGCAGCAATGCCGCCCAAGTATTTAAGTAAATATTTTATTCCCAGCTTCTTCACTCCTGCACACAGCACTGTCGGGGCATCCCGACTGAATACCTCCTATTCTAATGCCACATTGTGGTGACAAGCGTGCAGATAGATATATCAAAGAATAAAGACTTTCTTTCCTTGCTGTTTCCACAGTGGTCTGCAGTGTTCATTATACAGTATGTCAAGGCCTGAAAAGTATGACCCTGTAACTACTATTCTTAATTCAGAGCATTAGTGAGTGAATTTAGAAAATAGAAGAAAAGACTTAAATCTTAAGTCTAAAGTACATCAATCTCCCCTTACATTAACTTACTGAATGTGTTCAAGAACATGAAGTCCAATCATAAAAAGCGGGTTATCTTAAAATTCACAGGATAAATAACACTTCCTCTAAGAGACAAAGCCATTAGTCATAAAAACATCATGATTTGCAATGATATGCTTTCCAGTGTTAGAGAGATGCCAGTATTTAACTTTAGGCTGAAGACTCATTTTAATGCATTTTTTGAATTATCATTCTGGCTTTTCATTAATTAGGATGGTCTTTATGATTGATCATTATTGATTGTTTCCCCATTCTTTTTTGGTATAATGTAATGTCACTGCCATTTTAAATAATTTATTCCTGGTCCACCTGCACAGGTTACATTCTTAGACTTAGTCTGATTTTTTTCAATTTTTCCTGTCTGGCTATAATGTGGTGTATCTTGCAAGCGTTTCAAAATGAATGAGATTCTAAAGGTGGAAATGTGCATTTCATAGTTGTTGTGAATTCATTGCTGAAATACAGAGAAAGCAAAAACTATTCTTTGTGGAAGTATATTTTTATAAACTTCTCTTTTTATGAGTATGACCTCAGTTATTTTCATAAAATGACATATTCTAGAATGAAGACGTAATATATCATAAATGCTACGCATTTTATTATCAGTGGGTGCAGTGGATAGCTCTGTTGCCCCATGCTCCAGAGTTCAGATCTCTGCATGGAGACTGCATGTTCACCCGATTTCTGTGTTATTTTTGTTTAATTGTTTCTGGGTTTTTTCCTTCTTCCTCATGTTTCCTCCCAAATCAAAAAAAACAGTAATTGGATTCAACTAACCCTTTGTTAGTGACTGTAGGTTGTTTTTTCTCAAGTTTAATTATCCTGATGTAAACTTGCAACTTCTTACTTATATTTTAGAACATAAGCTCTTATGGAATGTCTTAGCAGTGACAGTCAAGAATCTGTCTCATTGAGTGTCTGCATTGCTGGCCTTAAAGTTTCATTAGGTGGGCATTAAATCCTGGCTCAGTCTGCTGTTTGTATGGAATTTGCACATTCTCTCCGTTGACTTTTCTCCAGGTATTTGGGGTTTCCTTCCACATTCAAGAGATGTGTTGGTTAAGCTTATTGGTGACACTAAATTGACCCATGTGAGGGACAGGTGGATCAGTACGCATGTGTACTACATGCTGGACTTGAACCCCACTGTGATTTAGTTCCTGCATAGGGCTGATAACTACTTACTTTGGCTCCCACATTTGTTAGAAGCATACTGTATGCTAAAAATGGCTAAATGAAATATGTGGTACAGCACCCTGTGGAAAACATGGATTCTGGTCAGCGAAGCAGAAACAAATCTGTTACATGAAAAAGAATATTACCCATTGAATAATACAATATATTAAGGCCTACAAATATTACAGCTGTCAAAAAATTAGACTCTTCATGTGTATGTATGAAATGGAGTGTGAAAACTGACATACAAACTGAGTGTGGTAGAGCAATAGAAAAGAACCAAGCCATAAGAAGAAAAAATAAGGAAAGGCCACAATAAATGCAAAAGGACCATTGGCACTTGGGAAAGTCATAAGGGTCAAGGATAGTCATAAGGTTACAACTAATTATAATAACAAATCTCTCCATTATAATAAAAAAAATCTTGGGAGATGAGACTTTTTAATCCTGTGATGAGACGTGATCTTTTGAAGAGAGACTGTTTGGCTTTAAACTTTAAGTCAAAGACTTGTAGATCATCTAATTCGTGTTGCTATCAGAGAAAAGTAGTGTTTCTTCGTAATGAAGAACCTATCTGCGAGAATTAAAAGTTTTGTTGTTTGTGAGCGGCATAGATGCAAAGTGGCTGGCGTGTAGCTCAGTGCGGGTGGGTTGGCCAGCGAAGCAAGCAGGGGGCGAAGCCCCTTAGTAGTATAACATAAAAAAAGCACACATATATGTATACACATAATACAAACAAATGCTTGCAGTGTGCATACATATATATAGAGTGGCCTGCGCGGAGTGCTCAGCTCCCCAAACCTGACACAGACAGATACAGGACACAACCTCAGTATAACACATTGTTGTTTTTCTATATGAAATGCTTCCCAAATCATTTCCCAGATGCCCAACCCAGTACACAAGCACAATATTTACAATAAAGCCCTATCTTTTCTTCTTCTTTTCTCTCTCTCTTTGTCTTGCCACCTTCACTCCTCCTGGCAAGTTTCGTCCCTCTTCCTCCCAACTCTGGCTTTGTCAATGAAGTGAAGGAGGTCCCTTTTATGCTTCATCCGGGAGTACCCCTGGTGGCCCATTAACATGATCTGCAAGCACTTCCAGGTGTGGCAGAAGCCCAATGAAATAGGGCTCAGTGATTCCTGCAGCACATCCTGATGGCACCTCAGGAACCCAACAGGGCTGAGCCCACAAACTCTAAGTTTGAGTGTGCCCTGTGGGAATCCAGGGTGCTGTAGCAACCCAAGGGGGCTGCCACCTTGTTGATGTACTATGTACACATGACAATAAACTTGAACTTAAAACTTCACAAGAGAAAGGGAGAGGTTAATGTATGAATGAGTCATTCAGTGCTCTACCTTTGTGGAATGTGTGAGTTCTCTCTAGTCTGATTGCTCCCACATCCCAGATATGTGGATTTGAGGTTGACTGACTCTTCTAAAATGACCCTGTATGAATCAGTGTGGCTGTGTGTAAGACTGTACCCTGCAATGTACAGACATCCTGCCTTGTGTCCAACGTTCCTGGAATATACACTAGTTTCCCCATAAGCCTAAAATTAATACATGGCTTAAAAATGGATAAGTGAATGATATTTAGTTCCTATTACTATTTGGGCCAGGTGGTTCATGGTTATTTTTTCTGCTTCTGAAAGGTGAGGATATATAAATATAAAACCAGAATACAGCCAAGAGAAATGGACTTCTTAAAAGCACAGTAATTTGCAGAGTTTAAAGTAAAGGCTTATAATGCAAAAGGAGTTACAGACTCAAATATGCCTACTGAAAGAACATTTGGTATGTAAAAATTCTTTTCATTTACACTTTGCTGGATTAAATAGCTGCTGACAGCCTGACATTTTAAGAAATGCTGATGCCAAATAGGTTTTATCATTTGTTTATGGGCACAAACAGTTTTTTTCTTGAGATCCTTCTACCTTAATGGCAGCACAGTATGCCAAAAGCATAGTTATGGCTTGTGAAAGCTGCCTGCTGTGCATAAAAATAAATTATATTGCATGTCTGATGGGTCTTGGAACACCATAGCGTTAAACACTAGGCAGAGCTGAGCCTGCTTGAGGTGATGAGAACACTAGAAGGTGGAAGAGACAGTGAAAGCTGACGCCGACTTAAAAAGGTTGTTCCTTTTCACAATTTTATATTGTGCTGGCCTAAAGCACAATGGGTAATTAAAGGCATGATATGAAATGTATTTAACTAATTGTTGAAAATGAATTTAGGGAGTTACTGTCCTTAATTATTATTTTGACTTACTGTAAGTGCCATAATTCTGTAGATTATTTTTTTCCATTCAGCACCACTGTACAAAATAAACCCATTCACATTTAAGTAAACAAGCATATTAAGACTCTGATTGTATCCATCTAGGCATTATTTCTCATTGTCACTTAACTCTTTATGGTCTCATGTTAATTAGCATCATCGCTGATATTGATAGTTTTCCTCCAAAGGTTTTGACATTTTGTGACTGGCACTTGATTTTGTTTAATTTTGTAATTTATTTTTACTATTTGTTGGATTAAAGTGTATGTGCAGCCCATGAACCTCTGATGCACTGGCATTGATCAGTGATCCTTGGATATGGTTATGGAGAAACTGGGCTTCTGGGTAGGTGCTTTGATCTGACAGGGAGACCCTCTATGGCTCATTCTTCCATACCTAACCTGATCTTGAACATTATCAAATTATCATCTTAACAATGACATCATGCCATAATCATAATCTCAGAGGGCGGATAGTTTTCTAAAGAATCTTGGGGTTTTGCCCCTACATTGCTGGAAAAAACTGCCTTCCTTCCTTTCTGGAGTGGGGATCTAATTAAATATTCTACAGTAACTATGCCTGGCTTCCATATTTCCTGCAAATTGTTGCAGAAAGAATGTATTTCTGTATTGTCCAACTTCTAGGCACATGTACTTTACACCTTCTTCTGTTACCCTACCAATTGGCACATGTACTCCACACCTCCTCCTAGAAGCAAACTCCATGCAGTAGGCAAGCCTGCGTATCACTTTGACAGATGCGCTATCCCTAGATTTTTAAGGAAGGGTGGAACAAACAAGTAATGACATTTATAAGACTGGCAACTGGTGCTTTATTCCTTTAGCACATACTGAGCTCCCTCAGGGATGTATGGGGGCCAAGGCAAGCTAGAAATTGCATAGCAACGCGAAGTAAAAATTCAAATTTTTAACAAGTAAAATCAACATGCCATAACTGACTTGTGTGAATGGTGTAGCTCAAGTCAGACCCATTTGATACACATTAAATTAAACAGACAGCCATAATATATAAAGGCAGTAATAATAACATTCCACCATACGCACATACATCATGTAATTGATAGTTGCTGTTTTAAAGTGCCACACTTAAAATTACTGAAATGGCTAGTTTAAGCAGCATAACTCAAAAAGAATAAAACACATTTAAAATTATTTTGTGGAGAAAGGAATAGAACCACAAAAACAAATAAGTCATCCACACTTGGCTCCAATCAAATTACTGCAGAAGTGTCAGTTGACAAGTCAGAATAAATTAATAGCTATCTGCTGAAAAGTGTGTATTTATTTTTACTGTACATCTGACATATTTTTAATGGGACATACTTGTATTTTAGGTACCAAAGAGGAAAGAAGCAGCACTGTTAATATTTTTAAGCAGGCAGCGTATGGCTCCAGAGGTTAACACTAGTCATAGTCCCTGGGTTTGGTTTCCAGCCCAGTCTGTCCTTATACAGTATCATGTTTAACATTCTTCCACTGTTCACTTGGGGTTTCATCTCAAAAACATGAGCTTTAGGCTAATTGGGGGCTGGCCTATTGTGTGCATTCTTATAGATGTGTCTCATCCTTTTTTCGGGATTGTGTACTGCCTTGTGTCACGTGTTGTTGGCATGGACTTTATATATGGGGAAAAGGCAGAAAAAAATCTGTTGTATGGTAGTTTATTTTGGTTACGCTAAACTGAAACAGGACTACAGCCCACAAAGAAGCATTTCATCAGAAACACAATTTGATATATTCATCAGGCTACTGAGAAAGATATTTGAGGTCAATTAAGGACTTACATTTATTTTTGTGAATTTAATTGAAATCTCCATGTTTACTGACAATAGGGAGTCAACAACTTGGCCCATTTTGATGTTGTTTCCTCTTCTTGTGTAATTTTTCTGCTCCTTACATGTTATGTTAGCTTATGTACTATGTAGAACTATCTACCATTTATTCCATAATGTAAAGTGAATTAACATTTAAGCATTGTCTACAAATTAAAGAAAGTAATTAGTGAACACAACTGATAATTTATTCTACATATTTTTCTTTCTCAAATATGAAGACATTATACCTTCAATGGGGCTAAATGTTGCTGAGGTGTTGCGTGGAGCTTCTAACTTAAAACATTACGAACACATAACAGCATGTTCAAAGTCAGGATATGGCAAAGGTTTTATTCACAAAGGAGTATGACATTGCCTGACTGCAGGAATGATGTAATGTTTCACTATCTGACTTTGTAGGGCTAGCTACTTTTTGCTCAGCTTTCTGGTTTTGACTCGTACAGATTCAAGCTTGGAAGAATGCTTATGGTTTGAATTCCTCAACCACATTTTAGAGTTTCCCCTTCCAATGAAGTCACTGGTTAGCTGTCTCTAAATAGGCAATTCTTTTGCTGCTAAATTAATAAGTTTGTTCTGACCATGTGAGACTAAACATTTTATTTCTCATGGTTTAACCTGAACTTCAGCAAAATTGAGTTTCCTGGAATGCTATGTCATATGTGAAGTGCCACTAGATACCATGTAGCTCTATTGTGAATCTACTCTTGTTTCCATCATTTATGTGTGACTTGAATTGTCCCGATGATTGACCGTGCAACATTCCATTCCTGGTACAGCACTCGTTTTTATTCTTTTTTTCAGTGTGTGTTTCAATCTGTCTCATCTGGACCAGATGTTATGTCTTTGATAATTGCAGAACAAAAATTGCTCATTATTTTCATTTGTTTCCAGACAGAAGGAGAATATGCCTTGTAGTGCATTGTCACATCAATTTGATGCAGTTCTGCTGCCTTGTGTTGCTGCTAAAAATTACTGATTGCTTCTTACCAGCTGCTCCACCCCATCCTTAATGAGCTGAGTGTGTTTTCATAGACCGCCTTTGATTTAAAGCAGACATGACTTTCAGTTCTTGTGTATGACAAATCGAGGATCTGAATGCAGATCACATCTCAGTCAAGTATATGTCCAAATGGCAAATGCACATTTTTAGGCAGTCATCTTGTGGCTTCTTTAGCCAGTGCAGTTTTCACATCATTTTACCTACGTGAACCAGTAAACCTTCTATATGCTTTTTTTTTTTTATATAAAAAAGTAAAGTATTTTATAAGACTATTTCCTAATTACTGCACCAACCACAAATGGATAAAACAAAGGACATATATGGTACTCTAGACCTCCAGGTTTAGTCAGTACAGCAAATCTGAACTAGCCATTAATTTCATTTTATATAAAGTTTTTTTTTTTTTTTTTAATAATAAAGTTAAAGTAAATTGTTACAAATGTAAAAGGGATTCTCATTTTGACAGTAGACCAGTGAGCAAAACAGCGAGTCAAATAGGAAAACCCCACGCGTTCTGATAAAATGCAGAGAGTAGACCTCATAAATGCCTCCATTTTGAAACTTTTGGGAGGTTATGTGGTACTGCCAAGGTTACCTAGGACTGCCTCTGATTACAAAGTTATATTATACTATGAAAAAAAGAAAATTTAATTTAGAAAACGACATAGGTCTTGTAGGGCATGATGGACTGACAGGTAATGCTCAGTGTTAATGACTTTTTATCTATTCTATAATGTGTTCTTTTATTATATTATGTTTATTGCTGCTAGTAGAGAATGATCCATGTGACTTTGAGCACAACAAGAGAACTTGGCATAGGGATGAATGGATTATAGCCATTATGGAATGGTTTTGGTGATCAGTCTGATATGCTTTAACTACAGTGTATTCAAGAAAATTATTAGATTGGTGGTCAAAGTGGCTGTGCATATTTACATTTATTTGCTTAAGAGACACTTTTGTCCAAAGCAACTTTCAAAATAGGTCAACACAATCAGGTAAACATTAATCAGAGGGGCTGTGGAGGAATAAATAGTACAGTATAAGGTTACAAAATTGATCACCGTGAGTGAAGAACAGCTAATATTCGACATATTTGCCAAACAAAAGAGTCTTCACACGCGTCTTAAAAACATTGAGGGAATCATCAGTTCAGATAGAGGTGGGAAGCTTGTACTACTGGCTACTAGGAGCTAGCTACACATAAAAAAGACTGGATTGATATCTGATACCATGCAAAGGTGACATCACCAGATACTCTTCATCAAAAGACCTGGGTGGGTGGTTGATAAGGAGCATAGGCCCTCCGAAGTGCCTCTATATATATATATATATATATATATATATATATATATATATAAATAAATTCTATTTATTTGTAGATGCCTTGAAATCAAGGAGAAAAAGCAGTCTTAAACAAATGAGTTTTAAGTTTAGATTTGAAAAGTGAAAATGATTCAGTATTTCTAAGCACAGATGGTAGTGAGTTCCAAAGCTGGGGAGCAGAGCAACTGAATGCTCTGCTCCCCATAGTGGTAAGACGGACAAAGGGGACAGTCAAGTGGATAGAGGTAGAGGATCTAAGGGCACGGGAGGGAATGGCAACATGGAGGAGGTCAGACAGATATGGAGGGGCAAGGTTGTGGATAGCCATAAAAGTTAGTAGGATAATTTTGAAGTTGAATTCGGAACTGAACTGGAAGCCAATGAAGCTGCTGCAAAACAGGAGTGATATGGTGGAGGGGGGTTCTAGTAATGATGCAGGCAGCTGAATTCTGGACCAGTTGAAGCTTATAAAGAGATTTGCGAGAAAGACCAAAGAAAAGGGAATTGCAATAATCCAGACGAGAAGTGACAAGGCTATGAACAAGGATAGCCGTGGTGTGGTGTGGGGAGTGAGGGAGGAGCGAATACGATTAATGTTACGCAAGTGGAAATATGCAGACCGGGAGATGTTATTTATGTGGGACTGAAAGGATAAAGTACTGTCAAGGATGACACCCAGAGTCTTAACCTGTGGGGAAGGGGAGACAGAGGAATTATCAATAACAAATGAAAAATGATCAGTTTTGGATAATGTTAATTTTGTACCAATGAGGAGAACCTTAGTTTTGTAACTATTTAATTTAAGAAAATTTGAAGAAAACCAGGATTTGATTTCTACTATGCAATCAATAAGTGAGGAGGGTGGAAAGGAAGCAGTAGGTTTGCTAGTGAGATAGAGCTGGGTGTTGTCAGCATAACAGTGGAAGCTAATGTTATATTTACAAAAGATATTGCCAAGGGAAAGGGGGTAAATATACACTAGGGGGCCTACCCACTGCTTGCTTCTCTCGCCAACCCCCCAGCCTGCGATACACACCAGCCACTTCACATATCTGCCACTCGTGTATGTAGATTTCACTTTCACCAAACAAAAAATCTTTTAATTCTCGCAGAGAAGCCTCTTCATTGGAAAGAAACACTACTTATCCCTGATGGCAACACAAATTAGACGATCTACAAGTCTCCGACTTAAAGTTTAAAGCCAAACAATATCTACATACTTCTGTCATATCACCTGTGTCCATATATTCAATCTCTTTTTGCTGTTCTGTTATTTCACCAAGTAAGAATTTCCATTTGGTAGTGCTAATGCGTTCTTTACTATCAGTTTTTGAGACTTTTAAATTTTAGTACTTTTATAATCTCTGCATGTGTATTGCGCCAATGTTTTTGAACCTCTTTACAACATTCTACTTTGTCTTCTGCTCTTTGTCTTTTATTTACGACCCCGTTTGGAGCTGAGAGCACAGGAACTGTGTCTGACAATAGCATTCACACGATTGAGAAGTGAGTGGACTGTGGGCATGGTTGTAAATGTTTGAGAGGAGGGTGGGACTTGTCAAAAGCTCTTGGCAAAAAGTCTCGTCTCGTGGGACCTGAAATTATCTCTGAGAAAGTCTCATCTCTCCTTTTATAATATATATATAAAATCAGTGGCGGACCATGCATTTCACACCTAGGCCTTCAGTAGTGCCCCGTCTGAATCAACCCGCCCCTCAAAAACTAATTTATGGCTATAAAAACCATCTTAATATGCAGAAATACAGTATAAAGAGCCGTTGTATTAAAGATAGATAACTCCTGTAGCCACAATAAATGCCTTTATTGAATTGACAAACCAGGGGTGAACAAGTTCCTTTCTACTGCAGCTACAGCCGCGACACACATAAAAAAACATCAATAATAACTCATAAACTTGCAATATTATTTAGGAAAATCGCAACATTTTACTCACCAAAAATTCGGATTATTTGTAAACAAAATCCATCCTCTCTTTCCTCAAAAACAGTTCAATTACTCTGTCGTACAGATTATCCGTGCGCTTCAGTTCCATCAAAAAGTCCCTTTCTATCGCCATCGAAGCTAATGCTGAAAGTCGAACCTGCCCTGTCGTGTTTCTGGCATAAGTTTTAATTCGCTTTAAGGCTGAAAATGTCCGCTCGACAGAAGCAGTGGACACTGGAATGGACAAAATATAATTAACATCAGTTTGTGATTCAGATATTTTTTTAGGCCAGCAGAGAATGCCTTGCAGGCCCTGACAGCCCACCACTGATATATATATACATTGCATCTGGAAAGTAATCACAGCGCATCACTTTTTCCACATTTTGTTATGTTACAGCCTTATTCCAAAATGGATTAAATAAATTTTTTTCCTCAGAAATCTACACACAACACCCCATAATGACAACGTGAAAAAAGTTTACTTGAGGTTTTTGCAGATTTATTAAAAATAAAAAAACTGAGAAATCACATGTACACAAGTATTCACAGCCTTTGCTCAATACTTTGTCGATGCACCTTTGGCAGCAATTACAGCCTCAAGTCTTTTTGAATATGATGCCACAAGCTTGCCACACCTATCCTTGGCCAGTTTTGCCCATTCCTCTTTGCAGCACCTCTCAAGCTCCATCAGGTTGGATGGGAAGCGTTGGTGCACAGCCATTTTAAGATCTCTCCAGAGATGTTCAATCGGATTCAAGTCTGGGCTCTGGCTGGACCACTCAAGGACATTCACAGAGTTGTCCTGAAGCCACTCCTTTGATATCTTGGCTGTGTGCTTAGGGTCGTTGTCCTGCTGAAAGATGAACCATCATTCCAGTCTGAGGTCAAGAGAGCTCTGGAGCAGGTTTTCATCCAGGATGTCTCTGTACATTGCTGCAGTCATCTTTCCCTTTATCCTGACTAGTCTCCCAGTTTCTGCCGCTGAAAAACATCCCCACAGCATGACGCTGCCACCACCATGCTTCACTGTAGGGATGGTATTAGCCTGGTGATGAGCGTTGCCTGGTTTCCGCCAAACGTGATGCCTCGCATTCACACCAAAGAGTTCAATCTTTGTCTCATCAGACCACAGAATTTTGTTTCTCATGGTCTGAGAGTCCTTCAGGTGCCTTTTGGCAAACTCCAGGCGGGCTGCCATGTGCCTTTTACTAAGGAGTGGCTTCCGTCTGGTCACTACCATACAGGCCTGATTGGTGGATTACTGCAGAGATGGTTGTCCTTCTGGAAGGTTCTCCTCTCTGAGACCACAGAGGACCTCTGTAGCTCTGACAGAGTGACCATCGGGTTCTTGGTCACCTCCCTGACTAAGGCCCTTCTCCCCCGATCACTCAGTTTAGATGGCCGGCCAGCTCTAGGAAGAGTCCTGGTGGTTTCGAACTTCTTCCGCTTACAGATGATGGAGGCCACTGAACTCATTGGGACCTTCAAAGCAGCAGAAATTTTTCTGTAACCTTCCCCAGATTTGTGCCTCGAGACAATCCTGTCTCGGAGGTCTACAGACAATTCCTTTGACTTCATGCTTGGTTTGTGCTCTGACATGAACTGTCAACTGTGGGACCTTACATAGACAGGTGTGTGCCTTTTCAAATCATGTCCAACTGAATTTACCACAGGTGGACTCCAATTAATGATCAGGGGAAACAGGATGCATCTGAGCTCAATTTTGAGCTTCATGGCAAAGGCTGTGAATACTTATGTACATGTGCTTTCTCAATTTTTTGATTTTTAATAAATTTGCAAAAATCTCAAGTAAACCTTTTTCACTTTGTCATTATGGGGTGTTGTGTGTAGAATTCTGTGGGAAAAAATGAATTTAATCCATTTTGGAATAAGGCTGTAACATAAATGT
>JANRMT010062792.1:10221157-10252558 GCA_026402145.1 Polypterus bichir lapradei
TATGCTGACCCATTGACTACCCAATGTATAAATGATTTGAACTTAACTGAGGTAGAAGGTGTAGTGATAATCTTGTTTTTCTATGTTTGTAGGTATTGATTTGACATCTTCTCAAGCAGTTTCAGCTACATCCTTTGTATGAAAATGTGCAATACAAATAAATGTTGCTTTTGTTGTTGTTAATTTGAAAAGTGGAATGAAATGTGATCAACTTGGCTCATTGAACAGCAGATACACTGCTGCATTTTGAATAATCTGCAGTGGCTTTGTAACACATGCCTATACTCCTGCCACCAGAGAGTTGTAATATTTCATATGTGGCAATTCCAAAGCCTGGGCTATGAGCTGTGCTGCATACTCCCATCAGTTACAGTCTAATCTCGCAGATGGTGTATAGAGTTAATCTCAAGAGATGGTAGCAACATGGTCAGTGAAGGACAGCTGGTCATCGATCGCCATCCCAAAGTAACCCCTTGGCAGGTGTTAACGATAGGGAACTGAACTGAATAGACATATGAGCTGGGATAACAAGGAGGTCCATCTTTTCCAGGATAAGTGGTGCTTCTTCATCCATTTTACAATATCAGTGAGCCATGTAGAGATTCTAGTTGAGACTGTGTGATCTTCTGGAGGGAATGACAGGTATAGTTGAGTATTATAGGCATAGCAGTGTTGTGAGAAACAACTGGACTGGATGATGGGCCGTAGCGAGGTGGTGTATAGAGAGGACCCAGCACAGATACTTGAGGCACCTCAGTGCTTGCCTGGGCCACCCTTGACATATGTCCTCTCCAGGACACAGAATAGACTATGCCCAAAAGGTAGGAATCAAACCATTCAAGGGCAGTCAATGAAATGCCAAAGTCAGAAAGGGTAGCATGAAGAATCAGTTGATTGTATTGAAGGCAGAGGGCAGATCTTGAAGATTTGGATATTAAAAGTGAAAACAAATGATTTGTAAAAGTACTATGACCAGCTTTGAATGTTTTATACATTTTCAAATAATCTTTAATTAAGAATGAATCAATGCTAATAAGAAAGCCAGAGGTGAGCTTTTGGTTTGGGGTTGTTATTAGAGTATGCAGAATGGATATTTAGGGATGCTATAAGAGTACACAAGACATGTCTGTTTTGTCAACATTTATTGTACAGCGCAGTATATAATTAAAGTAGCTGTACTGGATAATTCATTTGTTAGCTCTGCACATCAGAGCATACTGTTCTCCATTAACGGCATTAATCTCCAAAGGGATGTGTTGAATGTTCAAAATATTTAAGTAAAATTGTTTGACTTTTAAAGTTATGTAGATATGATTTAAAAATGATTTACAGAAAATTCACTTTGTGGGATAAAGTGGCACCAGCATTCTATTGTTCGAATCCCACATAGTCACTGTCAGCACTTAGTTTGCACATTCTTACAGTTTTTTTGTTTTTTTTTTCTTTTCTCCAGATACTCCAATTTTTCTTCTTCATTCCAAAAGATGTTTGGTTTAGATTAACTAGTAATTCTGAATTGGAGCTGTGTGTGTGAGTGGGCCTTGGAATAGATTAGTGCCCTCTTCTAGATTAGTTTTTGTTTTGTGCTCAAACTTGACAGACAGGGGCTAAATATCCCAATTAGGTGGGTTTGGGAACATTGTTATTTTACGATAAAAATGAGAAGCATATTGACAAAATGAACTATGATGACCTATCTTTTCTTGATTAAGGGGGGTTGTAAAGTTTAAATTTGCCAACAAACATTTTTATTGTTTTTTGTTCAAGTTTCTGCATTATGTTCAGTTCTATGTGCAATAAAGCAACTGGCTTATTGCAAGTGAAATTTGTCTTTCCCTTACTCCAAACAGTGTTTCAGCTTTTAGTGATACACCTTATTTTGGATGATGTGGTGGTTAGCATTGCTGCCTCACAACTTTGGGGTCCTGGATGGCATGTTGAATTAATGTGTTAGTATGTACATATGAGTGGGCATTGTTATTGAGTGGTGCCACATCTAGGCTTGGTTCCTGCCTTGCATTAGATGCTACCAGGATAGGGTCTCTGCTACATTGAACAGAATTCAGCTAGTAATGGATTGTTGAATGGGTGCTTTTTTTTTTTTTTACTTTTCAGAAAAGTTGTTCACTCATATACACATCTCTTATGACAGATAATTTGTGAAATATTAAATCTCTTTTCCATAAAAGTGGTCTTTTGGAATATATTTATCAAATATTTTAATCAAGGTAGAGAATGAGGAGGAACAAACTGAAGGACAGATTTTTTTCCTCAAACAGAAAATATAAATAAATGTGTTTAATTTTGATTCCACTCATAGTGACAGTCAATATCCCCTATAATCTGTAGGTGGATAGGCAGTGAGCATGTCTGAAACTATAACAGCATTTAAAACTGAGCTGGCTGTATCCATTTTTTGCAGTTTTATCAGATGAAGTTCAGATGTCTAAGATAATGATGGATTCCTTTCCTTTCGTCTGACCTTTGACCAGGCCACTCATTCTGCAGTCCATCCCTCTTTTGCAGTTCTTAATTTTTGATAAATCTAAATTCATTTTCCATTGGTCTGTATGTTCCTTGATGGCACTTGTGCCCGCAGGTCTACTGCAATGATTAAAAGCAGAACAGTAACTGTAGGTGAGCTAATTGTTTAATTAAATATAACATTTGTTGTGTTCTTAACAATAAGTGGTCAGTCTTTTTTGAAGTCAATGATCTGTTTTCAATAGCTTATGTTTATAAGTTGTTGACATTTTCAGAAATTATCATTTCCAGATTTATGTGAACTTTAACTTCCATATTGCATTTTTAAGGTAATTTGTTTGTCCAAGTTTTCAAGTTGTGTCACACTTCACTTGCATAATGCAGAATGGTTGTTTTTATAGTGGCAGCTTTTTCATCAGGCAGCCATACTTTTACTAAGAGTATGTATTGCCTGTTTCCTCTTCATTTCTTGTGTGTAGTTTTTGTCATGGAAAGAAAAGTGTTGACTGATCTCCATGTTTGTTAGGAAATGCATCTCAAATGTACTTCACCAAGATAGCATGATATGCATTGGTTATTGCAGCTGTCTCACAACTGTGCAGACCTGGGTTCAAATACTGGCCAAGAGGACCGTCTTGGTGAAATTTGCTCATGAGCACCCCCGTGGTTTTTTTTTTTTTCTTTCTTATGTCTGAATGACATGCAGCTCAGACTGATTGGCAAATCTAAATTGACTCAGAATGACTGAGTGTTAATGAAAAAACTTGCAATGTACTAGCCTTTAATGTAGGGATGCTTCATCTGTCCATGACCACAAATTTGTTTTAAAGAGGTTCAGAAAATTGATGAATAGATGATAAATTCAACATTTGTCTTGAAGTTTAGAATATAATTGGACATGCGGTTACAATTGTCCTACTTTACATCCAGGACTGAATCCTACTTTACATTAATGCTGTAAGGGCAGACAACAGCCCCCAGCAACCTTGAAATGGAGTAAGCAGGTTCAGTAAATGAGTACAATAAAAACTGATCTGTATAGCTGTGAATAATGAAGAAATGAATAATGACTGAATGAATGGTATACCTGAACAAAGCAAAAACAAAAGTGGGGGATGCAGTTGCTTCAGTTTTTGTCACATGACTTTTTTAAATAAAAGGTTTCTATAAATCAGTGAATTTTTGATAAGCAAGACATTGATAAAATTATGAATTCATTCTTTTCATTAACACTGATTTACATTCTATCTCCCTTTCCATAAATATGAGACATAGCTAAAAACATGCAGAGTAATACAGCCAGAAATAATACAACCACCCACTGAAAAAATTTGAAGAATGCAAAAATTCCTTCTGCCAGGTCCTTTGAAAATTAAGCCGTGTATTTAGATAAATAAGTCTGCGACAGGCTTAAAGCAGGTGACAGGCATCAAGTTGAGAGTATCAAGAATCTGTAGCCATTGCGGCTTTCCAAGACCAAGTGAGCCCACCCCAGCCTATTGAAATATTTTATTTAGTTTGTATGTGTATATATATATTTATTTATTTATTTATTTTTTGCCGCTGATCTAAAATTTTTAATAGGTCCTGCGCCACTCTCCATTATGACAGTGATTGTTGCTGAATTATCAACCATGGTTGAGAGCAATTTTAGCATTGAAGAAGAGGGAGAGCAGAAAGAGTTGACAAAAATTGCATTATTAAGGGTTTCAAGGGACATTATTAAACAAAAATGTTGCAGTTGCCTCTAATGACTGTTAAATAACCATATTTTCATACAGCATAATAGAAGAAAGCCAATTTACCAATAAAGAGAAGAATATGTGCTCTGCCCGAGTTCGGTGGGAGATCCAGTATATTTCAGCTGCTGCTATCAATCACCGTGCTCCCCGGGACTGCAGTTAGATTAGATATTCATTCCCAGACAAAGGGATTTTGTCGCACAGGCTCTCAGGAAATAGTAAGGAAAGAGAAGGGAAATAGTTAAACCATTGTAGGAAGAGAAGGCTGCAGAGCAGACAGCACACTCTGTCACCTGTGCTGTGAGGGGGAAATGCAAGAACTTGGAAGAATATCCATAGTAACACTGATGCAGGGATAGAGAGAGAGAGATAGAGAGAGAGTGTGTGAGGGAGGGAGAGAGAGAGAGAGAGAGCGAGTGAGCGAGCACGCAGACACGAAGGCATGTACGAGTGCCTGCTGACGGAATTATTACACTCATCGCCACACAGATATTGATGCAAGGCAGGCTAGAGTATGAGCCTCACAAAATCTGAGAGACCACTCCATTTTTATAACTGCTGCTGTTCTTCCAGTCAGGACAATGGAGCACTGTTTGTAATGTAACTCCTGAATATTTATTTTTTCTATTTTCTTCACCTCCTGCGAGTAATTTTTGGAAAGATAGATGCCGAGGTAGAGCGCCTCAGCTGCAGATGTTGCCACTTTTTGTTTTTTGTTTTTGTTTTTTTTTTCAAAGAAGGAGGCAAAAAAAGATTGAGACCCTGTTCTGATTCAGCTTGAGTGTGCTGCAGATGCTGGAGGGCTAGGTGAGTCAGCTTTGATTTAGTTTTTGACAAGCTCTCTCTCACACACACACACACACACACACACAACAAATTGGCTCATGTAGGATTCCACGGGCAAGGTGTGCATTTCGGAAAAAAATGTTCTGTCAAATTCCTAAAGTGCCGGCTCGTTCGATGCAACCTGAGAGCAGAGGTGTTCTTGCAAGTACCAGAGCCTCTACAAGCTTTGAATCATGGCAATCCCAAAAATTGCATTTTGTGCAGATATCTAGCAAAGCCAGCCGTTGACATTTGCAGCATGGAGAGAAATGCTTGTTATGCTAAACATCAGGAAGGCTGGGGCCAGCCTTCAAACCTGGCTTGCGCATCTCTTCAGACTCATTTCATTGATACCTGCTTGCTTGTTAATAGATTGGACAACTCTAGGGGATCTGAGATTTTTTTTTTTTTTTTGTTACGCAGATGAACATTTGCTTTGGATAGCATGAATGAGTAGTTTAATACCAGGAAAATGTATTTTTTTGGTTTCACCTTGCTCACTTATAGTTTTCGGCAGATATTAACTGGACTGGAATTAATGCTACGTAGTAGCATGGGGGTTAATTATCTATTGTAAGTGGACTCCTTATGAGTGAAGGTGGGTGCGAATGTGCACTGCAATGGACGGGCACCCTGTAACAGGCATGCTCCTAGTGTTGTTAGTATAGTCATTGGCTCCCTGCAACTCTAAACTGAGTAAGCGGGTTAGAAATTGAATGAACGGATTAAACTGGGGAAGGGCTGTGGACAGAAATAGTCATAAAAAGTAATTCAGGGGACAGTGTTGGTTTTATTCCCAGAAATTCATTGGTTAATACTCACCAAATACCCCGCACCCACTTTTGTAACTGTGAGCAAATCACTCTCCTTATCAGGCTTGTTAATATTACGAGTACATATTTTGCATATTATTGTGTTAATTACTTTAGAATGGTGTCCACATTTTCTAACTTACACTAGTGCTTAATATTTATAGGAGTGATGGTGTTGCGTACCTTTATCCTGTATATGGATTCTGTAGCAGCCGTCAGGGGTTTAAGTTCATTGGAGCATTGAGCCAATACAGTTTGCCGTTTGCTTTACTTTCTGCAGATGTGACAAGTCTTCTAGCCAGGGCTTTATTTTTAGTCAGACGTTTTGCCCGGGATAGCAGCTGTTTAGGTATAGCAGATTCTATAACAGTGAAAAATGATTTCCACTCAGTTATTTCAGTAAAGATGGTACCAGAAAAGCTTTTGGACTGGCACAACATTTAGTAGAAGAAGAAAGACTACTTTGTTTACTAGTGCAGTTATGCAAGATGAGCCTTTTCAAATTTTAGTGTGGCTTCTTTTTTCTGCAGAAGAGTTTCATGCAAGGTCAAAAGCTGTAGAAATATATGAAGCACAGTGATGCCAAAAGATGCCACTTGCCATCAAAGCCTCTACCTACCTTCCTTGCCAACCGCTCATAATCTTCATGCTGTGTGTCCGTATGGTCTGTGCAATTGGACCACTCTGTGTCAACCAGGAGCAAATGCCAGAGGAACCTGAAGATTTTGTGAATGATTCATTCCATGAGGGCAAGACGTAACCATTCAGCTACTGTATGTGCCAGGACAGGATTTGGTTGTATCTGGAATCCAAAAACTCGACTCTCATTTCCTAGGGCTTGTGGTTTGCTTTTTTTAATAACCAGATATTTGTCTAACCAAACATATTCTGGTTCTATTTGAAGAATGATGCAAATGTTTTAAAAGTGTTTCACACTATGACCAATTATTTGTATTATTCTGACGTGCCACAGTAAAGCTCTAGGCTTTTATGCCATAATTAACAGTGGCAAAAATGTCATCATGAGTCATTTGCAGTTATAATAAGAAAATGGCATTAATGCATCTTCTTTTTATAGATGACTAGTTACACAACTGAATTACAGAAGTGATAATTGTGTGTTTGAAAAGAAAAATTCCTACAAATGGCGCACTAGCCAGCAAGTACAATGGACATTCAAGATTGCCTTGTTCAATAAAAATCATAATAAGATAATTAATTCTTAAGGTCATTATAATCTTTTAAGTTCAGTGTTCAACCTGCATGCATTTGTGTGTCGCAGTAGTTCCCGGCATAGTTGCTAGGTAACAGAATAGCTCCTTGCTCACTCCAGTCGTCTGTGCATTACTAGCTTTTTAAAAATAGATCTCTTGGAAAAAAAAAGGCGTTATTGATGAATAGAAAGTAATGTTATTCTTCATACAGTGTTTTTGTAATATAAATGATATATATAAAAATATATATGGTTTAATATAAAACAACGTGTTTTCTCACATATAGCTGTGTGCTAGCATATGAGCTTCACAGCGCAGAGTCAACAGTTCCTGTTTAACAGCCAGCTGACACCAAGCTCAAGGTGTACTTCTTTGCCTCTAGTGAAGATTGGCATCATTTTAATACTGAGATATTTTGCAAAAATGAGAAACTTCCTGAAGACATAAAAAACCTACGTATTTTACTATAAAAATGGTTATAACAATTTGTACTTCTTGTTTAAGAGAATGATGAACATTATTGCCAATATGTATATGTAAGCCTTATCGCTTTTTGGCGATGAATCATTCAAAAATCCAAAGTGCTCAAAGAAGGAAGAAAATCCCAGTGGGAACTGTGCAACCAGTTTTAAGCTTCATACATTTAATAAAGAAGGCTGAATGCTTTTAAATTTCAGGCAGAACTTGTAAACGTTTATGTGTGTTGCAGCCATTAAGATGCAAGTGGCTGTGATAGACATCCAAACACTAATCCCAAACATGCTCCAGTATATCTTATCCTTTGCCGTGAGTTCCTTGCAGAAATCAGCAAACAGGAGCACTGTTTGCATAAGCCTAACTGCATCGCTTTTAGCTTTTTGTTTCTGCAGTGTTGCTTGAAGGGAGAAATGTACTTTGTGAGTTTATTAGATTTCAGTTCTTAAGATATAAATATTTTGACAAGCTCAAACTATTCCTTCTGCTACTGTAGCAAGAATAAAATGAATTTCATGCTCATCTTTGAGGTAATTAACTGTGCTTCATTATTTTTTCATTGAACTGATGCTATTATAACTCCATTTTTGCACAAGCCTTATCCTTATATCCTTAGCTTTTCCCATTGGCATTGGGTACAAATTAGGAACCAGCATCAAATGGGAAACTAGTCCATCACAGGGTATCTTCATAGACTTGCTTACGCCAAGCTACATATTGATATATTTCTAATTAGAATTTCTGAGATGGCCTTCTTAGACCTTATGTATTAAAACTTCACCCCTCATGCCCTTTATGTCAAGGTTGGATTGATGGGATTATGCACCTAGAAGTACTGAAGGGCCCAGAGTATTTTGTTAATATTGTGCAAATCAGAGAATAGACAAAAGATACTGTGTGAAGACACATTTATGTTGATCATTACTTACTGTACAGTTTTCACCATGTTTTAAGACTTTTGACTAGGAAAAATGGTCAACAAGCGCTAAAAGCCTAGCTTGTATTGATTTGGAGACACTACGCAGAGCAGAGTTGGTTTTGTCTGATATGCTCAAAGCTGGTAAAACAGGTTTAATAATACGGGATAAATCCTGTTCTGGATGGCAGCAGAGGTGTTGAAGAAGAGCAATGTAAGCACTTGTGATTTTCCAGGGCTTCAGAGAGAGGCTGGCTGTTTCCATCACCGATTCTGTGAATGAACGCCCACCTCCAGTGATGGTTGTTCTTATATTTAAAGGTCCCAAAGGTGGCAGGGCTGTAACTGACATCAAACATTATTCAGGCGGGAACCACTCTACTCTAGAAATTTACTTTTTCTCCATTTACACTTGGCCCACGGTTCTGACAAGACTATGAAATCCCATTTTTTTATTAAGAGTCCTCTGACTTAGATCATGAAGTACTAGCTGGAGAGCACTGTGGTTCTTCTATCTGGGCTAGCAGTTGACATGTCCCAGATTTATTGTTTTCCACTCAAGAAAGAGGGATTCAGGTCTGGTGACTGTTAAGCTAAATTGGGAAGCCCGTGATGGTAGAAATGATTCTTAAGGGTACCCCAGAACTGAACCCAGGAGTGGTTTTAAAATCATCTAAAGCCTGGGTTGAGTGGGGATTGAAGCAGAGAAAGAGACTGTGAACATAAGAGAAAAAGAGGTGGGAGGTCAGAAGAAAGCATGTTTTGGTGTTGTGCTAAAGATGTGGACAAGCAGATAAGACATAGATTAAACATGTAATTTAAGCTGATCTCTGTATCACGTGCATCATTTTAAAAATATAAACACCATTTTTTATATATTATGGGTGTGAATAGATACCAGTACTGCCATGGTGTATAACTCTACTATCTATAGATCGAAAGACAGACAGCTAGATGGTTGGATGGATATGTGAAGAACTGTAAGAGCAAAAGGGGCATGGAGTTGGTACCCTATAGAGGATGGACCTAGAAGCGTCTGTACTTCAAAAGAGAAATGCACGTTTGCAACTCTACAGACAGTCCTAGGAGTGTCCTTGTTTGTAAACGCTGCAAGAGGTGGACATGGCACATTGAATTGATAACTGCATGAATAGTGAAGTGAGGAACAAGTCTTGAGAGAATGAAAGTACGCCTGGAGAACACTCTTCATTGCAGGCAACAGAAGTTTGCCACATGAACTCTGCAGCTTAGAGATACCAAATTAGTATAGCCTTTTTAAATAGGACACGAGGCTCAGCCATATAGGAATGTCAGGGACCATCAAAGGATGATGTCATGGGTTTGTCCAAGACTTTCAGAGAGGCCCCAGAGTGGAATTTAAAGGCTGCTTCTGGCTAGTAACCCCAAATCGAAGACTAGATGAACAGGGAAGTTTTGCTGCCTGAAGTTAGTGAGAGATTTTTGGTGTGCATTTGGTCAAAGCCACCCCACGAACGGTTCGTAAACCTGTCTAGATAGATTCAGTGGGGCAGTCAGGACTATTCGTATTTCTTTTTTTGTGTTTTGACTGGCTAAACTTTTTTATGCATTTCAGTTCTGAAGCACTTTTTATGTGTAAGGATGGTACACTGATGGTACACATTATATATACAGATTCATGTAAACGTACATTTCCCGGTGGGATAGTTTTAAAAAATTATAACAAAATGCTTCACCTGAATAAAGAATTTCTCATTTCAAATTAATGTATACCATGATTGTGCAGAAATAACTTAAACCTCAACAATACTAAAGTCATTCAAGAAAAGAAGAACAGCAACCTTAGCATTTATGTGAAGCAAGGCAATGTAAGCTTTTTTGGTTTCGTCTAGTGTCCATCTTAGCACACTCAACCATTTCCTATAAAATTTTACCAGGATAAGTCAAAAATAAAAGTTATTCCACTAGCTTTAATAGAATGTGGAAATCAGAAGCATACATCTTTATGTGATTTGGTTACATTTAATAATTTATCTTCAGTTCTTTAGTGCAGATGAAAACAAATATAACCGCTTAACTGTCACTAAGCTTATTCTGTCTGTGTATTAAATGGTGCTCTAAAGTACTTTGGAATGACATTCTGCACTAAAGACTCTAGAGAAACTTTGAGTGGAATAAAAGATTATGTGGACAGATAAAGGCAATTCCTTAGATTTTGCTTGATGTCGCCAGTGTGTAGTAACATACCAGAATATTAAGTTCATTAAGTGCTATGTGATTTTTAATATTTGTAAATATTACTACTTCAGTATAGGTTGAATACACATCACATGAGTAGCTGCAGTTGATGGCACAGTTCCTGACAGTGCTCTTAAGATGACATGAACATCTCGAGCAAAGCATGGTGAGAAAAAGCCCAGTATGTGTTGCCAAGTGCTATAAGTGACATGGAAGTAACACAGCAAAGAGTATATGCTAAACTCAGCTCCATTTTCACTAATGCTTGGTGCATATTACCTCTAAAGCGAATATTCTATTCCATGGATTTGCTTTCCTCTGTAGTGCTAATTGTCTTCTCACGATCATTGCTCATCAGCTTATAAAGTCTCAAGTGCTGTCTTGTCTTCTAGCATAAAATGACATCTAATCTTTTATTTTTATGGTGATTTTCCTAGTAGTCAGTTTTTCTTTTTTTCCCTGTAGTTTTTAAAGATCTTATGGCGTACAATCTTTTAGATTTTTTCACATTCTTAATTAAGTCAGAGATAGGATTGTTCCCTTTATGCTTGGCAAGGGCAAATTGTGTTGTTACTTTTGGAGAATGAGGACCCTGAAGACTGTCAGTGGAGCACAGATCAGTGCTGCAGAAGAGGTGGATGCAAAAGGACAAGTGAAAATCAGCAGCATCTGTCAGTCCCCATTAAATAGATATGCTTAATAAACCAATATGGGGGCCTTATGAAAGCATTACCCATCATAATCTGTGTATTTTCTTTTTTTTGCAGCTACCTATTCTTTAAACACTGTATTTTTTTGCATGTCGTTTACAATAAGAATGATATGTGTCTTGTGAAACTTAAGGGCCTTTTTTTGAAGCGACTCCTGACCCATGTTGAATGACAAATTTCACTCTCAGTCCAAATCACTGACAAATTCATTTTAAGTTTTCATTCAGTTTGGCTTTAACCTTTTGTCATTTAACCTGATTTATTTAAAGAGTTTATCAACTTTAATGACATTTCTCATGGGACTAATTATTCTTTTAATTTAGTGTGTATTCAGATGGTATAATATCAGCTGAGAAAGACTCAAAGACATACGTGACACCTTGTTCTATACTGTTTTAATAACTAGTAATGGTGTTAGTTCAGAGAAGAATTGTGTGCCTCATGAGTGACTTTGTGCATTGATTTATTCTGAATCATCGAAAGGCAAGAGCTTTATTTTAATTCACTGTAAACAGAAGGCGGATTTTGGTTCATAATGGCTGAGCCCAGAATAGACTCTTTGTTATGCATATATATGAAGGAACATAGCTAATTACATGTTGGCTTGTCTAAATGTTATCATGAGTGCTAATGACTGTTTAAGATGATTCTAGCTATTCTATGAGTCCTAAAATAATTTTAGTGCACGGGAGAAATTGTACTCTACCAAAACATGCATTCTTATTGTGTTGGACGGTGACTTAGTAATTTGTAATATGCACACAATCAGTAAAGGCACCAGCTCCACGTAAACCTGAACAGTTAGAAAATGGATATATGAATGAATGAAATCAGTACCAAGATGTTTGAAGTGTACAAAGTAAGCTATGTACAATTTATCTTTTTATTGATTTGCAAAGCAGAAACATTTTTTTCATAAATAAGATACTGAGTTTCTTTTATAAACATATAAAAACTTTTAAAGGAATACTTCAATTTTTTACGTTACACTGTGTGATTTGTAGTTATAGCTAAGGAAAAAAAATGAATTTCATGTTTCAGTGGAGAAGTGAGATAACGACAATTCTGGCAGAAATGGAGCCTACGGTGATCGACACTGGACAACAACAAACACTATCAAAAATGTCCTTTAAAATGTTTTACGTTACTCCTGTCGCATAATCCACATATCAAGTCTTAAAGCTGTATACTCACCACATACGTTTGTTTTTTGTAAAAATATTGTCAAATAAATACTACTGGTAAATGAAAGTGGTTCACAAACAAGAAGTGTGTTCAGCATTGCTCTTATAATTATATAATCTTACATCATGTAATAATACAAACCAGAACTAACCAATAGAAACACTGAACACTTTAGTAGTAATACTGTATTCTAACCTGTATTTCCTGAAACACTCTATGCAGAAATAAAATCTGATTATTTCTTTTAAGAGACAACCTTATATGAAAGACATTCATTGTAATTAACTTGTTAATACCTTAGACCCTCTCCTCTCTTTGAAAATTATTTTATCATAGTCAAATATTGCAGTGCTTCTCTGTATGGTGAAAATACCCAGGGAAAATTGCAGTTTACATAATATTCTTGACTGGTCATGCACATTTATTTTATCAAGTACTTTGATGAGTCGATTGCTTAGAGATAAAATGTTGGAAACTCTTTACTTGGTTATCATTTTGCATATATTTGCATTGAGTAAGTGCCTAGAAAGTGTCACAATTATAGATTCTGATGTAAAATTCTAATTGTACTTCAAACAGGAATAAAAACAAACAAACCCAGAGGTCTTTGGTAAACTGAGAATGCACATAAATTAGGTGTTTACCCCTGATTTCCTTCTGCTTTTACACTTTTCCCTGTCAAAGAACACTTTATTATGATTTACATAAGAGGGCATAACAAGCAAAGCCTTGCATGTAATTCATGTAAATAACAGCTGGTACAGGCATAGGATTTTCAGCCCAGTATGTCTTAGAGATAAAATAACCCAAATGGAGAGAATGTATCATGTCATAATGATGAACATCCTTAAAAAGGCCATCTATCCATTGCCAGGCAAGACCAGTGATGCCTTATTGACTGATGATCGTATGTGCATGTCTGACAAATAAATTGCAATAACAGCAGCAGTTGATTTTCATGTAGTACACTTTTCATTAGTGCATAGCTTCTGTCACATTCAACATCCATGATGCTTTAGCTTGTACTCATTGCTTGTATCTGTTTCCTACCATTTTGTCAGCCTGATAGCTTTCTATTTACTTGTGTTCTTATATGGTCAAGTATATCATCAAGTCTGTATAATTCCTAAGGTCCATGTCTGTGTTTAGTGATGTCCCAGCCATGTGATTTTGGGTCCTGTTAAGAACTCAAGAGTCACAGACTTGCATAGCAAAGGGAAGGAGTTGGATTATAAGATGCCATGATGGTAAATGGTGACATCCATAATGGCACAAGACCACTACTAATAACAATAGGGGCTTTATGATTCCAAAAGTAGTTAATGGTTAGGGCTTAAAGGCCCCATCAGGCAACAAGGGAGATGAGCCTAGAGTTGGGGGGATTTAATGTAGTCAAGAGCTTCCCTGGTGGTAGGTAGCTATGCCAAAGGAAGGTGAAAAAACAAAAGGTATGTCCCTGTGGAACAAAACAAGAAAGAGGACCAGCCACTCCACCATGGATGATAGGGTGGGTAACCTCTGTCTAGGTAACTCTAAAGGGGCTTTACTCTTAGTTGTTTTCCCTTTTGCTTCTACCTTGATTTCCAATAATCTGCATCCTTCTAAAATGTATTACTTCTGTTAGAACAAAACCCTTCATCTTCTTTCAGCCTCCTTGCCATTATTTGGATTGCTCACTAGCACCAGATTGTTCACAGTCTCTGTCGCAAACTCATGCTTTGTGATCCCCCCCTTGAAGATCGATAGCTATTTTACTTTGCAGCTGTGATATGAAGGTTTAATCGTAATTCTACTATTTGTTTACGCAGCTTTCTCTAAATCTCCATTCCATCCATTATCCAACCCGCTAAATCCTAACTACAGGGTCACGGGTGTCTGCTGGAGCCAATCCCAGCCAACACAGGGAGCAAGGCAGGAAACAAACCCTGGGCAGGATGCCTACCCACCGCAGGTTCTCTAAATCTGCACTGCTATATTATTATTATTATTATTATTATTATTATTATTATTATTTTGCATCATAGGTCAATAATAACTTAATCAGCTTTTGCCTGATTTTGGTAAAAGGCAGGTCATTTGCATATGATGAATAGACGCTGATATGAATTACTACTAATACTAATTAAGACATTATAAATTCATAAAATGTATTTATATCCTGTGTATTGTAGTACATGTTTTTTATGCCTAACACCATTTAGTAGAAGCAGGATTCCTGGAATCATGTGTCCAACATAGAGGTGACCTTTCTGTCACCAGGAAACATCCTGTTAGATTTGCTTGAAATCCCAGTGCACACAACAATTTGAAAATTTATACAGAGCATGAAATCAGCTCATTTATCAAGCATCTCCATAGAAGTGCGAGAGTTTAAATCCATCTTCATTTTTTACTGTATTTTAAGCGTCTTCACCAGCAGTAAACATTTGTAGATGTAGTCATTGAAGAGATTATGAAAACCTTGAGGGCTTTTTTATTTTATTGAAAATAATGACATTCTATGCAAGCTCAGTTTAAGCTTTAGGTGGTCTTGTGTTCTTTTTATTTAAAATAAAAGACAGCCCGCCCTCTGTTTCTTTATTCATTTTGTTTTTGTTTTTTGTTTTTTTCCTGCTCTTTAAAGATGAATTGGCTGAATGTCGAGCAGTGAAAAGAAAGGGAAAATAGGGTCAAGCATGGCTTTTTCCACAAATCTGAAAGCAGCCTCCTAGCGTTTATACTAACTCTCACAGCTTTGAAATGCAGCTTCAAAGCACATGTGCCCTCTATGCAACAATGTTATTTTTATATATAATGTTACAGCTCAAATAATGTAAAACATCTGACACTCTCTGAGCAATGAACAGGCACAGGTATGAATAAGAATGTATTGACAGTCTCACCCAAGAGCTCATTTTAAAGTGTATTTATTTCCAGACATAAGGCAAATTCATATTTTCCACATACTGTACATGGATCTGCTTTCAATTGTACAGATAAAAATGACAACATTTTGACATCAATCTGAATGACTACACTTATCGGGGGAACTCTCTGTACACATCCATGCAGACCTATCTGAATTGAGCACGCAAGGGCTGAAAATGACACATGCACATTCACACACACATACTTTGCACACTTCCCAAACAGGAACACACACATGAGAACTGAGTGGCAGAACACACTTGGGAACATAGTATGAAAGGACAACCATCTGCTCTGTGTGTAAGGTGGGCAAGTGCTCTTCATGTCCACTGATGTATGTGGTAGTTCTCGGTCTCTTCACAACGGCAAGATGAAAGCTCCAATCTAGAAATCTGTTGGTAATTTGACACTACAGTGTAATTTCCAGGTAATACGGATTCATCCACATAGACCTTATAAACGTCTCTCTATTATAATAAAAAACATCCCAGGACGAGGTGAGACTTTTTAGCCTGGGATGAGAAGTGACTTTTTCAGAGAGATACAGTTAGGTCCATAAATATTTGGACAGAGACAGCTTTTTTCTAATTTTGGTTCTGTACATTACCACAATGAATTTTAAATGAAACAACTCAGATGCAGTTGAAGTGCAGACTTTCAGCTTTAATTCAGTGGATTGAACAAAAAGATTGCATAAAAATGTGAGGCAACTAAAGCATTTTTTTAGCTGGTGTACAAGCTCTTTGCACATGTGTGTCTCTCAGCGTTTGACTAACTTGTATTGTACAGGATGCTTCTCTGTTTTAAAATAGAAGAATCTGAAAATTCAATGAAGGTTTTGAAATTGTATTCAAGATATCTCAAGAAAATGAAACTTTCTTGACAATATTCCTTGAAGAATAAGGTTGGCAAATTTCAATAAAATTGGTTCACTGGGCGCAGAGTTTGTATATGTGGACAGGCAGGCATGGCATTTGAGGTTAGGTACTTATGTGAATGCACACAAAAGGAGTTACCTGGTATTGCTCCGATTTGCTGGTATATACAATAAAAGTCCGATTCTTATTTCATTATTTTTTATTTTACAACTGAGAACATTCCATTTTTTATTGATTACAACCCTTGAGAGTGCTAGTTAAATGGAAGTAGCTTTAATGTAAAGCTATCCATGCAAAGAATTCAGAGTGTTGTGTTGAGGTTATCATCCATCTTAAGTAACTGACCTTGAGCTTTATTAATGAATTTCTCAATTGACATTTTTAAATTCCAAAACCTGATTTTTTATCATTCCTTAAAAAAATAAACAATATTGAACATTTCCCTCGGGTGACTCTGGGGCTAGTTACTTGCTCCTTTTCCGGAACGATTATGACTAATAATATTTGTATGTAAATGATATTTGCTTTAGCTATTTCTGCTATTGCATTATAGCTGCAACCTGTGCAAATGCAATGAGAGTGTACTCTGTAAAGCAGGTTACACAAAATAAATTGATTTGAAGCAACGTGAATTTCATATTTCATTTTTCACTTGATGTTAAAAAATGTGATGCAAAAAATCTTAAGCCTTGCATCTTGTAAAAAAAATGCAACATTTTGGATGAAAGTGTAGATCTTAATCTTCATGTGTAAAAAAAAATGAATTCTAAAAACAGTTTCCTGGTATATTAAGAAAAAGCACAATACTTTTTTTAAGTAGACAGACAAACAAAGATTCCATGATCAGACAGATTCTGTCTGTAATACTATTTCTAGATTGGTTAAAGAATAATTTATTTTTAAATTTGTCATTTTTTTTGCATTATCAAAGGAATTCTGAAGCAGATGATTTGATATATGACCGTTTAATAGAATTTTTCCTTTTTCCTTGGAAATTATGGGACTGTGCATTTGTTTATTTTTTTCTATAAGCCTGCTGTACATGGTCTAGCAAACCATGAAACCCTCATTAAAATAAAAGTGATGAATTACATTTTGCCTTGATCTCCTGGGACACCAGGCTGTAAGATTACAAGAGACTATAACCAATGAAACATTCTCTGAGCTTGATTATTATAACTAATTAATCTGAAAAGCATTTAGTTACTGTGAAATTAGATAGGGGCCTGGATGGCAGCAGATCGGTGAGTACTGTTACCCCTTTGGTCTAGTAGACTGTGTTTGAATCCCAGGCCAGTCACTGTCTGTGCAGTTAATGGCAGCCGGTGACTGTAAATTGCCCCATTACGAATAAGTGTGTGTGTGCGCACATGCGCCCTTTGACAGTCCAGGACTGTCATCTGCCTTGCACCCAATTCCAAGGAGATAACTGCCAGTTAACACAAGTTCCATTATAGTACCACGAGGATGTGAAAAGTGGCTATACTCCATACAGCAAAACGTAGAAGTGTGACTCCAGTGTTCCAGTGAGTACCACCCCAGTTTTAGCTGTGATTGTTTCATGCTTATCCCAGTATTTATAAAAAACTATGTAAACTGAGGCATAGAAACAGAATTTGGTATTCTAGGGATCTGCACTGGCAATCGGACGGTCGCCGGTTCGAATCCCATAAATGCCAAAAGGGACTCTGCTCTGTTGGGCCCTTGAGCAAGGCCCTTAACCTGCAATTGCTAAGCGCTTTGAGTAGTGAGAAAAGTGCTATATAAATGCAAAGAATTATTATTATTAGTTAGAAGATGATAGTTCTCTGACCTGTGACCCTGATATTGATTTTAGTGGTTTAACCATCTGCCCCAGATGAAATATTTATGTACAGTATAAAGTATAATTCCGCAGTTAGCCTAATATCAGCCGTTAAGTTATATCCACAATCATAATAAATACATGAAGAACACCATGAATGAATGTTTTTGCGTGTGTTATGTCCTATTCTTCTATTTTCAATCTCTCCTAATCTAATTACACCTGAGAACTGAGGCCTTCTCAATCAGCACTGGGATCAGGAGCCATTTTGTCACAGGGCATGTTCACTTCCTCATCTGCACTTACTCCACCAATACCAGTTTGGAGACACTGGTTAACCTAACTCACATTTCTTTGGGGTGTGGAAGGAAATAAAGAGCACAAACACAAAGGGAAGCTGCAAACTCCACAGAGATATTAAGTAACCAGGTTAGCATTCAGACCCAGTTTCCTGGAACTCTGGGGGAGCTACACTAATCACTGCACCAGCATACCACCTACATATCTGTCAGTGTATGCATTTTGATTTTTGATTTTTTTTTCCATTTTTGAAACTGGCTTCTAAATAGCCTACTAAATTCAAAGCAGGTACACCTGCCAGGAAATCACAGCAGGCTTTGCTTTATTTAAATTTAACATGCTGAGAGTGACTTTTTGTGTGATAGTTATGAATGCACGGTGTTTAAACGCAAGGTACAATTGAATGTATAATATATGAAAACATGTTTAATTTTTAATTATGATAACACTTTTTAAAAGATCAAAAGAAGCTTCTTGATTAAATTGCATTATACAGAATTGATACTGATCCAAGTCTCCGCATAGATATTTATCTTGTGGTTTAACTCATTGTGCTATTAAATTATAATATGCAGGAATATAAAGAATTATGCTTACATTTGCTGATTACGTGTGAATTTTGCCAGTCCCAGGATTTGCTGTTAGGCTCAATGACATTTTAAAGTGGATGGTGAGTGTCTGTACATGTCCTTTGATGAACCATAGGTGGCATCCAGGGCTGCTTCCAGTCTTGCTCTCTGCTTCATGTGATCCTGAAAGGAAAAAAAAAAAGATAAGACTTTCATTTTTAGGTAGTCCTGCCTTTCATACTTAATGTGCTGTGCTAAAAATTGACTTAAAAGTATAAGTTTAATGTAAGGCATATACTATCTTAACAATCTTCATTTTTTCCCAGTCATACATAGTTTGACAAACAGGAATTGAATGTCTTGTAATAACAACAACAACATTTATTTATATAGCACATTTTCATAGCATTCCAAAGAATAATAATATGTGAATTTTAATCTTGCAAGCTAAGGACCTACTGCCCACTTCAAACATATACTTCTAAGCTCTTACGTGAACCAAAGCCGCTATAAGAAGCCGCAGGGCTACTGCACTCTTATTACTAACTGGGCTCAATTCCAAGTAAAATCCTTCTGGTCCACATATGACTGCCGGGCTGTTGATCTTCCACATGTCAGTACACATTATCTTTTTTCAGGGCACGGATCATCACTTTCATATTCCACTGCTAACACTCTCAAAGATGCTAAACCCTTGTTTTTTTGGGTGAATTAAGTGGGCCAGTAACTGTGCAGTTATAGGACATTCTAGAACGTTACACTCATATTTCCAGTTGTACAGGGTTCTTATTTACACTACCAAGAAGAGCTCATCCACTCCAGCTGATAAAGTCATGACAGTTCAGTGCCCCCCAGTAGAGGGCTAAGTTAAATTTCAATAAATCAACTAAAACAGGCGAAGCCAGAGAACAGTGTCTCACTCTCCATGTAAGGAATCTTTCCACGATTAAAATAAGTTCACTACAAAGGAGTGTCAGGTGCTGAATTAGAAATACATTTCAGTAGCCTTAGGATAAAGCTGGCATTCCCAATGACATTCCAGCGATGGCGCCAAATCAATTATTTTTGTCTGGATAGGTCCAGTGGGGACACTTTGGGCATCCAAGGGAGATTACGTTAAAGGACATGGTGCAGATCTAAGACAAGATACTTTCCACATGTGCCTTTCAGCCAATAGTTCTCTGTATATTCTTGTTGGGCTATATTTTGAGGTCTATTTTTAAATAGAGGCACCATCATCTTAGCATTCCCGAGAGATGAAGTAGCATAGAAAAGATTATATTAAATAACAGGCTGTAAAACAAAAAAATATTAAGGAAGCTCTTTCAAAATAAATTTAAGTACTGATAGGACAAGAGAGTCAAAAATGTAGATAATCAATGATCGTTTTGTCCTTATAGATATTTAACTTTGACAGTATTTTGGCAATAGTGTTTCTAAAACACATTTCTCTTGACTATTTTCAATCGCATCTGCTTTAAAAGCTTTATTCAAGTTTTGGAATTTAATCCTTTCAGTTCTGGTATGGCAGGGTGTCACATTCAGGTTCCTATTCAGAGTTTGTACTCTTATTTTTTTTTCTTTTTGATTTTGCTTCAGAAGATTAAAAAAAATATAACTACTTGGCCTTCAGTGGTTTTGAGAAATCTCCACAGACTTTTCCCTGCTCACTACCCTCTTTCTCTTTTGCAGTGATGCCCCCACTCATTACACACTTGAGACCAGTCTGCCACCTGCTAGTGCCCCTTGTCCACTCACACTGGCACTCTAAGTTGTCATCTAGATGCCAGCGTAAGTTTCTCTCTACTGGACGTTCACTGTGGGATGCCCTTTTGCCTATGATACCTCTTGGTGCCTGTTCCTCTAGTAACTGCTTGCTGATAACTAGTGATAAGCGAAACAGACAGATTTCGATTTGCATACGAATTTGTTAACCTTTTACTAAAATTTGTTTTGCAGGAGATTTTACAATTGCACCATGTGAAATAACAATTTGAATAACATTTTTGGGAAGTTTTAGAAGTTTTTATTTCAGTTGGAAAACAAGGAATACCTTTCTAGTTTACCTGAGTTCTTTTCTGCATCTAAGTAAAGCATAAAATACATATCACACCAGTAAAACCAGGCCTGTTTCTGCCTCTTAGTGACATCACCATAAAGAAGTATAGTATGTTTTTCAACATGCTGCATTTTATTTCCATACAAAGACACACTAATACACTAAAGCACAACATTACTGTGTTTCTCCACAAGAAAACTAACTGCACGGAAAGCCACTGGTGCCAATCCTCCCTATCCTAGTTGAGGATATGCATACTTTTAAATGATGAGTAACAGGCAGACACATGTGGAATTGATGTATAAGAAAACTCCCAGGCAGAAAATTAAATTTCTTTCTTCTTTTGCTTGAAGAGAAACACAACTTTATTTCTTGAATTTTTAGTGAACGGAAACACCAAGTTCAACTACATATTCAATTTGCTCATCACTGCTGATCACAATAAACATCACAATATTCAAACTTTGCAGATTCTGCCCTATATAAACCAACTTCAGGACTTAATTTCCTCTAATTAGTAAGAAATTACAACCATGTTGACCAATCTATTTTTTTTCTTTTTTGTTACAGCCCTTACAAGCAACTTACTTATTATAAACTAACCTTTAAAACTGAGACATTTTGAAAAGGCTATAAAGACATAAAATAATCTCCAATGTAAATCTCCTAGTATTGAGGACCCCCTTAAATAATGCATTTGAAGATGTAATGCTGCCAGCTATTTACTCCATATATTGGGCTATCTTTTAAAAATCATGCCATCCTACTTATCAGCATCTCCCAAAAAAGTTTATTACTGAAAGGTTCTCAGAATTTTTGCAGAATAATCTTAGATCATTTCATTAGAAGAAATATTGTTTTTTTCTTTTGTGCAATCAAAGCAGGGGTGGCCATCTCCATTCCTGGAGAGCCACAGTGACTGCAGGTTTTTTGTTCCTACCCAGTTGCTTATTTAGAAGCCAGTCATCACCAGTAACAGATCTTATTTAATTTCATGGCTTGTTAGTCTTTTAACCGTACCATATTAGTTCATTCTTAAATCATATTTTTTTTTCCTTTCTAATAGAGATGGGAAAATGATACCAAAGTGTCGAAGCTTGTATCAGTCAATCTGAAGCGTGGTGAGTCGAATCACTGTGTCCGAGCTTGTGTCAAAACAGCACTGTCACATGACCAGTGATGTTTGAAGCTTCGAACGTCATCAGTGCTTCACTGCGCAGTTTATTGGGTTAACAGCATTTCGTCGGTTTGACAGTGTTGACGCTAAATTAACAGGTAGCCTATATAAAATGCATCCTTCTCATTCAACAATGTTGGGTTGTGAGGAGAGAGAGAGATTTGGAGAGCTTTGGTGACAGATGACGACTAACAGCGAAAATGGCGTTCAACAGTTAAATAGTATAAATGGACAAGGACCTTGGCAGAATAAAACACAGACTTTTCTGACCTATTACTAGTGACATGAGACTGAAACAGTGAGTGCTGCTTCAACTTGCACTCTTGAGAGCTTGCGTTGACTTCAGTTAACCACCAGATGTCACTGTTCATACTGGGGTTTCAGGGGGTTTGAGGTTTCAAAGCTTCAAATCTTTTTTGGCCCAAATAGAAAGAAGGCATCAAAGCTTCATGAGACTTTATTTTTTCATCACTACTGCCTAAAGCAGATGAGTAATTTTTAGTTTGTCACTTTCTGTTCAGTTTCCTTCTAATGAAACCAAATAGTGAATGATGAATACACACAAAGGTGGAAGTGGAGACACGCTAGATGTAGAACTGCTGTTTCCGTTGTCATTTACATCTGATTGCTAATAAGGAGCAGTTAAAACAATGAAAACAGCTGTTTAGACTAAAATATGCAATTAAGGGTTCAAAATCTTAACAAGTGAGGCAATTAAAATAAAGCAGAAAAATGTCACTTGAGCAATATGTGTTTCATCAGCAAAGAATGATTTCTCATGAAGCAATTGGGTTGGAACAAAAACTTGAAGCCATTGTTGCCCTACAGGACCAACATTGCTCAGCCCTGATTTAAAGGTCCAAGTCTTAAACAGCAAATAAATTAAATTAATTACTGGCAAAAGCTAATCACTAATTAAGAAAATGGTTAGAATGAAAACCTGTAGCCACTGTGGCTCTCCAGATCAGAGTTGGCCACCCATGGTATATACAGAATAGTGTGTAAGCTTTTTCTAGTCAATATACTGAAGTATTTCCAAAATTTTTTTTTTATTTACTGGTGAACCTTATATGGTATTTTTGGTAATTCTGAGTAAAGTATTAAAGGAGCTCAGCAAAGTGTACTTTGGAGACCTTCAGGTTTTGCTTAATGAAATTCTATCCCATTTGCATCATTGAAAAATGCTGAGTAAATTAAAATTTAAGCGAGATAATGCAGTGCCCTTTAAAAAGGAAATCTATTACTTCAGTGGAGGGAGGTAATTGCAGCATTGCACATATTAAGCCATTGTTTCATTTTCTATTAAAAGAAAATGTGCAGGGTATCATTAAAATGTGTTTTGTTTTACCACCATGTAGTGAGTGTATGAGTCCAGCTGGTGAAGCAAGCAGCATGAACAGAATAATGATAGATCACAGTCTTTAGTAAATGGTGCTTAAGGTGACTAAAGTGCAGGAGAAAGCAGATTCAGAAGATAATTATGTATTATTGAAGCTGACTTCCAAGCATTAAGGGTAGTTTTTGGTCCATTTTTAGAGTATATGAGTGTGTGTGATGTGATGTGCTCTGAAAATATTTGGTTCAAAACAGGAACTCATCCAGTCCAATGCAGGAGACACTTACACATGCTAGTTTATCTGAAGAGCACATCTTCAGGATGTAGAACAGCAAACAAATGCACTTATATACTGCCTGTTTATAATGAGCACTGTCCCATGGTGCTTTCCAGGTACAGAATAGTTACAACTGTATAGTGCATATACAGTACACACTTGGAGCACATTCAAGTTTAGTGACACAATGAGTCAGTTGTGCACAAGCGTGTCATTCCTTATACTGAACCTTATTAGACACTACACTGTCTGCTTTGAATTACCCTTCACAATCTACACAGACAGACACCACATAGGTAGTAATAATGTCAAAAATAAAATACATTTACATTACATGTTGCAGTAGGAAGTCAATAATATGTATTACCAACATACTTCATAAACAAATTTTTTATATATAACTCAAATGGCTGTTCAGTTTTTTTCCAGTCCTGTCCAGTGACTTTAGATGACTGGATTTGAATTTCCATTCGATCACTGTCTATATGGAGTCTACATATTCTCCTTGGATCCACAGGTGTTTGTTTGGTTGGTCCGATTTCTGCCCACATTCTAAAGAAATATATGGCAGTTTAACTGCTTTCTTCAAATGAGCATTACATGAACAGTTATGTACAGTGGTGTGAAAAACTATTTGCCCCCTTCCTGATTTCTTATTCTTTTGCATGTTTGTCACACAAAATGTTTCTGATCATCAAACACATGTAACCATTAGTCAAATATAACACAAGTAAACACAAAATGTAGTTTTTAAATGATGGTTTTTATTATTTAGGGAGAAAAAAAATCCAAACCTACATGGCCCTGTGTGAAAAAGTAATTGCCCCCTTGTTAAAAAATAACCTAACTGTGGTGTATCACACCTGAGTTCAATTTCCGTAGCCCCCTCAGGCCTGATTACTGCCACACCTGTTTCAATCAAGAAATCACTTAAATAGGAGCTGCCTGACACAGAGAAGTAGACCAAAAGCACCTCAAAAGCTAGACATCATGCCAAGATCCAAAGAAATTCAGGAACAAATGAGAACAGAAGTAATTGAGATCTATCAGTCTGGTAAAGGTTATAAAGCCATTTCTAAAGCTTTGGGACTCCAGCGAACCACAGTGAGAGCCATTATCCACAAATGGCAAAAACATGGAACAGTGGTGAACCTTCCCAGGAGTGGCCGGCCGACCAAAATTACCCCAAGAGCGCAGAGACGACTCATCCGAGAGGTCACAAAAGACCCCAGGACAACGTCTAAAGAACTGCAGGCCTCACTTGCCTCAATTAAGGTCAGTGTTCACGACTCCACCATAAGAAAGAGACTGGGCAAAAACGGCCTGCATGGCAGATTCCCAAGAAGCAAACCACTGTTAAGCAAAAAGAACATTAGGGCTCGTCTCAATTTTGCTAAGAAACATCTCAATGATTGCCAAGACTTTTGGGAAAATACCTTGTGGACTGATGAGACAAAAGTTGAACTTTTTGGAAGGCAAATGTCCCGTTACATCTGGCATAAAAGGAACACAGCATTTCAGAAAAAGAACATCATACCAACAGTAAAATATGGTGGTGGTAGTGTGATGGTCTGGGGTTGTTTTGCTGCTTCAGGACCTGGAAAGCTTGCTGTGATAGATGGAACCATGAATTCTACTGTCTACCAAAAAATCCTGAAGGAGAATGTCCGGCCATCTGTTCGTCAACTCAAGCTGAAGCGATCTTGGGTGCTGCAACAGGGCAATGACCCAAAATACACCAGCAAATCCACCTCTGAATGGCTGAAGAAAAACAAAATGAAGACTTTGGAGTGGCCTAGTCAAAGTCCTGACCTGAATCCAATTGAGATGCTATGGCATGACCTTAAAAAGGCAGTTCATGCTAGAAAACCCTCAAATAAAGCTGAATTACAACAATTCTGCAAAGATGAGTGGGCCAAAATTCCTCCAGAGCGCTGTAAAAGACTCATTGCAAGTTATCGCAAACGCTTGATTGCAGTTATTGCTGCTAAGGGTGGCCCAACCAGTTATTAGGTTCAGGGGGCATTTACCTTTTCACACAGGGCCATGTAGGTTTGGATTTTTTTCTCCCTAAATAATAAAAACCATCATTTAAAAACTGCATTTTGTGTTTACTTGTGTTATATTTGACTAATGGTTAAATGTGTTTGATGATCAGAAACATTTTGTGTGACAAACATGCAAAAGAATAAGAAATCAGGAAGGGGGCAAATAGTTTTTCACACCACTGTGTATGCACCCAGGATGAACTGGTTCTCTATCTAGCCTTATGACCAATGCTGTTGGTGAAGCCTACATGCCCAGATAATAATGAATTGGAATACAAGGGTTCAGAAAGTGAAGAGATGCACTGACGTACTTCACTTAGTGCTTAAACCAATGACTGCTTGAGTGGACTTCTCTGGAAAGGTAATTCTTTACTACTCTGTATGTTAAGGATATACAGTCATATGAAAAAGTTTGGGAACCCCTATTAATTCTTTGGATTTTTGTTTATCATTGGCTGAGCTTTCAAAGTAGTAGGTAGATAGATAGATAGATAGATAGATAGATAGATAGATAGATAGATAGATAGATAGATAGATAGATAGATACTTTATTAATCCCAAGGGGAAATTCACAACTAACTTCCTTTTAATATATTACATGCCTTATGGAAACAGTAGTATTTCAACAGTGACATTAAGTTTATTGGATTAACAGAAAATATGCAATATGCATCATAACAAAATTAGGTGCATAAATTTGGGCACCCAACAGAGATATGACATTAATACTTAGTTGAAAATCTCTCCAGTTCAGTTAAATTTGATGGCTGCCGAGCATGGACAGCCTGCTTCAAATCATCCCATAGATTTTCGATGATATTCAAGTCAGGTGACTGTGACGGCCATTCCAGAACATTGTACTTCTCCCTCTGCATGAATGCCTTTGTAGATTTCTAACTGTGTTTTGGGTCATTGTCTTGTTGGAATATCCAACCCCTGCGTAACTTCAACTTTGTGACTGATGCATAAACATTATCCTGAAGAATTTGTTGATATTGGGTTGAATTCATCCAACCCTCGACTTTAACAAGGGCCCCTGTCCCTGAACTAGACAGCCCCACAGCATGATGGAACCTCCACCAAATTTGACAGTAGGTAGCAGGTGTTTTTCTTGGAATGCGGTGTTCTTCTTTCGCCATGCAAAACGCTTTTTGTTATGACCAAATAACACAATTTTTGACTTATCAGTCCAAAGCACTTTGTTCCATAATGAATGTGGCTTATCTAAATGAGTATTTCCATACAACAAGCGACTCTGTTTGTGGCGTGGAGTGCAGAAAGGGCTTCTTTCTCATCACCCTGCCATACAGATGTTCTTTGTGCCAATTGTGCTGAATTATAGAACGATGTACCTGGATTATGTGAATTTCCCCTTGGGATTAATAAAGTATCTATCTATCTATCTATCTATCTATCTATCTATCTATCTATCTATCTATCTATCTATCTATCTATCTATCTATCTATCTATCTATCTATCTATCCATCTATCTATCAGATACACTATCTGCAGCAAGATGTTCTTGCAGGTCTTTGGAGATGATCTGTGGGTTGTCTGTAACCATTCTTACAATCCTGTACATAGGCCACTCCTGTATTTTTCTTGGCCTGCCAGACCTGGGTTTAACAGCAACTGTGCCTGTGGCCTTCCATTTCCTGATTACATTCCTTACAGTTGAAACAGATAGTGTAAACCTCTAGCATAGCTTTTTGTAGCCTTCCCCTAAACCATAATACTGAACAATCTTTGTTTTTAGATCTTTTGAGAGTTGCTTTGAGGATCCCATGCTGTCACTCTTCAGAGGAGAATCAAAGGGAAGCACAACTTGCAATTGACCACCTTAAATACCTTGTCTCGTGATTGGACACACCTGTCTATGAAGTTCAAGGCTTAACGAGCTAATCCAACCAATTTGGTGGTGCAAGTAATCAGTATTGAGCAGTTACATGCATTCAAATCAGCAAAATTACAAGGGGACCCAAATTTTTGCACAGCCAGTTTCTCACATTTGATTTAATTTCATACAATTAAATACTGCTTCACTAAACATCTTCACCAAAAATCACTGTTATCTTTTTTGTTGAAAGTAAATTATTATGCAGGCTGAGAGGGGTTCCCAAACTTTTTCATATGACTGTAATGTAACTCCATGAATGGACCAGGTTAAATGCTGGGAACTGCACTGTGCAAAGGTTGTTTTCCTTACAGTGCCTCCTTCAAGCCACATCGACGACAAAATAATCACAACAGTAAAAACAAATCATGTCACAAATAATTAATTTTATACTTAAGGTATTATTCTAGGCTAGGTGACCTACTAATAAGTTGACAAAGACGAACACAGCATCTAGCTGAAGTGTACTTGGTGCTCCAGCTGTTATCTTCTCCAGATGTTGTCAGAGAAGTTTTGCAGAAGTTTTGTAATGTACAGTCGCCAGAAAATTTAAAGTTGGACAGGGCAGTGGTTGCTCTAGCATGTTTGGGATCCAGCAATAGTGGGGTTTCCAAAGGCTATGGTTTGCTAAAAGTGTGTTTTTGTTTGTTTTTGGTATTTTTTCTTTTTATAATTTTAAGGTAAAATTGGCCTGGTACAATACACCAATCAGCTTGCAACTAGGAACTTCACCCCCTTTTGCTGGAAATCTCTGGGCAAAAGGAATGTTTTCAGTGATTCTCCAGGCAGAGACTAAGAAATGCTTTTCTCACAGACAGATACAGAAATAATAATTAAAACAAAGGAAAAAATTTGCAATAAAAAAGGTTAAAGCAAGTAATATAATAATCTCATCTCATCTCATTTTCACAACTTTTCCTGCTGATGGTTGTGCTTAATATAATAAAATTAATAAAAAATAATAAGTAGAGGCAAAATATGCATTGTGCATGAAAGATTAATATTTCATAAGCAAGTTATATGAGTGCAAAGCTTACTGAATACCCAGACCACACTGACACATTGAATACTAATTGGACTTCATGGCTGCTCACATATGGCTAGCTAATGTTGAACACCCTGCTATTGTGTGTGACTTGTCAAGATTAATGATATTCATTTCTTTTTTCTTTCTTTAGCTAGTTGTAGGCAGGCACATTTGTCACCAAGAACATTTAAATCTGTCGCTGCTAGAGCAATAGTACATTATGTTTTAAAATTTTTTCCTTTGTTCTATAAATCAGCTAAATTTTGCATTTGTTCCCCAAATATTTCATTATTTGTAGCTGTATTCATTTTCAAAATGTGTTCCTGGATTCCTTAGATGAACCTATAAAAAATTATCTGCTCCACCTGTACAATACATTGTATTGTTTGAAATACAAGTCAAGAGACATTGTAGCGGCATCCTCTCCAGGATCCCAAAATCAAACAACTGTTGAGTTGGCAAGGTAGGATCCAGCATTGGTCAAACACTGAACAAAAGAAATTCCTCAGTTCCGAAAAGTACTATTTAAAAATTTTTTTGTGAAAATATAAAAAAGACTGCAGTGGGCTGGCGCCCTGCCCGGGGTTTGTTTCCAGCCTTGCGCCCTGTGTTGCCTGGGATTGTCTCCAGCAGACCCCCGTGACCCTGTAGTTAGAATATAGCGGGTTGGATAATGGATGGATGGATATAAAAAAGAACAATTCACAAAAAGTTAAAAAATTATTACAGAGAATAAAAGGAAAAAAGGTTTCTTGCCTGTTTGATTACAATCTTAGCTTTTACATGTTAAACTTCAGTTACTTTCTATAATTAAAGGTTGTGTTACTTTTTTATGGCAAACTTACATAGGCTTCACTTCAGTGCTTCAGTCCATTCAGTATGGTTAGAAACTGTTTGCCTTCCATGCCTTACCAAATGCAAGGCAAATCATAAATTGAACTAGTCTATAGTCCAGATGATAAGAAATAATTAAAAAATTCTATTTACAATTTAGCTTATAGGGGTAGTAATCAAACTTTCCATTGACTATGCACTAATATATAGGCAAATGTTTTAACATAACTAGGAAAATACTTCTAGCAATTTAACATAAACTAACTAACTAACACATGGCTCTTACAGAAATTGTTGTTAAAGCTATGTAATGTACAAGTGAAGCCACTTCTAGGTAGCTGTGTACAGTTTTCAGCTGCACGTTGTCTGTCCTCGCACTCTTGCTGTCACGTCTGTCTCCTGCATTGGCAGCATGTATCAAGGTACACCTTTTAGTTAATCAATGAAAATATTTAAACAAGCATATTGTCTTCTTTTCTTTGAACTGTGCCCTATCTCTGACTCCTGGCAACTTGCTGCTTTGCTTAACCTATATGACTTGATTTTCTGCCACCATTGACCACAAGCTTACCATGACTTTGTCTTTTGATGAGTTCCCTGCTCCTTGGGTTAAACTTCTACTGAAAAAATATTGCTGTTGACTTTTCCTGATCCCGACTAGTCAACTGCATACACAAAACTATCTAAATCTGAGGTATTTGAAAGATGTAAAGGGAAAAACACTGCTCAGACTTGATAGGCTAAAATCGAGCAAATTACTAGGACCAGATAATATTTATCCTCAAGTCCTTAAGGAGGTTACAAATACATATACTGTATAAATCCTTGATGCATATTTTAGGAATTATAAAGAAAGAGACTGAGCAGCACATGGCAAGAATAGGCATTTTACTGAATAGTCATCATGGGTTCAAATGAGAGAGGTTGTGTTTTACTAACATACTGGAATTCTATGAGGAAGCAACAAATGGATATGGTTAAGTTGGTTCATACTCGTATGATATTTGTCTTGACTTGAGAAGTTGGTTTAGTTGGTCATCAAACTAATGTAGTGGGAGTTCAGGGTATAGTATGATAAACATAGGAAGCAGGGGTTTATGGTGTGAGGAACCTTATCTAAACCTATGTTTATAGATGATGCCAAGCTAGTTGGATAAGCAGGTAATCTAGAATCCATTGAATCATTAAAGAGGGACAGATTTGTGGCAGGTGAAATTTAAAGTAAGTAAATGTAAAGTACTACATGTAGTAGGAAAGTAAAAATTTTATATTTGAATACACAATCAGAGGTCTGAAAACTGAAAGTATGCCTTAAGGATTTAGGAGTTGTAGTGGAAACTTCACTGTCAACTTCCAGACAGCATTCAGTAACCATTAAAAAGATTAACAGAACATTAAGTTATAGAGTGCCCTGGTGTGTAGAATACAAGTCCAAGAAGGTTATGCTCAAGCTTTATAATGCACTGGTGAGGCCTCATCTGGAGTACTGTGTGCAGTTTTGGTCTCCAGGCTACAAAAAAGGACATAGCAGCACTAGAGAAAGTCCAAGTAAGAGAAACTGGGCCAATCCCAGACCTTAAGAGTTATGAGAAAAGATTAAAAGAGCTGAGCCTATACTGTTTAAGCAAAAGAAGATTAAGAGGAGACGTGACTGAAGTGTTTAAAATTATGAAGGGAATTAGTACAGTGGATCGAGACTGTTATTTTAAAA
>JANRMT010062792.1:10257717-10296703 GCA_026402145.1 Polypterus bichir lapradei
TACACGGGAAGTTGGAGAATTAGTGATGAGTCAGTCAGTCAGTCAGTGAGTCAGTGAGTGAGGGCTTTGCCGTTTATTAGTATAGATTTAAAGGTGTTTAATTCATTGTACCCCTAAAGCTTCAAAACAGCTTACATGTAATGCATTTTGTTGCTAGTTTTAAAAGTTTAACATAGGGGCTATATTCTGGCCGAATGTATTAATTATATCAAACTATAGACCATTTTCTTAGTTTATTTTAGTCACAATTATCATTAGATGAGCACGCTGTTCACCAGAGGCCATTAGCTACTGTATATCTTATGTGTAGTTTCCTGTCTTACCTAAAGTGGATACAAAAACATATTAAGTGTAATTATTTTATTTTTGATTGGAACTGGTATTATAATGATGAGTTATAGCATTCATCATTCAGCCCAGTTTAACCAGTAATTAAAACAAACCAAGTCTATTGTTTATTGTGCTGCATTAAAATGTTTGTTACATATTGCCAAGAGAAATTCAGGCAAAATGCACTGTATCAGAATAATTTATATGTTCCTTTTTATCTATTAAAACATTTTTATTTATCAAATGTTTGTTTATATTCTAGCACTCCCACAAGTACATCCATGTGGTTGAAAGCTATTTTTATATTACAATGTCTGTAATGAGAGGGGATTTGCACACAGTGCATCTCAAATAACTTATTTTTGTGCCACACTTGGTTGAGCAAAATAATTTCTGAATAGATCTAAAATGACTAATATAGTAATGAAAAATATCATCAGTGACCTACGGGTTCAGGAAATCAGTTTAAATCAATGATCTAGATAATATACATTTTATTGAAATGCCTAAAATGTGACTTCTTGAAAAATTAAATGGGGAAAGAATATAATGTATGCTGTGGTTTGTCAACCATTTTATTTGTAAATGATAATTCTTTCCAACTACATAGAATGTTGAAGATAGACTATTGTTCATAAGTTGAGATTGGTTTCCATTGCCTCTTTCTTTGTACTACAGATGTGGTTTTCTTACTAGTCATGTCAGGTAAGTTAATAGCTCGGTTTCAGTCTAAGACAATCTGAGTAAATTTGCTGCAAAAGAGTTTTGACAGTATTTTTAAAGATTAGAAACAGTGCTTTTGTTTTGATTGACTTGCTGAAACTTAGCAGTCAAGAATCAAGGCACAAAGTCAATGATGTTATACATTCTCTAAAAAAATGATCAGTTCTTGGGATTAATAAGCGGCTGTCTGGGCCCTCAGACATCAAGGTGAACAAGGTAATTCCTTCTGCAGTTTAATATACATTGTAATGAAAAATATCATGATTTATGATCCTATCAAAGGAGACAAGCAGACTACCATTTAAAGGTGCCTGGATCCTGGAATTCTGAAGTTTGTTCGTAAAACAAAATTATTTTAATTCAAATATTTGACTTCATACTTTGTTTTCACCTTTACAGCCTTTTATCATTCTTACATTCAGTCATTTACCTACATTGAAAGCTGATTTTTATCATGTTATACAGAAATAATTTTGCTTTAACGTCAATAGATGAAATGATGCAGCTACTCATTGCGAACTTTTCACCTTGTTTTGATGATGCAAAGTACTGTTACTGACAAAGAGAAAGTGTTAGCTATAATCTGAAGTAAATGTGTTTTAAAATCAAACACATTATTGGGAGGGTGACGCCCAATATGGAAATCCTGACTATACCACCTAGTGGAAATAGGGGCACTCGGACCCCTGCAGCAAAAGAAGTTTTCGCACCCTTTTTCTTCCCTTTTTTCGGTTCGAAATCTGGGACTCAAAGACAGGCACAAGCAATGCTGCAATGGCCAATCAAACCACTTTGCAAAATGAATTAAAACATTAAAATACTGAAAAACCCTTAAATAAACCTCCCTTTTTCCTTCTCCTTTGTTTCACACTTGGTAGTCCCCAAAACAGTCAGTGTCCCCTGCAGTCTTTAGCCTGATCCTCCAGATGACCCACTCTGACATTCCTGCTGTCCACTTGAAAGTCGTCCTCCTCTCAATGGTAAAGCTGCAAAAAATAAAGGATGGAAGCATCTAAACATCTGAAACTGAGCCACCAGTACCTAATTGAATGCGGTGCCAATTTGCCCATGTCTGTGACCCAGACACCAGGTTTCTAATACTTATAGCCCATGACTTCTTGCTTCCTCTCGGAAAACCACACAAGTTTTAGCTCCTGGACCACATGGTCACAATCCTTCGGAAAATGAATATGCATTGCTGGCTCCACTGTAGCCACTGCCATCTCTTCTAAGCCATCCTTTCTTTTTATTCCACTTCTGTTCTTTTCCTTTCGTGCCCTTCATTGAAGCAAATCTGGCAACATTCCGTCCTCTTTCTGCTTCAAAAATTCCTCCTTTTTCCTTGTTAGTTGTACCTTTCATTCTAATTCCCATCCAGTTAAATACAAGTTCAACACACGTGAAAATACCCAATCAATTAAATACAAACAGGTAAAATCAATTAAAATCAATCAAAAAAGAATACACACCAACATGTAAATTTACCAGACCAAACAAAATATACTTTAAAAATAAAAAGAACCCTCTGTGCATTAAAATACTATGACGTTTGCACAGCATATTATCATTGCATTCATCTATTCGACTCATTTAAGGAAATTCCTAGATGATCCCACAGAAGTAACAGAAAAGCTTCTTGACTACAAGGTGAACAGGAATAAGTAAATAAAAATACATTTTTGTAATTAGAGAGAATAAAGAGATCCATCTGCACTCCATGTCTTTTATGGTTTGCCCTGTCAGTTCTTGCAGTTTTATATGTGAATCTAAAGGTACAGATAAAATAAACACTCCAGTAATGTTAGTAGAGAGGAAATGTTCAGGTCATCTGTAGTTGCAAGGTTATCTGCCCAAGATAGCCCAATAACATAATTTGAGCTGAGTGACCTTCAGGAGTTTGCTGCAGAGAGAGAGAGATCAAAAAAAAGATGAGGCAAGGTAAGGCAGACATACATCACAAACAAAGCCAGAGGCAGGAATGGACACACAGACAATCATAAACTTGTTCACACAGTCTGATGATCAGCCAAAATGGTAAACTGGCTTAATGGCCAGTGACACAGGAAGAATGAGAGCAGAGAGAATAAGAAACGCAGAGGACTTGAGTATAAAGAGCTACAAGAACAGGCTTATAAACGTAGCTCTTTAAACGCTGTTTTAATGAACATTGATCTATAGATCTACAGTTGCAGTTGTTAAGAAGATTGTAGGTAAACCAATGAAGAATAGAGTCAAAGCATGTGACCCTCAGGTTGGCAGTAGAGATGAAAAGGAAGATGTGTTTTGGTTGCAGGCTGTTGTAGGTGATGTCTAGGGTGCCTCAGAAAAGATCATTGTAATAGTATTGACTAGAATGCTCATGTTGGAAACCTTAAATACCAGATATGTTGAGGATGAGAGAATTTTGGAGTTTGGAAATGCAATTTGTGAGGCACTGTTATGCATGCCTCATTAATTAAAAGTTTACTCTTATAACCTAGATTTAAGAGTGAGGTTTTAACAATGTCAATATATCCATATAATATTCACAAAATAAACCATGATACATTTATTATACAGTGTAATTTATTATATTACACATACATACACTTTCCTAATAATATAAAAATACTAAGGTGCTTCGCCCCCCTGCTCGCTTTGCTCGCCAAACCTGGCCTGTGCTACGCGCCTGCCACTTCACGTCTCTGCCGTTCGCGTATGTGGATTTCACTTTCAACAAACAACAAATCTTTTAATTCTCGCAGATATGTCTCTTCATTGGGAAGAAAAACTGCTTTTCCCTGATGGCAACACAAATTAGACGATCTACAAGTCTCCGACTTGAAGTTTAAATCCGAACGATATATTGGATCTCTTTTTGCGGTTCCATTATTTCACTGAGTAATAATTTCCATTTGTTTGCACTAACGCGATCTTTACTATCATTTTTTTGAGACTTTCGAATTTTTGTACTTTCATTATCTCTAACCTGCTCTGCATGTGTATTGCACCAAAGTTTTTGAATTCTTTACAATGTTCTACTTTGTCATGTACTCTTTGTCTTTTATTTCCGGCCCTGGGCGTGGTTAAATCTCTTGGCACAATGTCTCATCTCGCGGGACGTGAAAGTATCTCTCTGAAAAAGTCATGTCTCCTCCCAGGGTAAAAAGTCATATCTTGTACCAGGATTTTTTATCATAATAGAGAGATATAAAATAGTATATAAAAAAGTATGTTTACTTGGGCATCATCAAGATATCAATTAAGATCTTATCTGTAGATAAAAGTGATGGAAAATAATGAATTTTATTGATCACTCCTACTGCAACTGCCACATATTCCTTCAGTTAGTAACATAAAAAGCCCTTAAATTCCAGGGCCAGGAGTCACCATCCATTCATTTGACAAAAATAAATAAAGTTTCTCTAAGAAACAACAGAGAAAACAAAAAGATAAATGAATTTGTATCCCAAGCAAATATGCTAATATAACTAAAAATTCCAACATAACTGTTTACAAATGATTTTTATTTCCCCATCCTTTCTTACCAGCACTTCAAGCTCCTATCTTCTAAGTTGCATTTCATGCTTCCCCCACCCCCCTCCCTTCCAACAGCATTTTCCATTCAAAAAAGAAAAAACCAAACCCATATCACTGCCCACAACTAATAGTTCAAGCACACACTAGTGGCATGATATGACATTTAGAATAATCTTTGACGAAAATGGGCCATTCAGCCTAACAAAGCTCGCCAGTCCTATCCACTTAATTCTTTGAAAAAAAAACGTCAAGTCTAGTTGTGAAAGTCCCTTAAGTCTTACTGTGTTTCACATTACTTGGTAGCTTATTCCAATCATGTATGGTTCTCTGTGTAAAGAAAAACTTCCTAATGTCTGTGTGAAATTTACCCTCAACAAGTTTCCAACTGTGTCCCTGCGTTCTTGATGAACTCATTTTAAAATAACAGTCTTGATCCACTGTACTAATTCCCTTCATAATTATAAACACTTCAGTCACATCTTCTCATAATCTTCTTTTGCTTTAACTGAAAAGGCTCGGCTCTTTTATTCTTTCTTCATAATTCATCTACTGTAGCCCTGGAATGAGCCTAGTTGCTCTTCTCTGTCTAGCTTGTGTCTGGTTCTTGAGGTCTGCTGTAGCTACAGGCTTTTGCTTTAACCAAAATTTTAACCAGAACCCATTTATTTACTACTAAAGCAATATGTTTTGAGCTTAATTTTAGTTAACTTGTTTGTTACAATTCAGAACCCTTAATTGCCTATTTTAGTTTTGAATGGTGCCCAATTTCTTAACCGGCCATCAGTTAATAACAAGGAGCCACCAGCTCTCCAGCTAACTTGCTTCCATTTAGACCAGTGTATATGCAGAATGAAGCATCTGTGTTAATACAATTCTTTGAAATAAATTAGAGAGAAGATGGAAGGACCAAGAGATACAAACCTGTTCAGGACCATAAAACATATAGATAATGTTCTCAGAAAACGAAAAATCTACAATTTAATAAGGATTCGTCTAGGAAGAATGAAAGCGCTAACAAGTCATATAATTAAATATCAAGTTTCATTACCTACTAGGCCTGGTTTCTAATTACGAAAATGGTTGCAATGAAAACCTGCACCCACTGAGGTTCTTGCAAGTACTCTTGGTATCTGGGCTGCTCAGTGGAAATGCTTGTGTGCAGAACAATGTTTAAGAAGGATAGCAAGTTAATAAGATACAAGTCTGGAGATACAAGGGCCACAAAAGCCTGTTTGTTGGTGAGGGTATTTCATCTGAACATGGTGAAAAATGTGAAGGTTGTTCATCACATCATTACGTCAGAATCTTTTAATCAGAAGTATAAAGAAAAGTAAGAGGAAATATATACTGAGGCAGAAGGTGTGGAGATTGGAAGATGAGAGCATGAGAAGTAATTTTGCTGAAATATTGATGACAAGATTGAGTAAAGCTTCACAAGTATATTCAAAACAACAGAAGAAGTCTCCAGTTAGACAAAAGGACTGCTCAAACACAAGAAAACCTTGTTGTGGACTGCTAAGGGAGAGATGTCAATTGAATATAACAGGAATTGCTATAAGGACTGGCAGAAAAGACAGGTATAAGGTGGCACAGAATTATGTCAGAATGAAAGCAGTTGAGAGGGCACAAGAAGCTAAGTGATAGGAGTGAACTTGCTCCAGGGTGAATAAGGGAAGAGAAATGTGTGTAGGATCACAAAGCAGTTATCAAATGAAATAAAGGATCTAGTAGGTGTGAATTACTTCAAAAATGCTGAAGGGGAGATTGTAATTTTGTAATTGATAGTAATGGAGCTAACAGTATTCCTGCACAAAGTACGTGAAGAAGTTGTTGAATGAAGAAAACAATTGGAATAATGATGTTTATTGTGAGAAGATAAGTAAGACTAAGCTGAATGCTTTCAAAAGAGAAAGTTGCAACAATGAAATGCAAAGAAGAAAATAAGTAAAGCAGCCCTTCTGGAGTGGTGTTGGAAATGTTGATGGCAGCACAAGGCTCTGAAATTAAATTGTTTAAGGCCCTGTCTGAAGGTAGAATTTCTGAAGGTTGGAAAAAAAAATTGTGTCGATTTCAGTATGCAAACGAAAGGGTAATCAGCTATTAGTGTGGCTCGTATTGATTGGAGCTTAGTGAGGAAGTGAGGGGGGCACTGAGAATGTGGTTAGTATCTACAGTGATGTCAGTGTATCATGAAGCGTAAATGGAGATGGTGAAGGTGAGACTGCATCAGAGATCTGGTCTGAGTCAGTTGCTTTTTATATTAGAGATTCTTTTTTTCAATCTCAGATGATGCATTCCTCTAGCAGTAAACAACCAACTAGCATATCGGTCTCTCCCTTTATCTGTCATGGCTACCTTTCATATCCACTTTGGCCCCCATATGTCCCGCTTATATTCATTCATGCAGGGTGATTGCACACACCATCAAGTGCAATAAAAGTACCAGTAGTGGTCTGAGTGCAAATGAATTCTCTCTGGTGTGTGTCGACAACCAAGTCATGCATCTTTGTAAATTTATGTATTTGGAACATTCTTATGCCTATTTTTTGATGTTTTTAATTGGTCTTCATTAACGGCTTATGTTAGGAATGAATGAAGAGGTGTAACATGGTCCAAAGTAGTGAAATCACCTATTTACTGAATGTTTACGTATGTGGCACACAACTACTAAATAACCTCAGTAACACATTCAGAATACTACTGAGGAGCAGTAAGGCCATTTCTCTACTAAATCGCCTTTTTTCCCTCAACAAACACTTCAAAGTCAGCTGCTCTGCCCTGGTGTCAGCTGTTAATATGCACTGCAAAGAAGCTGACGTTTGCTCGCCTTGCTGATAGAAACACTTTTTTTTTGGACTTGTAAGTGATTATTTTCTCATATGGAAATGTTTTCTTCTGAATACTTCAGCTCTTTTCATTTAAGAAGTTAATCTTTTTTGCTTTATCTCTATTGCCAGTATAATGCATATTGTGCTGCTATGTTTCTTGATGGAGGTCCTCATTATAAAAGGAGATGTATTAATCAAATTCTGGTTCACTAATATTTTGTGGATCTCATCACTGGTAAAATGTAAAAGTTAACGAAAGAGATAGAAAAACACAGTAAACATAGCTTTGGCATAATTCATTGTCAGCTACTGTATTTATGAGAGGCATTCATAGCAGATTCCTTATCACTCATTGTTGTACGATAACTGTGATTTTTACAAATAACAATGTTGTCAGGTTTCTACCTTCAAAAACAAAAAAAAAAAAAATATGGTAAGAGCTTAGAAGCAGCTGTCAGGCTTCAGCTCAGCTGATATTTTATCAAAACACTAGACCTTGAGCTTCACTGCTTACTGAGAAGTGGAGTGGGGAGGCAGAGAGGCTTTTTGTTTTATGTCTTTTCTCCATTTTTTTTTTCTCTCAAATCCATTTCTGCCAGATGTAAAACATGGGGGTACATGAAGTACTAGTGCAATAAAACATCATTTTGATTCATGCTTTTAGTGTTACTCGCATGACAAAACTCTAATACTAATGGCTTCCTTTTCTCTTTTGATTTTTTTTATTCAGGTTTTAAAGATAAGCCTTTTAGGGCACAGAAAACGAATACTAGCTTCACTCGGAGACAGACTACACGAAGATCCGCCTCAGAAGCCTCCAAGATCTATTACCTTGAGGGTAAGTTTAGTCACAATTAATGTATAAAATATTAAGAAAACTGAGCAGATGCTGACTGCTTATAGCTAAAGCCACCATTTGGCTTTTCAAGGGGCCTTAATGAGCAGTTTTACAGCCATTCTCTTCTGGCTTATAATGTTCAATAACCCCCAGTGATTTTTTTTTCCATAGCAAGAATATTAAATTAAATATAGTCAATATACATTATTCACACCTCTGCTTCTGTCCATCAAATTCATAAGCACACCGTGTTTATAAATCCTTTTCTTCAGTGCTCAGTGAATTTGAACAAAAAGAAATATGCTTTAATCAATAATAATTTTGCAGAGCATGTATATGTTACCAAAGGCATTAGCTGTAGACTTTTTACTTGATGAGTTTTCAAAGTATATGGAGTATGGTTTGACTATTTCCATGTCATTTTCTTTCTGTCAGTTTAATGGGGTTAACCAGTTACCCTTAAAATTTTGGGGATATTGGAGTTGAAGTTTTTATGACCAGTTACCCTTCCTGACAGCAATCTCGTAGTCACCTTTTATGACACATAAGAGACAGTGACCTTATTCCAACCCCAGACCACAGGAGTATTATGAGTAATGTATTACTTAAATTAAATATAACTGTAATTTAGTGAACAGCCAGTAAGTCAATTTTACATTCTTTACAAATAATTATTGATACTTGAATCTACAGTATTCAGAATCTCAAGCATAGTTAAGTCTTTTGACCTGGAATCCATGCAGATTTAGTTTTTTCTTCTCCAAGATCACTGGAGTTTTCTCTTATTTCTTATTTTATTTTTATAACATTTAAAAACTTAAAAAACAATTCTATTTTTAAGGATTCTGCATCTCTTAACTATGTCTTATGTACTGTAAGTATGCATTATTTATTTTTGTATACAATTTATTCATTATTATTCCTATCTAATTTTAATTTGCTTTTCTTTGATTATAGTAATTATTTCATTTGACATATTGTAAGCACTTTGAGCAACAACCTTTGACTGAAAAACTGCTACAGAAATAAATGTTTTTGTAGCACTCCAAAACAACTGGTGCCAGACAACTGTATAGTATATTTAAAAACTCAGAGGGTGTATATACACACAAACGCAGAGAACATCTCTCTACTCTGTTCTACTCTCTCTAGTTGTTGCCCTCTTTCCTTTTAAGTGATTCCTGCCAGGCAGAATATATTTTCATCCTTTGGCCATTTTTATTGTCAAAGATTACCCTCAAAGTGGATGCCTTGTAGTTTCGCACTTTTTTGAGACAAAATATCCCCTTCATTTATCAATTGCTGGAAGATGCCCACGGGAACCTAGTGTTGTTTTCGCAGTTGCCACTTTCACTGCTGTTTTGGTTGATACAACTTACCAGTGCCAAGTTAGAAGTTTCATGCTCAGCCCCAATATTCTTAAAGCCATGTAGTTAGTTTTGGTTAAGGGCATCATTGCCTAGACATAAATTTTTTTAGATTTTTTTAATCCTCTCTGAATTGCATCCATTACTAATTTTCAAACTCGCTGCTCCACCTAATTTGATTTTACAATTTTTTGTCCAATGGGAATAAAATCTATAAACTGTTTGGGCATATACTGGCTTCTTTTCCATGACATCTCCTTTTTGGTATCTTGTAGGTCACAGCCAAATATATACAGTACTGTATTTAAATAGTCCCAGCTACAGCTCAGTAATAGTAAATCAGTTATTTCTTTAAAGAATATTTCACCAGCATGTAAACTCTGCTTCTCTGCAGGAATGATAGAACATGTTTTTTTAGTAAACTGTAGTTACTACAGAAAAGATCTTAGCCTTTTTTCTATTTTGGCTACTCGTTATGCTTAGAATTATTTGAACTGTATTGATCTAATGCTGTTGTCTGGAAGAAAATTTAGTAATGTAGCAAATAGAGGTCTCCCTCGGAGAGTATATTTAAAATATACTTTTATCATCGTCACCTCTGAGGCCTTTAAGCAGATGCCATCTTCCTTTGCCAATGTATGTGACTAAGAAAACAAATTCAAAAAGGTGAAAGCTTCTAGCAGTGCAGCAGCACAATATGTATTTCTTGAGATTAAAATGCAGTGTCATTTGGGAAAGCATGATGGAATTATAACAGAAGGCAAAATTAATACTCTTACATCCAAGTGGAATGAGCTTAGTTCAGAATAAGTGCTCAACCCAGGGACCCTTGAAAATTAAAATACAGTAATTCCCCCAAATCCTACCTTTGATTTGGTTCTTGCCTCTGTGTTTTGCTGCAAAATGGGATGCTTGGTCATCCGCTTGCTAGGCTTGGCACTGATGAGCATTTTTGTTTTCTTGCCACAACTATGGCCCTGTGCTCTGTTAAAGTGTACTGTACACAGAAGTATTTTTGCTCCCAAAAACTGTTTCATCATAATGCAACTAGAATTCGATTTTTGTTTTTTTTTTTCTTAATGTTCAATTCTGTGGATCTTTATTGCAGTTAGAGATAAGCAAAACAATTGTATTTTCAGTGAAACACAGAGTGTCATGTCATTAAATTTGCAAAGTGCACTTTGTTTAATAACAAGTACAACTCATACCACCTGCATATATGTTTTCATCTCATCTGCTGCCTTTTACTTAATGTGTAATGGCAAGGCAAAATTTATTCTGGAGCAAAGCATAGAAATGTGGGGTACAGCTAGAGAGCAGTTACCTGTAAGCACTTCAGAGGTACTTCTAAAATCTGTTGGCCTGAGTGTGTGGCCACAATGCTGACAGAGGCTGTTTAAAGATCAGGGTGACTCTGGAGGGTGGCCGAGGAAGGAGACAGTGATTAAAGTTGCAGAATAAGCCTTAGGAAGCAATATATCTTGATACTTGCTTGATTTGGATGTCTCTTTTTTTTACAATTTGTAGTGTATGTATATGTTTGTCGGCACAGGTGACTAAACTGTTCAGTTTTCATATTAATTGGAACAGAGAATCCATATAGTGCAGGTGTCCTGTCCATTACATTAATTTTTATTATTAGTTATTTTCTTCACTATTTTTGTTATGGTTCCTGCATGGGGCTATACTGTTTTTGGAGTTATTTATTGCAATTTGCAACAACATAACCTTCCCAGCACTGTTTCTCTGTCAGATTTTGATAAAAGTTTCACCTTACAAAAATATAGAAAACATAGAATACTAAGCATAACTTGTCAAAAACACAGAGGTGTGATCCAGGAGCCACTTGACCCCAGAACCATCGATAACGTACCTGAGGATGAGCGAGGCAAATGAGGACACATAGCCAGCAAGGGGTTGGTGCAAAGTGTTCAGTGCTTTTATTTAAAACAACAAACAGTGTTCCAAAAGTGCAGTGCATCTTCAGATAGGCCATCAATAAATAAATAATCCTAAAAAAGTGGAGGTTAAAGTATCCTAATAATTAATTTAATTAAAAACAATGTTAAAATCCCAGGCAGATTCATCTTTTTTTCTCCCAAGTCCCAGTGCCACTTGCTAAAACCTGCTGTTGCCTCGGCTTATCCCATCAGGACCTTGCACCATGATGAGACCCAGAGAACAGGTGCAGTAAAACATTAATCCCAGGTTCAGGTTCTAGGGTGGCAGCCAAAGAACTCCCCTTCAAGCCCCACCAATGTCTCCTTTAGCCAGTCCATCAGCATCTATCTGAGAGATAACAACAACAACATTTATTTATATAGCACATTTTCATACAAACAGTAGCTCAAAGTGCTTTACATAATAAAGAATAGAAAAATAAAAGACACAATAAGAAAACAAAATAAATCAGCATTAATTAACATCGAATAAGAGTAAGGTCCAATGGCCAGGGGGGACAGAAAAAACAAAAAAAAACTCCAGACGGCTGGAGAAAAAAAATAAAATCTGTAGGGATTCTAGACCATGAGACCGTCCAGTCCCCTCTGCTGCACAACAGGGCCCACACCCCTGTGTTGCACTAAGGAGTAGTGATGTGTTGTAAATAAACAAACTAGTTCTTTTGTACTTGCCTTGGTCTCTGAACAAACGTACTGGTTCACTTACATTAAAGAACAAATCTTGTCGAGGCATGTGCATTTTGTGCCATGTATTATAGAGCATTCCGCAACAGTCTGGAACTACCATCTTAACATAACTTAAATGGCTGCTGTCTTCAGGAAATAGCCTATCAGTAAACTGTTTCAGCAAAACGGTTATGACAACAACTAGCCAACTGCAGACAAGAGACTCACAGTTTAGTACACTGAACTAGTTCACTGAAAGAATCAGTTCATTTACTAAACTGAGGAACGAACTGCTGAACTAGTTCACCTAAAGAATCAGTTTGTGTTCTAAACCGAGGAATGAACTGCAGACAATTGACTAACGGTATCACCGAAAGAATCCATTTGCGTGCTAAACTGCAGGCAAGAGACTTGTAGTATATTGAATCGCAACTCAGTTCACTAATAATATACAGTATGTATGGTAGATTGCATTAGAAAGGATGGGATATAAAAGAAGGAAATTGTGGGAGATTAAACCAAAACTGAAAATAATTTTATTTTGTCATATTTCAATGTTCTCACAGCTTGTTTTTTTTGTTTACTTTGTCAAAATTCAATAAAGATTATTATTGTTATTATTATTATTATTATTATTATTATTATTATTATTATTATTATTATTATTATTATTATTATTATTATGTGTGAATTACTTATTTTGTTTCTTGCTTTTTATATTTGTATTGTTTGGTGGTTACAATTATATAGTAATGTATAATATTATACAGTTATTATACAGTTATGATACTATTCTAGATTTTAAACTAGAATATAGCTTGTTGTTTTTGAATTTAATGAATCATTGATTCAAAGATTCAAGTTATTTTGGTGAACTGAATGAAATGAATCAAATCACTAAAAAGAATCATTTTGCACATCACTACTAAGAAGCGTACCTTGTCCAGCCCCAAACGCGAGCACAGGCCTGATGCTCACTTCACCAGGGCATACTCCCAACCACCTGCTTCCACTCCTCATGACACAGGCCCTCCCAGTCCTGCCTGTTCCTTCAAGCTTTTGATTTTTTTGATCAGATCGGATTCCTTTGTGCTGTGCAGGGTCTCTTCATAGCCCTGATTGGGTGCTGGTGCTATCCTCCAGTTACAGTGAGGTTTGATAGGGGCACCTAACTTTTCTACTGGCATTTTGCACATGAATGCAGAATCCGCCAAACACCCCAATTTATTTATTAATTTATTTGGATCACTACAAACCTCCCATCACAAGGGGGTGGACGACATACTGAAAATGCCTAACAAGAAATTAATACCATATACCTACTATTGTGTGTATTTTGATGCTGCCTATAACATGACTCTTGTGCTAGTGCTGTAACATTTTAAACAGCTGATGTGCTTTTAATTAGGAGGTTTTCAAGATCTGTAAAATATTGCTTTTTCAAAGTATTTTTATTTATAATTTGACAAGACTTCATTGCTAATGTCCAAATTCATCAGTGCCGTGATTTTGGCTGTTGCTAAGATGTGTTGTGACTTCAGGAGATATGGCTACATTTCAGTGGATTGTGGTTATAAGTGGATATAGCTATGCAAGTGTAACATTATGGCAAACATCTTATATAAAATTACATAATGATAGGGCCACTGCTATTTTTAATATATATATAAATGATTTAGATTGGAGGGCGGCACGGTGGCGCAGTGGTAGCGCTGCTGCCTCGCAGATAGGAGACACAGGTTCACTTCCCGGGTTCTCCCTGCGTGGAGTTTGCATGCTCTCCCCGTGTCTGCGTTGGTTTCCTCCGGGCTCTCCGGTTTCCTCCCACAGTCCAAAGACATGCAGGTTAGGTAGACTGGCAATTCTAAATTGGCCCTAGTGTGTGCTTGGTGTGTGGGTGTGTTTGTGTGTGTTCTGCGGTGGGTTGGCACCCTGCCTGGGATTGGTTCCTGCCTTGTGTCCTGTGTTGGTTGGGATTGGCTCCAGAAGACCCCCGTGACCCTGTGTTCGGATTCAGCGGGTTGGAAAATGGATGGATGGATGGATTTAGATTGGAATATCAGTAACAAGCTGGTTAAGTTTGCAGATGATACCAAGATGGATTAGCAGATAATTTGGAATCAGTTATATCGTTACAGAAGGACTTGAATAGTATACAGGCTTGGGCAGATTTGTGGCAGATGAAATGTAATGTCAGTAAATGTAAAGTATTACACATAGGAAGTAATAATGTTAGGTTTGAATAAAGAATGGGCGGTCGGAAAATCGAGAGTACACCTTATGGCAGTGTTCAGAAGCCATTAAGAAGGCTAACAGAATGTTAGGATATATAGCACGATGTGTGGAGTACAAGTCCAAGGAGGTTATGCTCAACCTTTATAATGCACTGGTGAGGCTTCATCTGGAGTACTGTGTGCAGTTTTGGTCTCCAGGCTACAAAAAGGACATAGCAGCACTAGAAAAAGTTCAGAGAAGAGCAACTAGGCTGATTCCAGGGCTACAGAGGATGAATTATGAGGAAAGATTAAAAGAGCTGAGCCTATACAGTTTAAGCAAAAGAAGATTAAGAGGTGACATGATTGAAGTATTTGAAATTATGAAGGGATTTAGTACAGTGGATTGAGACTGTTATTTTAAAATGAGTTTATCAATAACACAGGGACACAGTTGGAAACTTGTTAAGGGTAAATTTCGCACAAGCATTAGGAAGATTTTCGCTACACAAAGAACGATAGACGCTTGGAATAAGTTACCAAGTAGTGGGGTAGATAGTAAGACGTTAGGGACTTTCAAAACTCAACTTGATGTTTCTTTTGGAAGAAATAAGTGGATAGGACTGGCCAAATCTGTTGAGCTGAATGGCCTGTTCTCATCTATATTGTTGTAATGTTCATAGAAAATTAATTATTGTCCAACCTTTTTTTTCTGATAATTATTCCTTAAGGTTCTTGATCCAGCTGCTTTTCTGTTATTTAGTATGTTTAATTCTTGCCACTCTAAGAAGTCCAGCTTCTCTGCTGCTGTAAATGCTGACTTTGAATTGCAAATACTGCATAGTCCTTTTAGCTACATATGGCAGTATCTTGATTTGCAGTTCTAAAATATTTTCCATTAAAGCTAATTAAACTTTTGTGAGCGTGCAACATCCTATGAACAGTGTAACAAAGGCACTTATCAGGATGTATGTGTGATATTAAATTGACATTCTGTTGAGTTGAGATGTATCTGGCTCACTGCAAACATGTATTTATTTGAGAGACCAGTTTTAAAAGAATAAATGGCCTAATGAATAAGTGGAAGAGTGTTTTTGGTGAATCGTTAGCAACGGTTTTTAGAAGGTAGGCTGGGATAAAAAGCAAGCAATGGAAGCAATTCCTGTTTGCAGGAAAGCCTTTGCCACTATTAAGTTATTGTCATTTTTTTCTCATAAATTTTATGAAAGCAAAAAATGCATTAAGATGTAACCTGTTCTGGTTGCCATTTAAAGGTAATGACTTAATATCCTTTCATAAATAAGAAAGGCTCTGCATGCAAATTATCACATTCTGCACTTGTACTTGTGAGTTTTTTTCAGCTGAATGAGAGTTAGAGAAACTGAAAGGAGTGAAAGCAAGGAAATTTTTTTCCTGCAGCTCTTTCAGGCAGTGCTGTGCAGAAAGGGTAGAAACCTCATTTTAATCTTAAATTACAGTGACCTTTAAGTCCACAATCCATCACTTAAGGGGGAATTAATATAGAAAGCCAAAGAAAATTCATTATCAAAGGAACAATTCCATTTTCGTTTGAAATGCCAGGAGACTCGATGTAGCTCAATTCCTCCAATCACAGTAGCTCAATAGACAGTTTAAGATTTAATGACATTCCCTAGGTAAACTCATCTAAAAGACTTCTACATCTCTCGGCTCATTTGTGAGGATACACGACTTTCTACACTTTGAATCTGAAGAGGAACTGCAACCTCAGCACTGCTGCTTTGCAGTTTTGATGGCTGGAGAAGTGAGTATACCCCAGCTCTTACATGACACACAGAAGGTCTGCGAGGACATCATTTTTATTTTAACAGCCTCTGAAGGCAGCATCGACAGCTTAAATCATTGAGCTTCAGTCATAAATGAGTGATAGATATGTTTCCCTTCAGACCAGTGCAACAGCAGCTTCTCAGCAGATTCTGGAAGCTCTCTCAGGACTGAAAATGCATTTTGCATTTTAATTATTGAGGCAGTGCCACCTACATTCACTGCTACCATATATAGAATACAAAATCTGAAAAAACATTGAATGAAATTATTTCAAAGCTTTATTGTCAATTGTATTTTACTGTTTCCATGCTGAAAGCCTTTGTATGCTTCCTCAGATGTTGCACTCCCCTTTAATCGCAGTCAAGCAGAAAACTGGCTTGCAGTTACAGTATGTGGTAAATGAAGGTGTCAATTTTTTTTTTTTAAAGAACTGAAGCAACATATATGGTGCTCCTTCTTGGAGACCACCATTATCTCAAATTTCTAAATTTCTAATTTCTAAAGAAATGAAGGATGGGCAAAAAATCGTCAGCATGGAGAGTGTGTTAACTAAACATCTGAAACTTTGAAATTTCAAGCTTTCAGACTAAAAATATAGACAAAGCCTCCTTGATACCATCATTTACGGTTCCCGCGCTGCCAGGCAGACAAAGTATGCAAGTCACATGTGACATGGGTGTAGAGTACTGACTTCTGCTATTTACTCTGTGAAGGTGGTGTGATCTGAAGACAACAAATCTAGCTTTGCCAACCATAGACCTCCTGTGAGACCTCAAATGAGTCATTTGTATATTTTTGGATTAACCTTCATACAACACCACAAATCTTTTATTATTACACTAAATTTAGATATTATAAAACAAATAAAAATACTGGGCGGTTGGGGGGGTAAAGCCCCTTGCCTGTAAAACATCCATCCTCAAAATGGGTAAATCTGTTCAGGGTCAGTAGTCCTGAACCAAGGAAGGAACTATCCCTGGATGGAGCAACTCAAGTGTTCACGCTCATACAGGCTATTTTACAATCTCCATTCAGCCTAACATACGTCTCTAGAATGCTGGAATAAAACCAGCATATTCAGTAAAATACACACAGAGATGTTGAAATGAACTAAAATGTTGGGTTACAGGTGCAATCTAAAACAATTTAGATAGGCAGAGCCTCGTCAAGTGTGCATCAGGTAGGCTGAAATTTGGCAAGCACTGTTGATGAGTTCTCTGATGTTTTGCAATTTATAGTTTTGTAATTTAGTAGCAGATTTTTAAAACTAATTCAATAAGCCAGTGAAGCTTATTTAGTTGAGGGGTGGTTTGTTCATTACATTTCGTCCAATTCAGCACACTGCAGCAATTTGAACCTTTTGTACTCTGTTAACACTTTGTGCAAGAACATTGTTGAAAAGCGATTTGTGATGGTCTAACTGAGAGGAGTCAAATATGTGACATAGAAGAGGAGGGCATTAGTGGGGTCTGGCAATATTTCAAGGTGACTGAAAGATTTTTTTTTTACTGCAGACAAGATATGAATTTTAAATGTCTGAGTTCTGTCAAGTACAACTCCATGTCTGCCAATCAAGGATGGTGAGCTAATGTGGCAGAAGCTCCATTTCAGTGAAAACTAGTCATGTGTCTTGAATAGCAAATCAGTTTATGGCTATAGGAAATTAATAAACAACCATGCTTGTATCATTGCAGCAGATAATGAGTTTGTCTATAGCTGATGTGCATGAGCAGTAATTTTTAAATAAAACTGGATAAGATAGATAAGTTCATACAGATGATTTGAGTATCCCGCTAGCAATATGTCAAAACTGAGGGACACCATGAAGGATGGCCACTGGTAGCTATTCAGCACATAAGATAGGAGGTTGTAGGCTGCCAAAGAGGTAGGACCACATTCAGAAGTAGTGTGTTTCAGCAAGCCCAGCACATTTCTCAGGTGTTTAGTGAGGGTTCAGTGGTTAGAGGTGTCAGGATTAGTAATGAGGAGGTCAGCAACAATGCAAACAACATCTGTGTCTCTGAATCTGGATTGGAGGTGTTGAAAGAAATGCTCGTCAGGTAGATGCTAAATATTGAACCATTTGTTGAATCTAATTTTAGGATCACAGGCACCGGGAGCTTTTTCTGAGAGTAGTAAGTACAAGACTGGAGTAAAAAAGGCGCCAATAAAAGCAACGTATGAAAAGTAGTAGATAGTAAATGACAGCAATTTTTCAACATATTTCTGTGAGAATAGAAAAGTAAAATGTAGGCATCTTTTTAGTACAGGGATAACTTTTGCAAGATTACCAGCAGCGGGAATAATGTTATAGTATATAAAAAGAAAGATTAATTATGTGTGTAATTAAGGGAGTATCATCAGTGCATTGCTGGGTAGAAAAGCATAAGAGCAGGCAGTCTGAGGAAAAAGCAGAGCGACTGCCAGGGTGGGACAAACTGGGACAATGTGAGGAGGCAGAAAGAGAGTCGTGAAGAAAGATAATCTTATGGTATCAAATCATGGGAAGAAAAAAAAGACTGAAAGGTCTGGGGATAGTCTTGGACAGGAATCCAGAATTGGCTTTGATCTTATTGGTTCCTTGTAAACTCACATTTTCAAATTCTAGTGCAAATTGAATAGAATATAAATATGTTTGGAGTTTTGCCTCAGAGAGGTGATACATTTTTTTTTACAGAACTACAAAGAAAGCTAATATTTTGAATTATTTTAAACATATTGCCATGAAGTAACACAGGACATTTCCAACAGCAATATTGCAGCACAATTGTTTTTAATCTCTTTAACATATACCTTTCATCTTCATGGTTTGCGGTAGATTTTTTATATGAGTGCTGCTGAGACTCCGATTTACACATTTTAGCATATTTTCCCACTGTTACTTTACAATATTAGTAATCCTGTGTTCAGTAACCCTGTCCCATAGCTATTAATGATGTCAAATTATAGATCTCAGTTTGGATCAAGTATCTGTAGGCCCTGACAAACACAGTAGCTATTTTTATTGTGATTATTCAGTTTTTAATATATTCAATTAATTAATTAAAACTTGATTATTTAATATCAGATCTGGCAGTAGATTACCAAATGCTGTCTTAATTAACTATTTTTTAAATGGAAGTTGTCAATTAACAATTTAGTAAAACTGTTTCAGCCAATATCAATGTTGGCAGTGAATGTATATACAAATGGTATCTTAATTAGATGATAATTCAGTGTTGTTAATATTCAATTTTCTTTCACATTATTTCCAGTGGTGATGTGCGGGTTCTTTTTTGGGTACTGCAGTTTGCCCCACATTCGCCTTAAGCATTCTTCAAGTTAACTGGCATATCTAAATGGTCACCATTTGGAACGAGTGTGCATGTGAAAAGTCCCTGCAAAAGAATGAATCTCCATCCATCTCCATCCTGTTATGTCCTGTTATTCACTTAATGCTGCTATGATAGGCTCTGGGCTCCTTTGCTTCTGAACTGGGTTAAGGAAATGTAAAATAGTGATGCTATATTGTTACATCCATAGATGTAGTTTTGTTGTCTCAGAATTCTAGAGACCAGGGATCAGTGCACCTTCCCTTTTCACTGTTTCCCCCACATTCCAAAGACAGATGTCTCAGGTTAACCAGCCCTCCTAAACCAGCACAATATGAATAAATAAAGAGGTTGTATGAGTGCATCCTGAAATGGACTGGGACCAGGACTTGAGTTGGCCAATGGCAGGACAAATGCATGCCAGAAAAAAGTGAACAGCGACAAATGAATGCAGCTAGCAAAACTCCCTTGGGGTAATTTTTTTTTATTTTTTAGAAATATAATTGTAAAATAATTTACAATGAAATTACGAGCTGCTCTCCAACTGGTTACAAAAGCAGACACTACTTTTGTGAAAAACAAACAAATGCTACAACACATAATGCAAAAAAGAAGAACTAAAAAAGTTGTTTTTTTTTGTTAAAATTATGCAAATGATTGAAATAGAATCTCCTTTGCCTCCATACTTCATAAAGCAGTTGTCTTTTTTATTATTCAAATACTTCTTGCTACCCTAATGAGAAGAGCGACTAGGCTGATTTCATGGCTACAGGGTTTGAATTATGAAGAAAGATTAAAGGAGCTGAGCCTATACAGTTTAAGCAAAAGAAGATTAAGAGGTGACATGATTGAAATGTTTAAAATTACGAAGGGAATTAGTACAGTGGAAGCAGTTAGAAACCTGTTAAGGGTAAATTTCGCACAAACATTAAGAAGTTTTTCTTTACACAAAGAACGATAGACACTTGGAATGAGCTACCAAGTAGTGTGGTAGACAGTAAGACATTAGGGACTTTCAAAACTCGACTTGATGTTTTTTTGGAAGAAATAAGTGGATAGGACTGGCGAGCTTTGTTGGGCTCAATGGCCTGTTCTCGTCTAGAGTGTTCTAATGTTTGTGGTGGCATGGTTGGTCAATGGATAGTGTTGCCACTTCATTGATCCAGCGTCCAGTGTATGAATCCCATAGCTGGTCATGGTCTGTGTTAAGTCTTATGTTGTCCCTGTTTTTGTGTAGATTTTCCTCTGAGGATGCTCGTTTTCCACCCGTATCCCCAAAGAAGTATATGTTAGGTTAGTTAACAATTCCAAATTGACCCCTTTATAGGTATGTATATGTGGGTATTGTCTTCAATGGATGTATTCTGTCTTTTACCAAGTTTGGCTGGAATGGAGTCTAGCCTCCAGCGACTCTGAATTTGATTAAGCAGTTTTTGTGAATGAGATAAGATAAATGCGGTATACAGAGAACAAATAGGAAGCAATAATATCAGATATTATTACACACTGGAGGGTCTGAAATTTGCAAATACTCCTAATGACAAGGACTTATTAGTTAAAATGGACCCTTCAATTTCTACATCCAGAGGTATACTGTAGACGCTATTAAGAAGGAACATTTTGTTAGATTATATAGCATGTGTAAAGTACACGTCAAGTGAGGTTATGATTAAGCTATATAATGCTATATAAGCTATGTAACGTACTAGTGAGGTCTCACCTAGGGCTCAACAAACGGGTGTCGAAAAAAGCAACCTTTTAACAAACTACAAACATGTAAACCATATGTTTAACCATAAACAGTTCACCCACTATACTCTCTATTATGCTGTGGGCCCCAGCTGTCAGCCCCCATGCTAAAAGCCTTTGCCTAGAGTAGGTTTTATACTCACGGCAGTCATAGAACATTATTATATTTTCCAATTTTGTTCAACCTCTCTTTCTCAAACTAGTATGAGTCAGAGAAAAAAATGAAATGATCCCCAATGAACGTGTTGTATGTGAACTACCTAGGTTAGTATGAAAGCATATCATAAATGGCAAAAGGTTGGATAAGCTTATCCACTGTTCACACATCCCATAATAGTACAGCTATATTATTATTACTCCTATTTTACAGCCATCTATTATAGTATGTGTCAAAGGAGCACTGAGCATGACTGCCCCATCCTTGTCTTTAAATTGGCTGTAAGCAGTAAATTTCACTGCCGGGACAGACATGAATGAATGTCATTGGGCCGTGCTTTTAGCCTAATTTTTTTTTTATTCTCTTTTTCCTGTCAACTTTCTTTATGGAAGTCGTTCATTCAGAATATATGTCCAATTAGGAATACGGGGGGGTCTGCTCTGCTCCTTACAGGTGGCCGAATTGTGCTTCTGTATCTTAAAAGCAGATTTTCCTACATGAAACACCTGAGCCATGAAATATATTTTTGATTCAGACTTTCTGAGTCGGCAAAGCTCCCCTTTGGGGACTTTAAGTAATTCCAGCACTAGGGCACTCCATTTAGTTTTTCATACCTGCTGATTCTCTCACTTTGCTATCAGCATTGTGGCTTTTTTATTTTCATTTTAATTCAGTGTGAAGATAATGACACATTTTCCTTTAAATTTTCAAATTAAACTCTGAAGCCCAGAAGACAGTTTCACTTGGGATATGATGATTTGATCACCAGCACACTCAAAATTGTGCTATGAAATATTATTGTCTGTTGGGGCAACAGGCGTCAAGGTTTCTTTTATTTAATCAGTCTAGCGTGCCTGAGCATGGCACAATACTAAATGGCGCTGCTTCACAAAACCAGTGTCCTGGGTTCAATTCCTACACCTGGTTGATGTCTGGGTGGGAGATATCATGTTTTCCATTTCTCTAGGTGGATTTCCTGTGGATACTCCAGTCTCCCCCACATCTGAAAAGATGGTCATGTTAAATTTAATGGAGATTCAAATGATCTCAATGTGTGTTTATTTGTGTGAGAGTGGGCTCTATGATGAACTTACAACCACTGTTGCCAAGATAACATACTGAACCCCTCAAACCTGAATCCGTCAAGCTGCTTTGAGAATGTCCCGTAAGTTTGTATTGAATCGTATGATGAGTTGCTATGTTGGTTTTCATTATTTCTGCTTTGGGTATTGGGACAAAAATATTTGGCAGAAGGACTGATCAGTACAATGAACAGGATAAATTATCTATGATTTTTAACAAGACCAAAAAAATGAATATTTAGAATCTGATTAACATTTATGTGCATGTCTGTTTAAACAAAAAATAAATCTCAGTATTTGCCTCTATTTTTTACATTCATTTTCCTTTTTACTTTTGTGTAGGTGTGTATATGTAAACACAATAACTTGAGTACGCTTTTAGTTAGGTCAATCAAATTTGGCATACAAGTATTAGGTACAAAACATAGATTTCTATCAACTTTTAAGCTATTTCCGCTAACCAGAAGTTGTACTTTTTTATTCATGCAGCTGTAGAGTCCAATTTATTTAACTATACTTTTATAATAATTGTTCAATATATTATTAATTTGACTTGATTTGTTGTTGATGGTTCTTTAATGTACATAATTTAAAAATATAATCATTGTCTTACGGTTTACTCCTCAAATATCCATCCCCATATTTTTATTTGGTTCCTATACAATTTAAGTGAGTTTAAGAACAGTTTTCAACATACACCATAGATGGTATGTTGATACATCGGGCAGTAGTGCCACCTCACAACACTTCACACTTGGACTTGAATTCTGGCCCCACCATTCTCTCTGTAGAATTTTAGCATTCTCTCGGTGTCCATGCCACTCTCCTAGCACATACCCAAGATTTGTGATTGGTGGCCTCGTGGTATGTGTGAGTGTCCATTTCTGTGAAAAGTGTGCTCTGCAGATTGTGCCTTCCACCCGATAACAGACGCTTGCCTTCCCAGGACCCTTATCAAGGGTCATTCCCTGCCTGGCCTCTGTTCCCCACTATTCTCTAATGAGGAAGTGGGTTCATCGAAATGGATAAATTAATGCGGAGAGTGCTAATATCATGAATGTTTTTTTTTTTTTTAAACTCCCATCAAATGACATTGTTCAGTCCACTTCTGTAGTCAGAATCTGTGACGGTTCCTCATGAAAAAGACAGTAAGGCACCGGCTACCATCTTATTTACAGTATGGATGACATCCAGGTGATTCTGGACTGTTTTCACTCCATAGGAACCAAGTGGGAATCACACTCCTCCCCAGCTCTCACCCTCCCTTAGCCAAAGCACCTATACTACCGGTGGCTCACTGGACATCCCTCATATTATCATGCAGGCAGATGCAAGGAGAAGGCGAAATGAAAACTACTTTGATGATGTGCCGAGGTCGAAGCTGGAGAGGCAGATGGCCCAAGTCAGTATGGTCAGTATTCTTTTTTCTAAGATAACCTACTTCAGTGATTAACTGCTTGTCTGTCTCTTGTTCCTTTTCCATAGTGGTGGCTGCTCTTTGTTACATAAATGTATTTGTTATGTGTATTATATATGCATCAACAGAGTACAGGGATGTACATTTTTTCATCAAAGTGTGTGATGGTTTTCATTTCAGGCAGGAGAGTGGTGTGAACCTATTACCCTCCGTCCACCTAATGAGGCCACATCGTCTACACCAGTCCAGTACTGGCAGCATCATCCCGAGAAACTCATTTTTCAGTCATGTGATTATGAAGCTTATGTAAGTACCTGCACAGTGTGCATATAGGGCATATTTGGAGACCAGGGTTAATTGCTGCATTTTTTTCTTATTTTCTTTAGTTAAAGTATGCAACTGCAGCTATAATAGCAAGATGTTATAATCAACAATATCCTGCTTTTTTCTGAGAATCATTCTTGTTGTTCCAGCTAATAATGTACTGTAAGTAGCTTTAATACTGCAAATGCAGATTGATTGGGCTTGGACAAATGTCACTGACAAATAATTAAGTCGACTCACTTACAGTACACTGGCACTGATGGAAGTTAAGGTACAAGCATTTCTTCACACAAAAGGTTGCGAAAATCTGTAATTGAAGAGGGAACTTAGAGGGAAATTGAAGGGGGAAAATAGCTATTAGCTAACCAAAAGAGTTTGAGGGAATGAATGGTCTCCTTTCATTGATCAAACTTTTTAATTTCTTATATTGTTGAGCTCTTACAATAACCTGTTTGGCATATCAGTCCGGAGCAAAAAATCTGATTTAAGTTCCATGCTTCTCTTGGTGGTGTGGAGTGTTGGCTATGAGGCTAGGGATTTGTGCCAGCAATCGGAAGGTTGCCAGTTCAAATCCTGTATATTCCAGAAGCTCTTTCACTCCGTTGGGCCTTTGAGCAAGGCCATGAACCTGCAATTGCTTCGTCCTGGGTATGACATTAATCTACATCCAGCCCTACAAGCAGTTCCTCCCACATGCAGGGAAGACTTGGGGCTTGGTGGCAGGATTGGCACTCCAGTCGCCATAAAAGAAACAAAAAAAAAAAAACCTCATACTGTTCCAGTGTGGTGCTGACGTGTCACGGACTGCATTCTGGTCCCAATCCAGGTGTTGGTTCATTTTGTGGTGGGTACGGCAACATGCTGTAATAAGTGCATGCCCCCCCAGCCTCTTTCTCTCGGTATCATATATCACCAAAAAACTAAAACTGAATAAACCATATTTGCAGTTAGGTGGTATTGTATATCAGAGGCAAACACTGCTGCTTCATGACTCCAGCATCCTAGATTTGAATACTGTGTCCATTTGTTGTCTGTGTTGTGTTTGCACATTTTACCAGTACTTCTGTGGGTTTTCCATGGTTTCTAGTTTTCAGTCCCACACTCCCAAAGGTTTCTGCGTCTAAGTGACCATTCCAGATTGGCTCCATCTGCATTTCTTTGTATGTGTGTGAGTGAGCCTCACATTGAACTTGCACCCAGTGCCCCTGGGCTGGCTGGAAAATGTTTTGTTATTTGCTGCATTTAACTACAGATTCCCAAGACAACTACAAACTGCTGTTTATATTTGTTATGTCTGTGTATAGAGGTTACTTTAATTCGTACTGTAAGTAAAATGTTCTAAATTGAAACTTGTCGAGGACGGTCATTTATCACTGATGGTACTTTATTTCACTCCCATGTCCTGTGTTTTTGTTTTATTTCAGTCAAGGGTACAGAGAAACCCAAATGTATTTCAACTGTAACTGCTCGTTAAGTGATAATTCATAATTAAGTGTTATGTATTAATCTGTGGACAGTGGAAGGAAATTTAAACATAGGGCTAAAGCAAAACCTGCTTAACAGTGTTTTCTCTCTTAAATATAAGCAGTGAATGGTACACGTATGCATAAGACTGCCCTCATGCATTAAAGGTTACTTTAAAGACACATTTTTTAGGATATAGAAACAAAGGTGTAAGCCTAAAATGGACAACAGCTTGGCTTATGCTGTTAGAGCCATACGGTTGAAACAAGGGTTTTCTTTAACAGTGCTTTTTACATTAATGCTGGACTCTTCTACATACACCCTGAATAGTTATGACTACTTAATCATATAGTGTGTGGCAAAGTACATGATGATTGTGACTTTTTTAGTGTAACGGGCAAATCAATGCTCAGTATGTCTAATTAGAAAGTATGCATCATGCACACTGAAAAATATGCTGATGTAAAAGTGTTTTAACTTTTAACATTTAAATTTGATCTGATTAAGAATACACAGCATGGAAGCTACTGTTGTAAAAGTAAAAAAAATAGAAGTCTTCAAAAATTTGAGAAAATGACAAGTGTAGTTACACTGTAACAATGGTGCTGTGACTAATGCGGCTTCCTTGTAGATCCACCACTCTGCGGTCGTATTCTGTGGCGTTCATAGTCTGTGTCAGATATGTTTAGTCACTCAATGTCTGTTTGGGGCTTTCTCCAGGTACTCAAGTTTTCCATCACATCCTAAAGATGCACCCTTGGTTAACTGCCACCTCCAAAAAAGGCCCCAGCGTTGTACCCGTGTTGAACATAATAACAATAATTCTTTACTTTTATATAGCACTTTTCTCACTACTCAAAGGGCTTTACGAATAGAGTGGGGAGCCATTTCAACCACCACCAATGTGCAGTATATACCTGGATGATGAAACAGCAGCCATTTGGTGCCAGTACGCTTATTGTACATTAGCAATTAGGTGGTGAAGGAGTGATAGAGATAGTTAGCCAGTTAGGGACAGGGGATAATTAGTGGAACAAAATGACTAGGCCATGGTGGGCCCATTGTGATCCACACACATACCACTGGGTAAGCTACCCTGCTGGCCTCACCAACACATCTTCCAGCAGCAACCCAAGTTTTTTCTTGATGGTCTCCCATCCAAGTACAGGTTTGGCCTGGACATGCATAGCTTCAAGTGGATTACCTATTCTGAAGTACTTATGGAATGGCTGCTGGGTTGTTTACCTTCTTGTTCCTAATGCTGCTGGGATTATCTGTGAATTACACTACATTGGATGTAGATTGTTTCAAGATGAATTAATATATTTATAATTTCAGCTAATCCAGCCCAACATGACCAGTGTAACAAAGGCGCTATATAGGCGCCTGACCCGACACAGAAAGACACGGAGGCACGTATAAAAACACAAAGAGTTTATTTTTCTCTTCAACTGTGGGACACGTCTTCCCCGTGCCACACAGCCCAAACACAGTCCCAAAGCACAAACACTATTGTCCAACACACTTTTCTTCCTCTACCACCACTCCTTCACAAGCATAGTCCTCCTCCTCCCGACCCTGGCTTCTCGATTGGTGGTGGCTGGCCCTTTTTATAACCCACCCGGAAGTGTTCCAGGTGCTTGACCACCTGGTCCTAATTGCACCTCTGGGTGGGGCTGAAGATTCATCCAGCCAGGCTGCTGAGTCCATACAGCTCCCCCTAGCGGCCATCCGAGCCCCCAACCAGGCTGTGGAGGACTCCATCTCCCATGGAGCCCTGCGGGTGGTTGGGGAATCACCGTCAGCCATGGAGGCTGCCACCAAGCGTCCCGGGGGAGGTACTGGACTGCCCATGGTGGCTCCCCCGGAACATAAGCAGCAGGGGCGTCCCTGCCGGGCATGGGACCCGGCTGTCCTTCACACCATACAAACATTTCTCTAATTGTATCTGGTAAGTCCTGAAAAGTATCTGCAGGGTATAACTAACAACACATCAGTGTATTTTTTGATTAAAGGAATTAGTCTAAAATGACAACATTTTCAGGTAGCTACATCTTTATCACTAATACCAACGTAGTGGGATGCATTCCATTTTTTGGAATCTGCTGAAATAGTTGACTCCAATATTCATGAATTAAGTTCCAGACCAACTTGTTACCTGATAAAGGGTTTTAATTTCCTCAGCTTTACTTTAAAATTTGCAAGGTTTAATCAGTTGATACAGTACCTTTTAACAGTACAAAATACCAACGGTACTTTTCCACCATGTTGATGTCTTTTCAAATTATATATAATTTTGGGGATCAGCTGGCTAATCAAAGGATAAAAATATTAAAGTATATTTTGTTACAGACATTTGCTTTCCCACAACTGCCTGGTTGTTCACTCGTGCTGGCAGAGGCTATGGGCACATTCATGCCCCTCATACGAATACATGTAATCAAAGCTGCATTCCTGGTTCGCACATTGTCAGATGGCTGCTTTGAATTTATCCTTTGAATACACTCTGTGTAAAATGTACTTTTCTTTCTCCCAGGAACCCTCATAAACATGCTGCCTGGTTTATTTTGGATGCTAAATCTGCTCACATGAGCAGATGTGGTCATATGCATTTTATGAGTAGAATCCCTAGAATTCAGTTTGGCCTTGTGTAGATCACTCCATGATAACAAATAGCAAAAATAGCAAAAAACATCCTATGAATACAAATGGATGTCAAAATGTACTTTCAGAATGTGACGAGATTCACTTTGACCTTTCTAGGAATTTGCTTTCTGCAGACTTAATTGGTAGCTTACTTATAGTGAAATACCATGACATTCTAGCATGCCTGAAAGCCATCATCAAAATAATTTTCCTAGAAACAGCAATAGCTTATAGTCTGAATATTTTCTTGAACTATTATACAACTGTGTAGTCTCAATGTGCTGGGACTGATTTCAAGTATCTACTAGAGTTACTGCTGTGTACTACCTGACTATTGTAATTCAAATGATGTCATGGTTGGCTAGTTTGTTTTTGTCATACATGACTGGCCATGAAATGTTGAGGAGATGTTGAGGAGATGACCTGTAAACCTGTTGAAACACCGAGAGTTTGGTAGCATCATTTGAGAGCTTAACAATTATGCAAAGATTGATAATGGTGGAAGCATAATAAAGTAGAACACAAAAAGGCCTTTACAATGGTTAAACAGTTATGTCCATATTTACTATTGTTATTTGAAGAATTAAAAGGGAGCGACATAATATAACAAGGATGGACTAATGATGGATTCATTACATACACACAATAATAAAAGCACAAACTATTTTACAGATAAGATGAGACCATTCGGTCCAGCAGAGATTTCTGGTTAGCTAATAGCTACAGTGTCACAGTATCTCATTTAGATATATTTTAAAGGCTCTCCACATCTCTGCTTCAGCAGCTTGACTATGAAGCTTGTTTCAGCATGCCAGGAATTCTTGCTATTTTTCACCAATTATATTAAGTACATAATTCATTACTTCAGGATAAGCATTGTAAATTCTATATTAATGGTCTCTTTTCCCTTGATGACCCAGATTAGGTTACCACATAGCCTTCTCTTTCTGTACATTTTCTAGTGTTGCTTTTTATTTTGTGTACAAGGAACACAATGAACCTGACAGTGCATTACAGAGATTGGCCACAATATCCTTTAATATCATAGTATTTGATCACAATATCACTTGACTTTAGAACAAAACCTCACCGTTTATTAGCATTTTGACTGCTTCTGCCCACTGTCTAGAGGATGAGAATGTTGCAACAGCATTAATCTTTATATCCTTTATATCCTATAGGTTAGAGTTGCAGATCCTAAATCTACTGTTAGTGGTTGTTGTGCTTACATTTCACACTTTGCACATTTTGTATTTTTAAAAACTTATTTCAATGCCTATGGAGTTTTTGCTCTCACTTGAATTTGTTATCCTCACATTTTACAAGTTTAGGTACTATGCCAGAGTCTATGTCCGTTATATCAGTTAGAAGCAGTAATGGTCTGTGTACGTTTCAATAGCATTCTAATAGTTGTGTTGGCAATGATTTAGGACTCTGTGTGTGTGTCCTGTGGTCAACTGCTGTCCTAAAAAGGGTCTTGAATGTCTGGCTAGTGACATGCTTGCTCTTTGTACTGGAAATATCAGATTAACAAAATGATGATTTTGTTATGAGTATTTCTATTGCTATAATAATAGCAATATCATTATTAGTTTAATAATAATAGGACTATCATGTAATCTTGTTAATCAACCGTTTCAATTAAAAAAACTCCTTGATTAATATTTACCTTCTTAAATATTTATCAATATGGAGGAAGCCATGACAAAAAGTGACTAGAAGTGTTAATTGTTTCAGAAGCCTTTAAATCTGAAACTGAAAGAAAGTGCAGTGTCTGAAGACACTGAAAAAAATGACTAGTTTGCCATTACAGCAGCATCTAAAAATACGACATCTATGCTTGACCCAAGCCTCACTTTATACAACCAGGAAAGTTATGGCTAACCACTGAGTAGGAATATCACAATACCAGAATGTTTGCAGAACTTTGACCACATCCCGAGGGAGGTGGGGGACATCAAGTCCGAATGGGCCATGTTCCATGCCTCTATTGTTGAGGCGGCTGACCGGAGCTGTGGCCGTAAGGTGGTCGGTGCCTGTCGTGGTGGCAATCCCCAAACCCGTTGGTGCACACCTTCAGTGAGGGATGCCGTCAAGCTGAAGAAGGAGTCCTACTGGACCCTTTTGTCCTGTGGGACTCTAGAGGCAGCTAATAGGTACCAGCAGGCCAAGCAGAATGCAGCTTTGGTGGTTGCTGAGGCAAAAACTCGGGCATGGGAGGAGTTTGGGGAGGCCATGGAGAACAACTTTCGGACGGCTTCGAGGAGATTCTGGTCCACCGTCCGGCGTCTCAGGAGGGGGAACCAGTGCGGTGTCAACACTGTATATGGTGGGGATGGTGCGCTGCTGACCTCGACTCGGGACGTTGTGGGTCGGTGGGGGGAGTACTTCAAAGACCTCCTCAATCCCACTAACATGCCTTCCAATGAGGAAGCAGAGCCTGGGGACTTGGAGGTGGGCTCCCCCATCTCTGGGACTGATGTCACCAAGGTGTTCAAAAAACTCCTTGGTGGCAGGACCCCGGGGCTGGATGAGATACGCTCGGAGTTCCTCAAGGCTCTGGATTTTGTAGGGCTGCCCTTTGTCACCGATTCTGTTCATAACTTTTATGGACAGAATTTCTAGGCGCAGCCAGGGTGTTGAGGGGGTCCGGTTTGGTGGACTCAGGATTGGGTCACTGCTTTTTGCAGATGATGTTGTCCTGTTTGCTTCATCAGGCCGTGATGTTCAGCTCTCTCTGGATCGGTTTGCAGCTGAGTGTGAAGCAGCTGGGATGGGAATCAGCACCTCCAAATCTGAGACCATGGTCCTCAGCCGGAAAAGGGTGGAGTGCCCTCTCAGGGTTGGGAGTGAAATCCTGCCCCAAGTGGAGGAGTTCAAGTATCTCGGGGTCTTGTTCACGAGTGAGGGAAGAATGGAGCGTAAGATCAACAGCCGCATCGGTCTGTCGTGGTGAAAAAGGAGCTGAGCTGTAAGGTAAAGCTCTCAATTTACCAGTCGATCTACGTTCCTACCCTCACCTATGGTCATGAGCTATGGGTAGTGACCGAAAGAATGAGATCGCGAATACAAGTGGCTAAAATGAGTTTCCTCCGCAGGGTGTCTGGGCTTTCCCTTAAAGATAGGGTGAAAAGCTCAGTCATATAGGAGGGGCTCAGAGTAGAGCTGCTACTCCTCCGCATCGAGTGGAGTCAGATGAGGTGGTTCGGGCATCTGATCAGGATGCCTCCTGGATGCCTCCTTGGTGAGGTGTTCCGGGCACGTCCAACCGGGAGGAGGCCCTGGGGAAGACCCAGGACACGCTGAAGGGACTATGTCTCCCAGCTGGCCTGGGAACGCCTCGGGCTTCCCCCGGAAGAGCTAGAAGAAGTGGCCGGGGAGAGGGAAGTCTGGGCATCTCTGCTCATGCTGCTGCCCCCACGACCCGTGAAATTTTATAATACTTAACATCTATTCAAAACTTGAGAAACCTCTCATTCTACTTGTTAAAATGATACCAGAACCTTCGACAATAACTCTTTACCTGCACCTATGAACACATTATAGTCTAATGCTGTTACAGCTCCTAAATAAATGTTTCTAAGCCTTTTTACACTATGCTTTTAGGGGGGGCAGTCTACTTGTTATTTCCTACTATAGGTTTACAAGTGTTTCTTTGTTTTCTTTAACACTGAGAACAAACCTTATGAATATGCACAACAGAAAAATGGTTTGAGCTCATATACATTAAACCCTTACCACAAAACCGACAATTTAACTTCTTCTTTTCCTGCAGGATTTCAATAATGCCAAAGTAATTGAAAAGCACACACAAAAAAACTGGTAGTTGGTAGTTTACAAAGAAAAAAAAACTTTTTAATAATGAAGGATGAATGCTGTAGGTAAACCTGTTTAAAACAGATACTAAAAATGAGTAAAACACTTCATCATTCAGTTTGTCGTCAATTTCATGTCAATGTCAAAACGATGAACAGGTGAAATATATGTTTTATTTGTCCTAAATACTGTTAATGCTCAGAAGTGTTTAGTGCGCCTCCTGTTGCTTGCATTCTTGCACTACATCTGGAATCAATGGTGTCAGGCCACAACTCCAGTTGGTAAAGAAACAATACAGGTCTTGGAGTTTTGTTTTTTTTTAATTTCACAATTACTTGAAGCACATAGCAAAAATAAATAAAGAAATAAATAATATGAAAAAATCAGCCCTCTGCATTAGTCCTCCAGAGGTGAGTTTGCATGGAGTCCAGCACAAGTGAACTGGAGCAGCAGGATCACTGGACTGCAAACAAAAAAGGTACTTGTGTATTTACCCAGTCCTGGGAAAGATGGAATGCATGTCGCTTCTCAATATCTGTGAGGATGTCCAAATATTTTTTTTGTTTTCCTTCTGCCTCGACACCCTCAGAATGCTGATTTTTAGTGACAGAAAGCATTCTGTCAGCTCATCGAGTAAGCTTAAACTCCTAGAGTAATGACATGCGCAGCTTCCCCAATGGGAATCGTAAACTGACCTAAACGTGAGCAACTCAACAATCAGTAAACACTTCTTTATTGTCTTTCATTATATTTTAGTTCACTAAAAGCAGAAGGCACATTTTCATTTCAAAGGCTAAAAATACTACACCTCTGCAAATTAACAAAAACTAAACATTTTGAATAGTTTGGAGCATACTTTTAATGAAGCCTTTTAAAATATTGTAAAATGCACTTTGTAATGTTTGATACTTTAAGTGCTAAGAATTCTGCTGTCTTTCTATTTTTTTATCATAAGTTTATTTTTATTGTAGCCTAAAGAGAGCACTAATACCTTTAAAAGTGGCACCATTTTAAATGGCATAGCTTAAAATTCTGGCTGTTTTACTTTTTAAAGGGTCTTTTCAAATGGCTTTAAATGATGCCTACATGTTTGTTTTTCATTAAGCCTTTTTAAGATTTCCTGGTTTATCTATCTTTTTCTAGTCAAGTCATTTTAAAACCTTGAAATTATATGCACAGTTCAATTCTTAATGTATAGCTTATTTTTACACTGATTACTCAATTTCCCATTAGCTTAACTGGTAGGTTAGATTACCATTAAAACTGAGGTGACAGCACAAAATAATACTAATATTATGAAAGGTCATTGTAGTTTCTGCTCTCATAGTATGTTTTACACCTAAGAGTAACTGTGAAGATTTTTTAAGTGTATTTATGTTCATGTGGAATGTTGTTCGTTATTCTTCAAATATGTGCGATTAATGCAGGAGAGAGAATGTTTGGTAATATTTTGATGAAAGATCTGATAATTATTCTATTGTTAGGTTTCATAAATACATTTATGCTGTGTGTAGTGTTATTGTGTTTGTTATAATGTAATACATATTATAGACTATTATTATCAATTTTTCCTTTCTTTATAGTATTTAGGTTCCATGTTGGTTAAAGAATTAAGAGGAACTGAGTCAACCCAGGACGCATGTGCAAAAATGAGAGTAAGTGTGAGATTTCCATAATTTACTCAATAATAGCACTGTATTTTGGGAAAACATAAGGGTGTCACTGACTTTAACATAGTAGCATACATTAAAGAAATAAAACAAGCACCTCTGCTGCAAAATTGTGAACTAAAAAAATATTTTTAATAGTCAAAACATATAAACATTAAGCATGTATTTGAAAAATGATCAGCAATTCACTGAATGTTTTGCTTTGATTAAGCAAATTATTTCATTCATAGAACTGAGATTGTTAGCAGTCTACAGTCTGTTTTGCAAATTCTTTCTCTATCTATTTTTAAAGTATTTATTAAAATGTATTCAGATAAATGCATTTAATGTTAATTTGTGTCCTTAAAGGCATTCATTTGAAACCATATGGCTATATTATATATTCATTTATTTAATACAGTATTGCCTTTTCAACTTCTGTTAGTGTTGTGAAATGCTTATGTTTTTGTGGCAAGTATTGTTTTTCAGTGGATTTTAATTTTTCAAGCAACAAAAGACTACAGTAAGTTATACCTGATGTGGATTTAGAAACACCCAGTCTGTTTTTTATACATTATATCTTCTTTAAAGTTTGGGGGGAAGCGGTAGCCTATCCAAAGTTTAATTGCTGTAAGGCAGGCACTTTCCCCATGAGGCATGTTTCATTTCCAAGGAACACACAGGCCAGACCAGTTCAGCTACTGCAATTAAGTTAACTGCTTGTCATTGGATTGTGCAAGGAACTCAAAGTCCCCAGAGGAAATGCATGCGTACATGCCCACGCCAAACATAAGGCATCACAACCTGAATTTGAATGTGAGGTAGGAGACTCTTTGAGGCGCTTTCATTGCCTGGATTACCTTTAAAAGCCAGTTTTCTGTATCCACTCAGCAGTTGTGTCTGCTGCCAGAGCTGTTATTCGATTGACTATGTACAGAATGAACAGTTAAGGATTTAATTATAAGACACTTTTATTACCAAGAGTGTGTTGCGACCGTTGAGTGTTGAGTTTAGTTTTGATTTCACTCTTTTGTATAATAATGTTTTGTTCTAAATCTACTGATACTTTAACAAAGTTGCTGAATTAAAAGAAATGTAACAAGCAAGCATCTCTGCTTTTTAAGGTGACCATTTTCTCATATCTATTTGAATTTAATTGATGAGTTTGATAAATAACAAATGTATTACTGTCTTCCTACAGTTAGTATTTATATTAATTATTAACTCTAAGTTGGTTGCATATGAGTAATTGTATTGTATGTGTGTACATGACTATACCCTACAATGAACTGGTGCCCCTCTGAGGTTGGCTTCTACTATCAGGCTCCAGTAACTCTGAACTGGACCCATAATCCTTTTCTAGTGTCACTCAGAGCTGGCGCCCATCCCAACAGCATTTGGTACAACCAACAATAGACAGGCCATACCATACTCACATCCACTCAGAAAGGGCCCATTTAGAGTTGCCGTTCAGCCTGACGCACACTTTTTAGGTGTGGAGGTGAACTAGAGTACCTAGTGGGGAAAAGAAAATTGCAGACACATTGTGACTGAACCAGTATTCAGGGCAACACCTTGCAAACCACTGTCATTTGAAATTTGTAAATAGGCACAGCAGTCTGATCCTGCAAATTGTGTTATTTTACAAATGTATTTAGTTAAGACTGCAGAACAATCAGGCAAATTTCCAGGTACATGGGTTCCTATTCTAGCTTGGTCCCTGTATCTGTGAAATCTGAACATTCCCTTCTCACCCATGTAAAATTTCTCAAGGTTCTTGCATTTCCTAGCACTTCTCAAAATCTATTTCAGTTAACTTAGTCTAATGCAAGGGAGTGTGCACACTGATGGCCTGCCATCTCATGATCTAATGCTGGCTTCTGCTTCATGCCTGTTGCTTCCAAAATGTTCCAGATGTTGCAATCCTGTATTGCAGGTTCCAAAAATGAAGGAATAATAGATTAAATGAATGACATGAAAAGTTAAAGAAAAGATGTAAAAGAAATAATCTTCTTGCTTAAGCAAATGAATCATAAAGCAATTTTATTCATCGGTGTAGCATGGACATACGTACAGTACATGCTTGGCCTGACACAGCCTCAGAGCAGTCTTTTGTATACTGAGTATTCAAAGTATGCTATACGTATAAGAACAAGGCAAATCAGTCCTTCTTGCATGATTGATGGGATGGAGTTTCTGATTTTAATTAAGCTAATTGTGATTGTATCTCTTAACAAATGTGCTCAGATAAACTACATTTGTTGTAGGTGTTCTTTTGCTGCTTTTTTTTTCCAATTCCATGTTTCCTTTCTTTTATAGTTCATCATAAACTAATCCTCCAGGAGCTGTGACACTTAAACTCTATGTGTTCTATGTGGTTGTATGGTTAAATTAGGAATTTGCTAAAATTACAATGTATTTATAGATAATCAATATAATTGATTCTTGTCATGTCTAGACTGCCATGAAAATATTAACATTCGTGATGGTAAAGTCCTTCTGCCTGTTTGTCACAGATGCAGTTAAATTCAAAAACAACAGAACGTGACCTCTGCATTTTTAATAAGTAATAATAAGTAATAATTTTAACATTTGAATTACACTTCTAGATGCTTTGCTTCATTCAGACTGTAGCCTGGACACTATGGGTGCCCTTGCCAAGAACAATATGTGCCTAGGTGACGTCTGTTGACTGTCCTCATTCTTACAAATCACAAACTAGAGATCAACTGGAATGAAAACAAACTTCTGCATTTCCTTTTTTTAACTGAATGGTTCAACGTGTATTTCAAATAGGGCAACTTCAAAGTGGCTCCTTCAATCTACAGAAGGAAATATTCTAAACACAAGATTTATCTTCAATCCATCCCTCCATTTCCTTTTCCATGTACATAGTCATGGGTGGGCATAAGGCAGTAGTTAGCCCTGCATGTGACACAAATTTGTCCAAAGTGCAAACCATAATAAAACACTCTATGCAATTTACTGTATCCTTTAACTACAAAACTGAGATTTAATGTGTAAATTCAACAATGTCAGTGAGTCAGATTTACTAATGGTGTATTTTTAAAAATTGAATTTTTCTTGTTTATGCCATTAATGATTTTTAGTCATTGTGACTTCATCTCTTTTCCTGTTCTGAACTGTATTTTCCTAATTATCTCAATTTTTTTGATTTTTTTTTATACAAGAAGTCAACAGAGCAAATGAAGAAAGTTCCAACAATTGTACTTTCTGTTTCATATAAAGGGGTTAAGTTCATCGATGCTTCAAATAAGGCAAGTCAGTCAATGAAAATGTTCATCTTATTTTTAAATCTTTAAGACAACAAGGTGACATATTAACTGATATACTGCATAACATGCCACCAGATGTTTACCTGCTAAGTTAAAATTAAACAAGTAAACATGAGACCCAGTATTTAAATTACACTATTTGTGTCATTATAATAATAATAATAATAATAATAATAATAATAATATGAGTAGTATGTATTACCGGACTAGAGCATGTTGCCCATCAGTTTATGTACAGTTTAATGAGGGACATGGATATGACATGCAGTCATTTAATTGCTTTGGGAGTGATTAATGATTTTACTTGGCAGGTCCACAGTATGATAGTTCCGTATAACACAGTATTGCAGTTCATTTGACTGTATTGACAATTGTAGTGATAGCTGATTAATGCTGCTCCGTTAATCTGAAGGCATTGGTCTAAATTCACTTTCTAGTTAAGTGATGTATTTATGTATTTTTCACCCCACAGGACATTATAATTTGTCTTTCCCCCTTTTTCAATTACAGAATATCATAGCTGAACATGAAATACGAAATATTTCCTGTGCAGCTCAAGACCCTGACGATCTGTCAACATTTGCATATATCACAAAAGACTTGAAGTCAAGTCACCATTACTGCCACGTATTCACAGCATTTGATGTGGTGAGTGTAATTTTTTTGCTACATTTTAGTACTTGTATGCTTTACATTTCTGGAGTTGTGGCAGACTGAGGCTGCTTTTTTTTTTAATGATCTAAAAACTACAAATGTGAAATACAGTATAGTAAATGTTCTCTTAGTTTTATGTAGAAAATAGGTCTTGTGGCCTGCTAATGCTGTCATGATATAGTAGACTTCAGTCTGATAAAATAAAAATATAATTATTTCTAATAGTTAATCATTTTATATGATGTATGATTCAATGCAGAAAGACTACCTGTAATGATTGATAATTATGTGTTTTAATATTAAAACTTTGCTGACAATCACATTGATTGTATTTACATTAATATTATTGACTAATTTTCACCTTAGTTCATATAATGTTTTGCAGATTTTGTGACATACATTTTTATTCTAAAGCAAAATGTTAAGTAATATATTACAATAATGATTTGTTTTCTTAATGATTTTTTGCAGAATTTAGCCTATGAAATTATTTTGACACTAGGGCAGGCATTTGAAGTGGCTTATCAGTTAGCCCTACAAGCACGAAAAGGTGGCCATGGCTCCTCTACACTGCCAGAAAGCTTTGATAATAAGCCAGCAAAACCTATCCCAAAGCCACGTGTTAGCATTCGAAAATCTGTGGTAAGTAAGGCAAAGTTTGAATGTAAACGTTTCTGTAACTTTTTTTCTTTTTTTGAGTTTTCATGAATCTTTTACAGAAGCCTTCAACATTACTTTCTACATTTAAAATGAAACACAAATGCTTAATGCCAAGCATTTGTTAGTGAATTAAGTTTAGAGTAATAGATACATAAACAAGTAGTCAGACAGCTGTGAAAGGAGCTATCAGATAGATAGACAGATAGATAGATAAGGCACTATATAATAGATAGATAAGGCACTATATAATAGATAGATAGATAGATAGATATGGCACTATATAATAGATAGATAGATAAGGCACTATATAACAGATAGATAGATAAGGCACTATATAACAAATATATAGATAGATAAGGCACTATATAAAAGACAGATAGATAGATAAGGCACTATATAACAGATAGATAGATAAGGCACTATATAACAGATAGATAGATAGATAAGGCACTATATAAAAGATAGATAGATAGATAGATAGATAAGGCACTATATAACAGATAGATAGAT
>JANRMT010062792.1:10297103-10345853 GCA_026402145.1 Polypterus bichir lapradei
AGATAGATAGATAAGGCACTGTATAACAGATAGATAGATAAGGCACTATATAACAGATAGATAGATAAGTGATTCCATAAAAAGTAACTTTTCTTCCTCTTCAAACCAGTTATGGAATTGAGCGATTTCTAACTTGTGATAGATCTTATGAAGCAGCATTTCCCCAAATGATGTTGTCACTGAAACTAGTAATGTTGACAGCAGAAGCTATCTGAAGGCACTAGTTGACCCCATATATCAAGAAGGGATTGTTAAATCCAGTAATCTTACTCAAGTCGATGGCACAGTAGGTATGACTTTCAAATGCAGTCTTAACTGATAGATTACTTTATGCAACAGCTATAAGAATGCATATCCTATAAAATAAGATCAAAGATTAATATATACAAAAAAGCTTTAAAAATGTAAATATATATATATATATATATATATAATATTTTTTAGTATGTTAGCCTTTACCCAGGAAAGTTCCCAAACAGGACAAATATTGTGCTTTACACCCCATACTTTTGCATTGCTGATATTATCCTCTAAATGACAATAAATCAGCATTATCCAAGAACTGAGAAAACATTACACCATAAAGTGTTTCTTTAAAATACCTTTAAGGACAAATTTTAAAAATTGGCAGTACTTAAAGACTTATTTATTGAGTTAAAAATATTGAAATGTGCTGTTAATCTGCTTTATGAATACGCAAGATGGCCCCAAATAATATATTCAGAGGGATTCTTGCAATGGAAAATTATACAATTTTAAGTCTTCTGATAGTTTCAGTAATGGTGCACCAATTTTTTAGCCTCTTATCTGTAACTGAGGGGCAGATTTACAATTTAGAGTATTCATCAAAAGCAGCTTACAAATTGTTCAGACAGGCAGTGGCAATGTAAGCGTTGTACAGTACATTTCAATACCACAATTTTAAATTTATGCAGACTAAAAACATGACAGTAATTTCACGACAATCATATGCTCTTCTCTTAGCCTCGTAGATCTGCAAATTAGTAATGATAGGAAAGGGACTGATCAGGGTATGCTATACTGCAAACAATACAGGACAACTGGAAATCAAAGTTACGTTTCCTTTTTTCAGTGTGTAACTGTGAAAACTTTTTCTTATTCCTTTCAGATTTGATATTCTTTAGGTAGGAAAATGAATATGAAGAAAGTATAATATGGTAGAAAGTGCTACTGGAAAATAAAGCTATGTTTTTGCTGTAGATGTTACAGCATTATTTGAATAGTATGGGGTTCAGAAAATAAGAATTTAAAAAAATTGAAAATTTGGAAACATTTATTCAAAATGGGGTATGGTGGTGGTGCAGTAAGTAGTGTTGCTGCTTCACCGCTACTGTGTCCTAGGTTCAAATCCATTTTCATCTGTTGTCTATGTGGAGCTTGCACATCCTCTATGTCAGTTTTCCTAATTGGCAGCTCTAAACTGACTCAATTTTAACATTAGTGGGGGTGTGCGTGTGAGTGGACCCTACAGTGGACTAACCCTGGTCCAGGGCTCTTTCCTGTCTTATGCCCAGAGCTGCCAGGATTTGCTTTAGTGCCCCTCCATCCTGAATTGGATTAAGTGGGTTTTAGACTGTTATGTTATTTTTAACAATAATTAATTTGTATGAGTTGTGCTTCTCTCAGTCCACAAAAACTTAGGTCACGTGTCTTAATAAGCATAAGAAAGGACAATCAAACCTCAACTAATGTGTGCATCTTAATTGAAATTGAAGGTTGGAGCCTGCTTTAGTGAACTCTTCCAGGTTTAAAAAAAGGTGGGCCTCAAGTGAAAGTCAGCCAGCAACTCTGGTCCTCTTCCTTATAAGAGCAGGGCTTTTATCAGTCATTCATGGTCTTTTTGACATCTAACTGAAGGTACTTTGTAGGAATTCCAGAATTGTACAGTGTTTTGATAAATGTTTTTACTCTAATATTGCTGAAAAACAATCTGATGAAAAAGTGTGATTAATTGGCATTAAAAAAACTAATCTGAAAGATATAAATGTGTTATACTCACTAAAGTGCAATCCGGTTAATCGACAGCCGTTAGCACAAGTGCGGTAATGTTCTAAAGAAAGCTTAGCAGCTGCCTTCTAATATTAACTGCAGTCTTTTCTTACTGGCCTATATTATATACATCCTAAAGGGATCTTCTAAGAAGACATAAAAAGGACATTAAAAATGAAAAGCGCGAACAGATGTTTCTATAAAAAAAGTGTCCTCTTCATTAATACTGCCAGCAGCCACAGCAGACTTATTTTATGTGTACTTCATATCTTGCACTTAGCCTAACACTTTATTGCCTTTTCTTTTCATTCATTTTTAGTTACTGAATGTCTGTTTCTTCCCATTCCTGCTTTATTTTATTTTCTGTACACACCTTCTTCTTTTAATGCCTGTCTATTTTATGTTGTTAGGATGCTGTGTTGGCCACTGTGTCATTTTACTGCTTGTGTTTAGTTAATTGACCCAGTGTTGAGTGTGTGTTGAGTGTGTGTGTATGTGTGTGTGTGATTGATCTGTCAAGTGTTGGTTTTCATCTTGTGTCTAATTCTGCAGCATCCTATGATCCTCAAACGGATTCTGCAGGTTTATCAAAAGGACCAATAAAAGATTAGAGAGCAATGCATTGGTGTTAGTTTTAGAAAACCACGTCACCATAAACTGGCATAGTGACAGGTGCCTTTAAGTCTGGTCATTATCTATGTGCAATATTCACATTCTTATGGTCAGTTGATTTTCCTCTGACATCCAAAATGCACGCATGTTAGGTTTGTTGGTAATCTAAACTGGGCCTGTGTGAGTGTGTGCATTAGTTTTGGACTAGCACTTTGTTCAGCATTGTTCTTCCCTTGGATCCATTGATATCAGGATAAGCTATAAACCACCAAAACCCCCAAATCAAATTAGGCACAGTCATAAAATACATAACTTATTGGACTATTCACATAAACATTTCTTTTACTTCTGTTCCGCAAATCTCTTCGTGTTGATGTTCTGCCTTTGTTTTTGCCATTCATTTATTTATTTATTTAGCAAATCATAGGTGAAGACTAGAATGGTTGGTTATTCCAAATTGGCCCTGGCACCCTCTCCAGAATGTTGCTGCCTTTTGCCCAATGCTAGGATCAGGCCACACATGACCCTGAATTGGATTAAGCAGGTCTGAAAATAAATGTTATGTTTTGTTTAAGCTCATAGTTCAGTTGTTTCCCTATGGTATTTTATACATTTAGAACAATGTAACACACTGTCACTTGGGCAAACACTGAATCTGGGTGGACTTTATAGCAGAGTATCTTAAAAACGCAATGTTTCCTATACAAAGAACCACTTTAGATTCTGCTGTTTAGTTTCTAAGATTTCATGGATTACTTTCAAAGCATACTTGTTGCTAATTTCATTTGTTACATTGAGTCGTGCTCTGTTGAAATGTTTTGTTTCATGTAAAGTCATGTGAAGATTTTAAATGACATGTGCTGGTTGGTACCAGCCAGGCATTATGGGAGATTGTTTATCTACAAATCTAAAATGTGACAGGGGGCTGCCTCCTGGAAGCCCATCATATTGACAAAGATAAAAAAGTAGACTATTCCAGATGCTCCCAGAGCATACTTAACAGCCACAATGAATTATATTTTTGAGCTTTTAATTCAAGTTACAGTGTAGCCAGGATTTATTTTAACAATTTCCCTCTCAGTAACAATAAAACAAAAAGTGAAATAAAAAAAGGACACTTGCATCCACACAGTGGGTTATTCATCAAATAGTATAGAGAAGGTTTTCAGAATGTAAAGAAGTCCAAAACTTGAAGCATACAGTTCATTGCAAAAGTATATGTTGTAGTTGTGACAGCAAACAATTTCAGGAAATTTGTGTAACATTTTGAGCACACTGTCTTTACTGCAATCAAGAAAAAAGAATTACAGATGCAATAAAAACAAGTTTAGCTTATTTACCTAACTGTATAACATAATAAGTACAAGTTAAGGTAATATTCCCTGATGTGAAATACTATACAGAACTCACTTCAGAGCGATCAAATACTGGTTGTGAATTTCAATGAAAGTGGTCACAGTCAAGGGCCCTCACACTCATGTGGTGCAATGCGCCATAAATTGTCGTCTTCAAATTTAGTGTTCTTTGATTACCACATCTTTTTACTGCATCGTGCTTCTCCTAGGTGTTAAACAGCGTAAGGCAGATATACAGTCAGGTCCATAAGTATTTGGACAGTGACACAATTTTCATAATTTTGGCTATTTATGCCACCAAAATGATTTGATGTAATTGAGGTGTAGACTTTCAGCTTTAAATTAAGGGGTTTACCAAGAATATTATATGAGCTGTTTAGGAATGACAGCCAATTTTATACATGGTCCCCCTACTTTCAGGGGCTCAAAAGTATTTGGACATTAGATAGATAGATAGATAGATACTTTATTAATCCCAAGGGGAAATTCACATTAGACCGACAAGCTGTTCCTTAGCCTGGTGAGAAACAGTTCCATCAATATGTCATTAACTATTAAGCAGGTAAAAGGTATGGAATTGATTCCATGTGTGGCACTTGCATTTGGAAGCTGTCACTGTGAACTCTCAATATGAGGTTTGAAGACCTGTCCATGCAAGTAAAAACAGTCCATCATTAGGCTGAGAAAACAAAACAAACCCTTTAGAGAAATAGCAGAAACACAAGGAGTGGTCACATCAAACATTTGGTACATTCTTAAAAGGAAGGAACACACTGGTGAACTCAACATCACCAGAAGGTTTGGAAAACCACAGAAGACAAGAAGAAGAAGAATCACTTCACAACATTTAACCAAATCAAGAACACACTCAGGGAGGCAGACCTATCATTGCCAAAGTCTATAATCAAGAGAAGACTTCATGAAAGTAAAGACAGAGGGTTTACCACAAGGTACAAACCACTGGTAAACCTCAAGCATAGGTAGGACAGATTAGACTTTGCCGGAAAATTTTTTTTAAAAGCCTGTCCAGTTCTGGAACAGTTTTCTTTGGACAAAGGAAACTAAGATCAACATGTACCAGAATGTTAGAAAAGTATGGAGAAAAGAGGAAACGACACATGATCTGATTATTAGCTCCTCTGTGAAACATGGTTGAGGCAGTTTTATGGCATGATCAAGCATGGCTGTGAATGGATGTTAGTTACTTGTGTTTATTGATGATAGAGGGCCATACTGTCTGCTCACATTCAGCCAAATGCTGCAAAACTGATCGAACGACACTTCACAGTACAAATGAACAATTAGGCAAAACATACTGCGAAAGCAAACCAAGTTCTTTTCAACGCAAAGTAGTGGAAGACTCTTCAATGGCCAAGTCAATCAACTGCCCTCAACCCAGTTGGACATTCATTTCACTTGCCAAAGACAAAATTGATGGCAGAATATCCAATGAATAAACAGCAACAGAAGACAGTTGCAGTAAAAGCAAAGCATCACTAGAGTGGAATCCCAGTACTTGAGTATGGCCATGGGTTCAAGACTTCATTGAATCATTGACTGTAAAGGATTGTCAACCAAATATTGAAATGGCCATTATGTTTATGATTATGTTAGTCTGTCCAAATACTTTTGAGCCCCTGAAAATAGGGGGGTCATGCATAAAAATGTCTTTTCTAAACAGCTCATACGATATTTTTGTTAAACTCCCTAAACTAAAGCAGAACCAAAATTATGAAAATGGTGTCAACTGTCCAAATGCTTACAGACCTGACTGTATACAGTACATTTGTAATACACTGTACCTATTCTCTTTGCCATCTTTAATCAATGTACAGTATTTGGCATAAAATCTTAAGATACTGAAAAATGAAAGATAATGTTTTTAAAACCCATTTCAAGGCTCTCATTGCTGTTTGTCAGCTTCTTGTTGCCTTTAAGACCCTAAGTAAAGCATGGCACTGCCGTTAACACCATCACAGTCAGCCACACTTTTTGGTAGTCCTGGTCTCGATGTTAAAAAGCAGTTAGTCAGGCAATTGGCAAATGTAATAATGAATATGATAATGGTAAATACAGCCCCCTGAGAAGTGACATCATTACTGCATTGCTCCTTGCAATAAATGTTTAGCCTAGTTGTACGTTTGTACTTCTCATTCATATTCTGTCTTATTCTTTTTTCTTTGTTACCCATTACTAAATCTTTACAATTGTCCTTCTTAAAACTTGTTAGTTTTAAATTCATTTACTTCCTGAAATGCCACATTAAGTGTCTCTATTTCTTCTGATTAATGATAGCATTTTTCAGCTTTACTTTTAAAATATCTTCTCTGGCCTTTTCTTTATAGCTATTAATAGCTCTAGTTCACCATAGGAGGGAATCTGATTTTTTGCAGGCTTTTCTAGATGACATGTTGCCTTCACTGGGTGTCAGAATAACTGCAAAGCATAATGCAGGTCTGCAGCAGTGGGTGCTGTCAAAACAAGAGTCTTTAAATTAAGTTGAAGAAAAATTCTGTTCAGGTGTGCAAAAATGTAATTAATTCATAATTCAAAAAAATGCTAGGTAGGCTGCATCAGCCCAAGTTACATGGTCATTAAAGTCCAATCCACGTCTGATATTAATGTTCAGATCTTAATTAAAACAAAAGAGATCCTCTAGGACTAATGAGCAAGACAGAACACAGCAGCATTGTAAAGCAAAATGACAGAGCAGTCCAATTACTTCATGCACCTCAAGTGAAACAATTAAATGTAAACAGTATTAAAATATGAAGTTGTCATTTATGAAGATGTGCCCATGTTGACTTAATCAATGACAAAACTGTTAGCACTGAGCAAAAATGTGGTTAGTATCTCGGAGATTAAAGTGATAATGTGTTTTATCAGAAATACCCACATTTACTTTACACAAGGAGTACGTCAACATAACAATATAAAGGAAACCCCAATAGGAACTAAAGCAAAAACGAGCCTACCTATAATGGTGACAACCCAAGGTTACCACAGGAGATGGCTAATCCACTTCCATAGTACCAAATAAATGCTCCCTATTTTCCTCTTGATTATACCCCATTTCTCGATATGCTTCCTTGTCCACATCAGCTGTGCTCTAGGTCCAAACTCACCAGTTTTAGACTCAGAAGGGCCTTTCAAACCTGGACCAGTGACTACTTTCATGTACACCATGGGAATTGCTTCTGGGATACTGGTTACTATGTAGACTTTGTATGGTCATACTGAGAGCTCCCTCTAGCAGCCCCATGTGATCCTGTAGTGCAAGACTCCTGCCATTGATGGATACAGACTTTCCCAAACAAGTTCTCCTCTTGAGTGAACTACGGAAACACAAACAAAAAGTTGTGGAATTCCACTCCATTTAAAATGCAGAGTCAAATGCCTGTGTTGAACAGAAACAATGTTGTATATGCAGACGTAACTGTCACTCTCCCAAATGCCATAGAAGATACAGTATGATGGGGCAAATCACATACAGCCTTAATTTATCAGTATAACCACGAAGAGTTGGTCCAGTATTACATAACCAGGACGGAATCTACATTGATCCTTCTGGAATGAAGTTTAAGTGAGTGGATGGAGTGTCTGTTCCAGTAGCTCATAAATAGACTTTCCTAGGGAGGTTGGGGAATGTGATCCCTCTGTAATTAGAATACTCTCACTTGTGGGATTTTTATATTAATTGTATTTGACCATTTTAATCATGGCAGCATCCTTAGCCACAAAAAGGCCCTAACCCCAACCAATGCAGACCAACACTGTCTTCTCTGCGGAGGACATATACACCATGTTTAGGAACTTCTTCCAACTCTCAGTAGGATATTTAATTGCAGTCAAGGGTTTCCCCACATTTTCTGATAACATTTTTGGAAAAGTACCACCTATTATTAGTTGTTGAATGGTTTTTATCAGGTATACAATTATGTGAAAAAGTAAGTACACCCCTTGGAAATTGTTGACAGTAGATCTTCATGCAGATAGTGCCTACAGTACAGATAAAAGTGATATACTTACAGAGTTTCCTTGTGTTTGTTGTCCTTCTCAATCGCTTATTTAACAAAAAATACTACTGGGGAAAAAGTACTATAAGTACACCCTTGGCCTGAGACATTATTTATTGTAGGCATTTCGTATAACTGCCTACCAGTCTCCAAACATCAGCTTGTTGAAATTTGTTACCATTCCTCTGTGCAAAATTTCTTCATTTGTAAGATGTCTGTGGGCTTTCTTGCATTTGTAAGATGTCTGTGGGCTTTCTTGCATGTGTTTGTTTCAGATTAAAAACATTTCAATGGGATTCATATCAGAGCTTTGACTAGGCCAGTCCATAATCCTCTATTTCTACTTTTTGAGTCATTCCTTGGTAGATTTGCAAGTGTGCTTCTGCTTATTATCATGCTGAAAGGTGCATCTCTGGTTCAGCTGCAAGTTTTAGACGGAAGCCTCACATTCTCCTCAAGCACACTTTGATATGATGCACCTGCCTCCTCCCTAAAAAGGTTCTAATCACTGGCACCAACTCCGGAATGCACGATTGTGATTTTATGGATTTGAAGTGGTGATGAATGTAGTAGGGGAGTTGCCTTTCCCATGTGTCAAATCTGCCTTTCTGTTAATTTAGATTATGAGAATGCATATACCATGTGAATTTTATGTTTGTCATTTGTTCAAGTACAGTATATCACCTTTATCTGTAGGCTTTGTTTGTGTTAAGATCTACTGTTAGCCTTTTCAAATATTTACAAAAAATAACAATTTCAATGAGGTGTACGTTGCTTTTTCACATACCTGTACATACATAAGAGTACTTTCTCAAATCTGCTTAATCCAGTTCATAGTCAGGGGGTGACAGAGCACAAAGCAGGAAACTTGAACCAATCTCTAAAATTAAGAAGGCAATTTATGGTTGTCATTTTGATGAATTGTTTTTCCTTGTATGTTCTCATTCTTTAAATTCAGCATCAGCCAGGGACAAAACTTGGCAAAGTTGTATTTTAATGTTATGACACTTGAATCCTTAAGGGTGCATTCATCCAATAGCTGTCTAAATGTTGAACTTTAGGAAAAGCAACGTAGTATATGGGAATTATATAAAAAAGCACAACATCTTCTGATGTTAGATAATCGCCCTTTCTCAGTGATCACACACACTTTCTCCATCTTTATCTCTATCTCCCTAAAGGCAGCAAGGAACAACCAGTTAGCCGAATAGAAAGGTAGGGCCTGCTATTGCTCAGGAGGCTAAAGGTGGAAGATTTCATTAACAAACATATGCTGCCATTGTGTTGTATCGAGTTATGTTTTTCAGCTGCAGGGAACTGCCTCAGAATAGACTATGTTGCGAGTAACAATGACTGACCAGCTCCTCCACACAGTACTGGTTATTTGAACACCCATTACTGGTCTATCAAGCAGATGAAATGAACATCTGCAAAGTTACATTTCTGGATTGGACTTGGTTTTAGCTAATCTGTGAAAGGAAAATTCAAGATCTAGGATCACTAGGAAATCAGAAACTGAGAAATAAGGAAGTAAATAATGAGGTCCACCAGAAATGCAAGTTAGCCTCCCATTATGACTGGTTGCGAAGAAAAACCGTCTGTAGAATAGCCCTGTGTAGCATGTGGTATAATATCCACGTATATAAACACAGAATACACAAGGGGACTCAATAAATAAGGTGAATACATTTTTCACAGACATGCTGTGTTCTTGAAAGCATATTCACATTACTGTTGCACGTTTGAAAAACATGCAGTACTTCCTGTTTCTGTGTGAAATCATCACTTTTATCATTGATGTTCAATTTTCTTTTTAAACTATGTTAATGTTTTAATTTAATTGACCTTATGTACAGTATTAACATAACCTTCTTTGCTAAATGTGATATGTTGGATGGACAGAAGTCTTCCAAATACTAAGCAGATCCTCAACTGAGCTGAGGGTCTGAGGAGCTGTTTAGTGTTTGGTATGAGTTACAGAGTTCTCCTGAATACGCCAAGTGTAAAATCGATATGAAACTTTGTAAAATGTATTCCAGTGTGCCAGCATCTTGCATGGTGTTAGTATAGCAGTGTGGTTGCTAATATTCTTTCTCTAGGTCTTCTGTTTTTTATTATTTCATTTTCTATACTTTCTTCCTGTTTTAATTTATTGTGACTGTTTCTGCCCTTGTTCCACTCTTAGGTAATTCCCCCCTCTAGCCGCTGGTCCCTGGGTCACATTTACACCCCACACAGACCTCCTCACCCTCCTGTTCCTTCTTCACGACTTCATCCTCACAAAGTTCAATTTCAGGTCTTTAGTTTTCCTTCGTTTGTTTCTGTGTTTTTCTTCTTTTGCTGTTTGATTTGCCTCCCTGATTGCTTCTCCCTGTTTTGGTGTCCATCTCTTTTTGCTATCATTCACCTAAATCACAGTTTCCCATGCAGCTACACTGTAGGTGATCCGTGCCTGGCAGGTGTGACACTTCTGTTCTCAAGTGCTGTGCTTATTAAAGAGATGCTTACCAGCTAATTCTTGTGTGGTTGCTAATGTGTGTTTGTGTGTTTTTTTTTTTAATTATTAATATCAAATACTAAGCAAAATCGTGCAGTATCCCCGTTTTAGCCAATGAATTGTATGTCCTATTAAAGCCACACATGGCTGGCTTAAATTGTTTGAAGTATAATGGTCCAGTTATAGTCCAATTGTGATCAAGATTATCAAAGACCCATCAAGATCTGTTTAGTCTGCTGTTTTCCAGGCCTTAGCTAATGAATGAATTATTTAACAGTGGTAATGACACCATGGGTATTTTGAGGTTTATATAATACATTTTGATCATAAGTAACAGCACAATGCACTGTTCTGTCAATAAAATTCTACACCAACAATACAAAATAAGTAGCCACAGTATGTGGTGGACTATAATAAAATCCTATTAAGTTTAGGCCAGCCCTGTGTACATGCAGTTTATATTCTTTCGTTCTGTCTGCTCGTCACTCACACAAGATTAGTGTGATCATAGATTCTGTGTTTAATATTCATGTTCACAGATGTGGCAAGCTTGATAATGAAATATGTCATTTTCCTACGGAAATAACTGTCAGATTCTTTCTTTTTTTCTATTTTCCCAATTGAATATATCAACAGTAGGCCACCACAGGAGTTTTTAAAATTATGCAATGTTAATGCATTCCCTGCAAGTCGCCTTTACATTTTATTTAACTAGGGTAGTTTAATGAACACCTTAGACGGTTCAATGCCATTGTAAATCGAAACACGTCTCTCAAACTATAAGCTCCATATGACTTCTCTTCATTTACAAGACGCTTTGTGAAGAACTTTGTAATGGGAGTTACTAACAAAAAAATTATAGTTAAAAAAAACAAAGATTGATTGAATGACTGACTGATGCTGTTGTCACAATGTTTAATACCCAGTAGCCAATTTTCATTTTAAATTTCTTTTCTTTAGTTAAATGCACATTTTCTTAAATAATCTGTTTGCTGAATCCCATCTAAATAGCATTATTAAAAATATTCACTGAAAGGCAGATAGGTCTATACAGAAGCTGTTCAATTCATGCAAGGCTCATACATCTCTACTGCTTCTTTGTCTTCAAAATAAATAAAATATAAAGAGTTTCATCACAAAATGCTATATATACATTTTAACAAAATTGAGAATACTATTAAGATAAAGTTTTAAAAGTTCATTAAGTCTATATTGAAGCATTTTAATTTCAAAAATAAATGTAAAAACTGTCATTTTTTCAAGTTTTTGACAAAATGCAACATATCTGCATAAATTAAAATAAATGTTGTAATAAAACAGCTAAAAAGATCATACTTAATACAAATGAACAGGAAACCAGAAAGTAAATGACAAGCAGGGGGCACAATCAAGACGAAAAATACCTTTAGAAGTATTGCACAAAGCAAAGCCTTTCATGAAGGTGGCATCAAGCACTTTTACCAAATAATATGGGAAAAACTTTTGAGGTGCCAGTTAGGTTTGTCCAATACAATTAAAAAAAAAAAAAACATGTTTTGAACTAATATATACAGTATATTTATATTGTGAGCTCGGTTCCGAACACCATCAGACCAACACCAGCATTTTATCAAAACACACGTTTATTAAGCACAAAAAGTCCCACACAACACACAATTGCTCCCAGCACCAATCACCCTCTTCCCGGGCCCCTCTCTCAATGTCCGTGGGCCGCCTTTCCTCTCCTCACGGAAGCTTCGTCCTGCTCCCGACTCTAGCTCCCTGATTGGAGTGAGTCGGCCCCTTATATTCCCACCCGGATGTGCTCCAGGTGCCTGATGACGCTCTTCCGGCAGCACTTGCTGGTGTGGTGGAAGTGCTGCCCTTGCACCCGGAAGCTCTCCGGGCATCCCTGGAAGGTCCTTCTTCCACCTTCCCAGATGTGGCGGAAGTGTCAATCTCCTGGGCTCCACAACGCTCGGGGCTTGAGCCTCCTTGCTCCTTCCCCGTGGTCCCCTCAACATCCTGGGTGGTTGCCCCCTCATGGCCCGGGGGGTGTATAGACCACCTACCAGTCCTTCCAGGTGTCCTGGCTGGGTCTGACCCCCAGTCTCCTGTGACAATATATATTAGGTAGTTACTGTATATATATATATATATATATATGTGTGTATATATATATGTATATATATATATATATAATTTATCCATCCATTTTCCAACCCGTTGACTCTGAACACAGGGTCACGGGGGTCTGCTGGAGCCAATCCCAGCCAACACAGGGCACAAAGCAGGAACCAATCCCAGGCAGGGCGCCAACCCACCGCAGGACACACACACCAAGGACAATTTAGAATCGCCAATCCACCTAACCTGCATGTCTTTGGACTGTGGGCAGAAACCAGAGTACCCAGAGGAAACCCACGCAGACTCGGGTAGAACATGCAAACTCCACGCAAGGAGGACCCGGGAAGCGAACCCTAATATATATCTCCTAACTAATATATATATATATATATTTTATAATAAAAAAAAAAATCTTGGGACGAGACAAGACTAATCCTACGACGAGACGTGACTTTTTGAAGAGACTTTTTGGAAGGAAGTCCCGTGAAATGGAGACTTTTGCCATGAGATTCTTTCAAGTCACAACCTACTTACAACTCTTTTCAAACAAGACCACAGTCATCAGGTGCATTCTGGCACTTAACCTGGACAGACACCAATCCATTAAAGGGCTTACTAATGAACACACACACACACTTCCAAAGATCCAATTTAGAATCACCCATTCATCTAAATATGGAAGCGAGAAACGATGAAGTCAAACAACAAATTAATGCAAAACTTGTCGATCAGTTACACAGCAAATTGGTTAAATGCATATCAATAGACTATGCTGAAGCAGTTGGTGATGATTGTGCAGAAGATGAAAACATCTATTTACAATATCCCATAGAATTTCTACAAATGTTAACACCATCCGGTCTTCCACAGGCTGAATTACTGTTGAAAGAAGGACGTAGGAGTGATGGACTATGCAATGGAACAGATTAGTTTTATTAGCAATTGGTTGAATAATTGTAACATGTAAAATTTTAACAGGCGACAAGAAAGGTAATGTAGTATATATTCTGCGGAAAACATTAGACACCGAAGTAGATTTTGATGTGCCCATTCATATTAAAACTTTTACAGTTTCCCATTAGAATAGCTTTTGCTATGACAATTAACAAATCACAGGGACAAACATTTGAAAAGGTTGGTTTATTTATTAGAGAGAAAGAAACAATATTCACTCACGGGCAGTTATACGTTGCTCTGTCAGGATGTAAGTCCAAACACGGAATCAAAATTCAATGCAATCTTGAAGAATAGTTAATTCCAAATATTGTTTAAACTGAAGTTTTAATGTAAAAGTGTAAATAATGCACATTTCACACTTTTAATGAAAATTACAATCTCTTTAAATTGTTAACCAAACCTGGGGGTTAGCGAGCAAAGCCCCCTAGTCTGTATAAATATATATTCAGTTCCCACACTTGTCAATTTGGTGAATTTGGTGATGTTGTAACATCAGCTTTTTATGTAGTTTTACTTTGCCTACAGTGAACCATTTTGCTAGGTGTATTTTAAGCCACCAAAGTATTAAAGAGCTACATTCTCAGCCTTGTTAGTTGCATGCAGTAAGTTTTTATGACCATGCTTATTTTTCATTTCAAACGTTGCTTTGTTCACGATCTTCATTTCATTGAGTGACACTTTCAGTGCTGTCCTCCTGTGCTCCTGCAGTGCCACCTTACATGCCAGTGATAGATGCAACCTCTGTTTGGCCTTGGGCTTGTAGAGCAGCAGTGCAAAGTTGCAGTAATACATTAAACAGAATGAAACTCTTTTTATTCTAGTTTGTTGTGTGGGTTTTATTGGTACTAGAATTGCACATCATCATTTGTTCTGGTGCCACTTGACAGTATGGGCACTCCATACTGAGTCACAGCCACAAACAAGCCTCTCCACAGAGCACACAGATTCACAAACTCTGCTAATGCTTAACTGGCAATACTTGCAAACTGAACAAATTTTAAGCACATTTCAAGTCTGTTACAGTCAATTCAGTAAAATTTCATGCATATGCGTAAATTTAAAAGTAACTTCAAAATTATGAGCAGCAAGTATATAATGAGTAAAAAGTGACAAATGACACATGATGATAAGGGATTGATGTTTGATGAGGAAAGCTAGATTGCTAATTAATTAAAATTTATGAGACAGAAATCACAGACACAGACAAATTTAGCACTTCACTGTGTAAAGTGGTTCAGTATAGAGGGTATCTGCAGTTAAGAATAAATCAAGTCCTAAATGATTATTAATATTAAAACCACTGGATCACACAACTATTAACAATAAATAAATAACTAACTCAATAAATCTAAATGAATACCTCAGTTAATGGCATCAATAGTGAAACTCACACTGTCATCGTTTAAGAGGCACCATTTGGCTGAAAGTATGGGGTTTGCTCGTTTACAAAAAGAAGAGAGACCATACCAAAAAAAAAAAGTATTGTGTTATTTTGCAAAGTTTTTGCTGCGGGTATCTATTCATAGATAGTGAGGGAGAGATTAACCAAATGCATAGCATTCAATCAAGTGACAAGAACTGAACAAAAGCAAAACAACCTGAATAAAAGCTAAATTTTTAAATTTAATCAGGCAAAGCTTAGTGCATTTAATGCAAATATTTCAGCATTTATGTACAGTGGTAGCAAAAGCTAGTGTTCATGCCTCACAGTGCCAGGCTCTTCATAAAGTTTCCAAGTTCACTACATGCACTTGTGGTTTAATAAGAATCAGTAAGTGTGTTCACTTTGGATGATTACCTGTTTAATGCTGAATATTGGAGAAGTGTCATTAATACTTTATGTGCTGTGAAGTAAATAAAATCTATTCCCTTTTCCCATCCTCAACCTGAGTCACTGAAGAATTTGAACACTAGCTGCTGCGCCACCAGATCACCCTGTATCAAAATAGTATCTATAGCAAATAACTTGATTAAAACTAAACTCCTACTTTATTTATAGGTTTTTGTTATTGGATTGCAAATAGCACACTCTTTTCTGCTTGGATGTGCAACTGAGCCCTGCAAAGGACCGGCGTTCTGTCCACCACGGCTGTCTTACAGAATAATCACAGGCTTTCTGTGCCTCTAAATCAGGAGGATTAAATTTACCTTTCCGCACTCGTAGAATTAAATATCCACTATATGCCTATAGTGTCTATTCAGTTCTTGTCACTTGATTGCATATAACACACAAGCTTAATCAGTCTTTCATTAGCTTTAACTAGATGACGCACATTGACACCGGTGGCAGCAGGCAATATCTTTGCAAAATAACACGATGATTGTTGCAAAACTGATAAGGATAAGCTTCCTTTGTAGCGTTTATTGTATTTTCTAAAGCAAAAGGTACATTTTACCAGACTAAACAGTTGGATGTGTCACATTTTTCTACAGTGTGAATTCAGCACATCATGAGACTCTCAATTGATGATCTTTCTGCATCAGGGATTCCAAAAATTAGAATATGATGGTTATTATGTTTTGTGATGAAACTCTTCATATTATATATCTCTCTGTTATAAAAAAAAATATCTTGGAAGGAGACGAGAAGTGATTTTCTGGGAGAGACACTGATACGCCCCGTGAGACGAGTCCACGCCCAGGGCCGGAAATAAAAGACAAAGAGTGGATGACAAAGTAGAACGTTATAAAGAATTAAAAAATGTTAAAAAAAAGCAAGTCAATTTCAGAACACTTCATTACACAGGGAAGCGAAGCAAAGCTGGAAAGTAAGTAATTAGTTGTAACAATGCCACCCTAGTGCTCCCCATGGACCACATTTAATAATTAGGATGTTGCATACTTTGGTTTCTGTATAGTCTGACCAGCTTACCATGGGAGATGCACATTTCTGATATGCAGACTGCCCTGAAATAACCATACATGGATTATGCTAATCAACCTCATACATATGCAGTCATGATGGCAGCAGAGCTTCACTTGCTAGTAGAGCAGCCGCACACCTGACACATCGAGACCCCGCCACCTGCATTCAAGAGTATCTCTGCAACTGAGAGCACAAGATCATGTACACCATTATAGTGCCTTTCCTCTGTATTCTGGGTTTAGAGAAGGAGATAAGGTGCTACCATCTGAGCGAGTGGCTATCCAAAATCTCCTGCACATGTGATGACATGATTGCTGTTATAATAAATAGTACAGGCCTGACCTTTCAGCCTTTCCAATAAGCCAGTCACCATGTACAGCACCCTCACATCTGCCAAAGCTACTTTCCTTCAAATAAAGCACAGGTTGATTCAGGCCACCGAGCCATGTGCTTTTTCAGGCTCGTCTTTTCACCATAGACAGTTTGTGCATTAATGGAATGTAACTGCTCATAGCTAACAAAACCAGCTTCATTCTCGCTATATGTCCTTGTTGCAATATTACTGCAGTAAAGTGCTCCGCCTACATTTGAAAAATCGGACACTGCTGCTAATCGCCTTTGTATGTTGGCAAAAACATGTTTTATGTGTGTACCCCCACACCATATGAAAACATAGTGTCTCACCGGTCAGTTAATGGCTTTCAGCGCACGCAGCAGACATGACGGAGTGAAGCTTGGCTGAGGTATTTCTGACCTGTCGGCCATTTTCCTGAAAAGTGTCAACATTTAGCCAATATAGTTCTTCAGCACAAAAGCCAAGTAAAATAGACTTTGTAAGCCATATTCATCACTTTTGAGGTTTAATACATTTGTCACGTCCGTGCCCGTGAATTACTGTAAACGTGAGTCGTCAAGTAGCTGGTTTGACTGCATTCCCCTCAGTTTCTCAGCAATGTTGTATACAGATGGGTTAGAGTTTTGCCATAAATATATACACATTCTCCCATCAAGTTTTCTTTTATAAATCCTGACATTTGCATGGAAAGCCGTGTATGCCCATATCGAGTCTCCCATCTGTGCATACGCACATTTTATAAATCTGACCCCTGGACGGTCTGCTGCTGAGCAGTTGCAGTCAGGGCCACTCGGCAGATGCAGTAACACATATACCACTGAGACGCTGCCAGATGTTCATTTAGTAAACTGGCGCAATTTAAAATTTTTATGACTTCAAATCCTTTCATAGGGAAAATGTAATTCAACTGTCCAATGAAATTCAAATATATATAAACTATAGTTGTAAGCAAGACAGAATGTCTTTGTGGCACAAATACAGTACCAAGCTGTAAATATAAGTAGCGTACATCTGTAGGCGCGTTCTCTGATAAAGCTGCTGCCATACTAATGCCGGAGGAAATTAGAAGTCATCAAGAAAAAAGAAAACCATTAATAAAACATTACAAGATGCTGCACATTAGACTTGTTAGTAACATGTTCCTGTAAGTTGATTTATATTTGTATATGCTTACAGCATGCAAGCTTTGATTTCTGTCCTTTGGTTTCCAGCAGATCGATCCGCCAGCCATGGAGCAAAAGGGTCATGCCAATGTGCCGTGGATTGTGGAACCTGGACAGGAAGCAAAAAGAGGAATCAACACTAAGTATGAGACCACTATTTTTTAATATAAACCCATGTCTCCTTCTCCTCTCTGTGTGTGCCTTTGCACTCTGAGCAGTCACAGCACAGCGCTTCCCCCTGTGGAGACCTTTGACCCAGTTGAAAGGAAGCCTGCACTGTCTGAGTGACCTTTACACCGTTTACTCTCATCACTGCATGAGGCTGCTGTCTTTTCCTTGGCATTCCTCTCACAGTAGCACAGCAGTGACAATGACGCATGAGAACTGTCCTGAGACTTCTTTGAAAGGCAGTCTGTCAGAGGGCTTAAATCAGTACAGTTTAGAAATGCTCTTACTTGTGACATTGATGCAACACTCTCTTTTTCTGGTCCTTATTTTTTTTTTTCTTTCTTTTTTTCTGTTATTGTTGTGTTTTGAGCCCCTTGTGGGATTTCAGATGTCCTCCCTGACTGCCTGAATGAAAAAAAAAAAAAAAACCTTAAATGCTGCTAAGAGCTGATAATACTTTTAAAAACAAATGTTATACTTTTTTGATTACCTTGTGTTAACAAAATCACGGAGGTTTGACCACTTCCTGCTACTGCTTACTGTAAGATGAACCTAACAAAACTGATTTCAAAGAGTTATCTTTTGCTGTAAACTATGTAGCAAATGCAGCTTTTTTTGACTGAGAATAATGTATGATATGTTTTGCAGATGTCTCTTTAATACTGGTCTCTTGATTTAAGCCAGTTTTTGTTTTTTCCTTTTATGTAATATTTAAGCATATTTTCAACAACCAGCATATTGTTTACTTGCTAAAAACAAGTTATTTTCACCTTATTAAAATACAAATAATAACTGATGCCCTCAAGCTTTGAATGGGGGCTTTTAAAATAATAACTTAACACTGTGTATAAACGTGTAAGAACAAAAAAAAAAAAAAAAAAGGATAATTTTACTATGAAGAGTTTTGAAAAACGCTTTTTGTTTTCATTTTGAAACTCTGTAGCTTAAAATATCCAGTGTAGCTTGCCAAAAGCTTGAAGTCCATGTTGGATTGGTGAAGATGGCAGTCTTCAAAGCAGCAAGTGCGGCCCTCCCGCTGCGGCAGTGAATTTTCTGGAATACACTGGATAAGTTGTAAAATTTCATATTCAGTACAGTGTCAAATGATCAGCTCTTCAACTGTGGATGCAGAGAATGTAGCCAATTATTACCATTATGTCTTGCACAAAAGTGTTACATTTCTCACACTGGCTGCAGAATAAAGTGATTGATTTACATGTTCTTTCTCCATCTATGGTTAAGAAAATAACAAATTCTCTAATCCATTCATCGCTTCTGAGTATTGGTGTATGGGTTAGTCAGCCAAGTGTGTCTGTTGTTTCTGAATGTGCTTGAGGCTGCAGTAAGGCGAGGGGTGTAGGCTTTCAGTATCGGGCATCTGTGGTGAACAGGGGGAGATTCTAATCTGCTCAGAGTAAAGACTGTCATTTAGCCACTTTTGTCAAAACTATGTGAATTGATACAAAACGAATCCTGTATTGAGCCAGAACCTAACTGCGCTGTGCCCACTGTCAAGCTTTATGGGAGATGGTGACCTAATTTAAAAATGAAATTGCCATCTGTTTCAATATTCATATTGTGATGCATTTTAATGTTTAATATAGGAATATTATTATATTATTGTGTAATTATGGTCTAACATTGTCTTAATGTTACATTATTTTTATATGATATGCTGAAACTAAGCTGGGCTTAACAATAATAGTCATCCAAAAAAAATAAAATAAAATAATGAATGTGAGGATGGCTACGGTAATTAGCTTGGGATAAAACTGAAAAATGAAATGTACAATGTTTTTTTTGGTTGGACTGAACTGTGGTTCAAGTCAGTTGTAATCCTTTACTGCAGTATTACATACAGTACTTGAAGTATACAGTCCCTTTGTAAATAATTTGCCTATTCATTGTTCATACTTGTATGTAGTAGAACTTGGCAGTACATAGCACTGGAAACGTGGTACCAAAATTAAAAAAAATAAAATAAAAAAGCAAAAGGGAAATGAATGAAAATGAAAATTGTATGATGGGAAAGTAAATAGTGGCCTCACTGCAACTAATACAATGTATATATGCTTGGGCTTCCAGTTTAAAGATTTTTGTAATTTTGGTCATTATTTATATCCTTGTGAAAGCACATGGAATAAACCGAACTTGTACAACCATTACCTCCTTTCTGTCTTTTGGTTATGAATCGACTCCATTTTTTTTTTCTCAGCCAGTTTTGTGGCCAGAAGGCAAACACATATCCCTCGAGTTGTTTGTAATTTCTGTACATGCTCCATTCCCCGTCGAGCTGAAAAATGGCAGGCTTAGTCATGTGGATAATGCAGAAATGCCTTTGGTCTTAAAGAGATGCATGCATTCGAACTGTTGTGTAGTGTACGAGAGGCCTGGGCCGCCTAACTCACTTTTCTCTTCACAATGAGATTAGCTTTGGGCAACACTGCAAATGGGACTTTTTATTGGGAATATTTTGGGCAAAGAAAGAGCAGAAAATTATCCACTATCTGTTCTGCAATAATTACTTTTGGGGCATATTTAAGAATAAAGAGATGAAAGAAACTGTCTGCAGGGAAGAGAATAAATTGATGAGGGCAAAAAGGTAAAACCTGGGTAGAAGTAATAGTAGCTAGTGAGTGCGGCAAAGACTCATCAGGTTACTGTTACAAACAGCCAGCCGCAGAGGACACTTAAAACGATGGACACTACACATAGCGAACATGAGTCCTGGAAGAGTATTGTGCATTAAATGTAGCTGAAGGTAAAAAAAAAAAAGTCAAATGCGATCAAGTAACCCAGAAAATGAGGGAAGAAATCGACAAGGGCGCCCCATTTTCTCGAGAAAATAAACAGAATTAGAAGAGTCACTAAATTAGCAGGCTTTCTGTTGACATACATGTCATTTTCTTCTATACTGAGCCACCTCTTCTCTGAATTAATTTTTCCTTTATAGAGTTGTTGCCAGCCAGAGCCTATCCCATCAGCCTGAGACGCAGGGCAACAACCAACTTTGAACCGAACGTCAGTCCAATCACAGCACTCGTTCATAAAGCACTGGTTGAAAAGACTCCAGTTCATGTAGACTGAAAGTCTTAAGAGTATGGGGTGATAACTAAGGCAACCAAAGAAAATCCGACTGGATTGTATGATTTCCACAACCAAAATCCTAAAGAGGGCGGCACGGTGGCGCAGTGGTAGCGCTGCTGCCTCGCATTTAGGCGACCCAATTTCGATTCCTGGGTCCTCCCATTGTGGAGTTTGCATGTTCTCCCCGTGTCTGCGAGGGTTTCCTCCCACAGTCCAAAGACATGCAGGTTAGGTGGATTGGCGATTGTAAATTGGCCCTAGTGTGTGCTTGGGGTGTGGGTGTGTTTGTGTGTGTCCTGCGGTGGGTTGGCACCCTGCCCGGGATTGGTTCCTGCCTTGTGCCCTGTGTTGGCTGGGATTGGCTCCAGCAGGCCCCCGTGACCCTGTGTTCGGATTCAGCGGGTTGGAAAATGGATGGAAATCCTAAAGACGTGTATTGTGGGCTGATTAGCTACTTCCGATATGGCCCAGTGTCAGGGAGCGTGGGGTTGTGACTGTGATTAAGCCAGTTATTGAACAAACGGCCTTGGCACTGCAATTCAACAGCGATTTTTACTTTTTGCCATCATCCCAGCAACTGATAATGCACTATATGAACATGACAGCTGTTCGATGGGCTGCACCATTTTCTAGATAATGGATTGAGTGTTGTTGTGACGGCAAAGGAAGATTATTTTTTTCCATTTTGTAAATTAGTTTTGATGATGAGCAGCACCTTCAAGTTCTTATTGAATCAATCATATAGTGCTAGCATTAAAATGAAAAAATTATGTTGGTCTTTCTTTGTAAGAGTTAACCACTTAAATATGGCTTGCAAATTTTATTTTAAAATCAGCATGTTTGTGTTGACTAGATGTTTGAAAGAAGTGTGAATCCATTAGAACTTGTTTCACTTGTGCATTATATAACAAATGATGTAGGGGTGCCAGCTCCTGGCACTGGGACGTATATTGAAAGCCTGGCCGATGTGCCTTCAGTGCATATTTAACCAAACTACATAAGTATTTCTCCCAAAGTTCATTCCTGTTAGGTGGATTGGTACAAGACTGGTTCATACCGTAGGCAAATGGAGAAGAAGTTGCATAGGATTTGTCACCATGAGTGTGGTTGAATCTTTTTAGAGTTCCCAGACAATGGTGGTCTTAAACCAAAATTATCAAACAGCTATGTTAATTGAAAATAATGGATAGCTGTGTTGAAGCTGAACCTGGATTAGTGTCACTGGCCACATGAGCATGCCCTTCATTGAACTAGCCCCCCATCCCAGTGATTTAAAGAACACCATGACACAGCATTGGGAAAAGCAGGTTAACAAAATGGATGAATGGTTTTATGTGGCTCCTTTGTTTTTTAACATGTTATATTAATGCACATTTGCCTATTTTCATATATAGATCATTTTAATAATTGAAATAAATGGTAATACTATGCATTATAAAGTAATAAGTATCATGGAACTGTAATACCATTTAGCAATAAAGGCTCATTTTTAAAGCAGGGTTAAAAAATAAAGAAGTGCAAAGTCAAGAGGTGCCTTCTGCAGTATTGGTAAAAGCATTCAGCTGTACTAATGCTAAAATAGTGATTGTGAACCATTTCTTTAGAAAGTGAAGGTCTATGTCTTATACTACATCCTGTCGCACACTTGATGTGGCATGAAGTGTAAAGGATTGTCTTTTTGCAAACCTGTACTCAGCAGGAATAGAAAACGTGACATACTGTATGTCTGACTGTACCTTACAGCATTAACTAAGTGGAGCATTCTGAATTTTGAAGTCTGGGTGACTTCTGTGTGAGATTTTAAAGTAGCTTATTTTCGAGTGACCATAAGGGGCTAGAAAGTGGTTGGATGGATATTTCTGAACCTGTTTTTTAGAACTGCTTCTATGTGCAGCTTTTACTCTTTAACCCTCAACATTAGTCATTGGAATTGAAAAAGGAAACGAGACCCTGGTGGTCTGGTATGGCATGCCTAGTGGTGTTTTCATCAACTTGGTTTTCATTTGTTGATTAAGCATACACACTTAGTGACCCAGATGGTCATCCCTGGAGATATTAGGGCAGCACTGTCACAAATAACCAGGACACGGGACTTTTTACTTACTTACTCTATTTCTCTGTCTCCACAGATTGTCTGTGTACAGTATATTCTCTATTTGTCCCCCACCAGGTTAAGTTAAACTGTGTGAATGTACCACATGACAGACTGTTATGCCACCAAAGATTGTTTCCTGCCCTGAATGACTCCAGGTCTCTGTGACGATACGCTTGTATTAAGGTGGTTGAAAAACAGATAGATAGATGGATGGAGAGAATCCCTCTGTATTTCTTTGAGAGACAAGCCTCAAATGACTGCAAATATAATTGTGCATTTAAAGTATGAAAGTCTTGCTCCCAGACAAGAGGAAAAAAGAACTATTCTCATGCAGTGATTTGTCATGTCTTGCTTTTGGCTAATTATCCCACCTCTTGTGCTACCAGAGCTAGTTTGAGCTTTTGCTGATCTGTCACAGTTCAAATATCATTATGTTGTTGGCTTTGCTTGTGTTTGTGAACTTATGTCTGCGTGCCTCAGCCTTGCCAGACTTTTGTGCATGTGTACATACATATTGTTTTATTATGTAGCTCTTAATTAATCTACTAATTTTAGCACATTTTCTTCTAATGTCTTCTTCACATTTAATTTAAGGGCACTCTTAAATAATGCCAGCTAAGTCAATTAATGAAATTCCACAATTGACCAAAGAATTGTTAACTACTCCCCAAGGAAGGACATACTACATTACACGAATAGTTCCTTAAGATCTCAGTTGTTTTGTAACCTTTCAAAAATGTTTATGGATAATTCAATTCAAGTTAGTTCAGGATTATCAAACTCTGACCCCATTGAGCCTTTGTGGCTGCAGGTTTTCATTCCTGCCACTTTATTAATAAGGAGACAGTTACTGCTGCTTAATGGTACCGATTTTTTGGACTTAACTTTATTTCACTTGCTTATTAAGATTTAGAACTCTTTTTTTTTAACTAGTTAAATTTGGGGTCTGGAGGGCCAACACTTTCACTTGAGCCACTACCTTAATTGGAAGCAAATTCTTGCTATTAATGAAACAAGGTATTTAAATCAATGGCTTGTTGTTCCTTTCATTCTGACACACCAGACACTACTAAAACTATTTTTCCTTTTCCTGACAGCAGAACACATCGATATTTCTTAGAGCTGAATTATTTTTCTTTTCAAATAATTTATCCAGACAGATCTTATGGACAAACACATGCAAAAGGGATGAAGTTAACAGATCAACAGTTGGCTTACTTTGCAACACATTATTGTTTGACTGCTGGTAAACAACTTAAAACCAAAACAATTAAACAAACATAGTCTCGTATATTCATTAGCAGCAGTAATTGCTTACTAATTAAGAAATGAAAACCTGCAGCCACCATTGTCCTCCAGGTGCCATTCTTGACACCCCAGGGCAGTGCAGCTCTAGCCCTAAACCTTTCATTGGTTGACTATCACCTCTCTCTTTTTAAGCCCCGCCTTGAATTGCTATGTTCACATTTTAGGCCCCGCCTTTGAAGGCTTGTTGGAATATGAAAACGAGAGCTTTAATATCCCTGTGCTGCTATTCCATGCTGCAGTTTTAGCCTTTGTGCTCTGTTTTTGTGGTTTCTAATCTGCATTCATTTTTGGATTTGCTATTTTTTTTTCTCTCTCTAACACCTACTTGCTTTGTATACAAATTCTCATGCCCATTCTTGGATTATACATCTGCCTAACAAAGTCTTTCTTGCTTTCTTTTTTTTACCTTGGTTGCTGGCTTCTTAACCTGGCATAGCATCTGTTTCTCCTGTTGCTTTAACTGCATTATTGATTTCCTTTGTAAGCTGTGCCAGGCAGTCTGCTTCTTGGGCATGACTGGCCATTTAGCAATATTATGCAGCAGCACTAAGCCTGTTGATGAGGTTGTTGTCATTTTTGTCATTTTCTCCCATCACTGTGCTTGCAGTTTTACCTACTCCTGTCCTCCATGCTTTTTATGGCATTTACAGCCCCAGCTGCTCTTGACTAAAGTAATACCATAAACAAGCCTTCAGCTTTTTGAGTTATGGAAAGATTCTATTACCCAAAACACCACTGCATACATTAAAATGGTTTGTTATCTAAAAAAAAGAAGTCTTCTCTTCTGAAAGCAATAATCTATAAAAAGTGTGCAAAATGTTAAATGATGATTTAGGGGGTTATCACCAAAATTACATAGGACAAATAGTGCTGGCCATGTTAGTCTGGGAGTATAATAAAACTGAAATCATAGAATCTTAGATTTCTGAAGATGATAGAGATTAATATAATAGTGGTGGCAATTATATTTATGACAAGATGGGAGAGGAGCAAGAGTTGCACAATAAATCAAACACTGTATCTGGCATCAAGAAAGAAACCAGGAAAAAACAAAAGCGTGAAGCATTGTGGGCGAGGTGTTAAGCAAGAATCACTGGGGTGTCTAACCAGCCTTCAATGATGACATCCTGAACTACAGCATTTGGCTTTTTGACTTGGGCTTATTTTAGAAAATGTTCTTTTTTTTTACATTTCTAAGTTTCCTAATGGTAACTGCAAAATCTTTGGTGGCAAAAAACATTCAACAAGGGTAGATGTTTGTGCAGATCTCCTCCACTACAAAACAGTGAAAAGTCTGGGAATGTGCAAATAAGCACCAAAGTAAAAAAAAAAAAAAATCCAAAGTGCAACATGAAGACTTTTTAAGAATTAACCACAACCTAGGAGTAAAACCCCAGATGATTACTCTTCCATATTTACACTTACAATATACAATTTGTTGGTTGGACATGAAAATAAGAATTTCACTGAATTACACATGAACGTAATACTACAATATACATTTAGACACTATGATAATAGGCAGATAACACTACTTTATTGGGGAGGGTAACCAAACAGTGGCTGTAGCATGGCATTCTTACAAAATGAGCTCATACTTGGAAAATACAAAAAAAGAAAACAGTTGTGTTTTTTTTATGTCTGATTATGTTCAAAGACTTCAATGCAAGTAGAAGAATTACACAGTATGCAGTGATGTGTGGCACCACTTCACATATGGGGTATGCACTACTGACACTGTCTGACCATGCGCCAATCACTTGACCTGCTTGTGCTCCAATTGGAAAACCAAAAGTAATGTAACCAGTTGTATCTGAAATGTGGTAAGTTGCCTTGGATAAAGGCATCAGCCAAATAAATAAATAAATAAATAACTGTAAATGTACTTACTGCACTAAGCATCCCTAAGGCTATTGACAGTGGATGTCAGGCATACCTCAATGGTCCTGCACAGGGGCGTCTTAATGCTGGGCCTCATGCTAATCGATGTACAGGGTGTGCACAAAGTCCATATACCCCTATATTTTGGAGGATTTTGAAAGCTAAAGGTTACCTCTTAGGAATCCAAAACATCTGTATGGGTCCCTCCATGATCTCTGCATAGCCTAATGCGCCGCCAGGTTCTCCTGCTCATGTTCTGCAACATTTGCGGGGTGACTTTCTGGAATGCTGCGCAAACCGCATGTTTCAGTTCATCGTTCGATGAATAACTGCGCTTCCGCACGTCTTCTTTGATAAACTCCCCAGAGTGCATTATCTGGAGCTGTGAGATCAGGGCTTCTCGGAGGCCACGGAAGAGAAGCGGGATTGTTGTTTGATCCTCGTCCGATCCAACGATTCCCAAAAACTTTGTTGAGGTGATCACGCACGGTGATTGTGAAATGGGCAGGTGCCCCGTCTTGTTGAAACCAAACACTGTCAAGGACGCCCTGGTTTCTCAGTTGCGGGATGAGCCAGCCATTCAGCACTTCCAGATAACTGATTTGGTTAACAGCACCATCAAAAAAATAAGGGCCAAACAATTGCTGTGCTGTCATTCCGGCCCAGATCATCACGTGTGGTGGGTTATGCTCAATTTCTTCAAAGAAATGTGGATTTTCTTTTCCCCAGAAAAACACGTTTCGATTGCGGAAGCTGCGATAAATCGTGCACTCGTCAGAGAACATAACCTTTTCCTTCTCAGCATTTGTTGGAAATTGGTGCAGCATCAGATCACAAGCTTCCTGACGTCTGTCCAAGTCAGCATCCAAACGCTCCGCGATCGTGAAAACACTTGTGTCACCCATCCCTTCGTCTTGGAACGACCGCCACGTTGTTGCGATTTCTTGAGCGGCAGCAGGTGGCTGCACCAGACAGGATGTCGGAAACACACCTCGAAATACCGGGAAGACTTGGGCTGATGTCCACAGGAATCAAATTGTCATGGTTATTCCTGTAAATGCTCCTAAAGATAGGGGTATATGGACTTTATGCGCACCCTGTACAGTATGTTGTGACTTGCTGAGTGGTTGTGTAGGTAGGGGCCTGTAATGCTGTTAAGATGGCCCTGGTCCTGCATCCTTCGAACAGTAGACGACTCTTGTTGCGATTTTTTAAACCACACAAGTATTCCCCTTGGGATTAATAAAAGTTTACCTAATCTAATCTAATGAAATCAAACCGTGTATGTGGAACACATACCACATCAACATAGCCTGTTTTGGCTGTATACATAGATTTCACCTTGGGTGTATCCAACCTTCTTCCTTCAGCATGGGAATAACCTTTTTCCTTTTCTATATACATGCTGATCCTGCCTTTCACCAATCTTTATTCATGTTGACTGTTTCACAAAGCACACCATCACAATTAACTGTTATACATTTGCTCAACCCACCTACGTAAGACAGTTGTTTAAAATAAACTGGCAGTACAAAAATGATTTCCACTCAAACAGGTGATCTCAGAGTTGCACAGACAATAGGGGTTGCAAGGCTTATCTAGTGATTTAGTAGGTAGGCCTGAAGCTTACGGTGAGGACCTGGGTGGGACACCAGACTTACTCACATGGGCCAATTTAGAAATTATACTTAACGCAATATACACTTTCAAGAGAATACCAACACAACCAAGTGACAATCCTAGTAATATGAATTCAAGCCTCTGGACCTGTGAGACGGTGTCAGATGCAGCACTAACTATTGTGTCAGCATACAACTCTGAATCTCAAGACTCTGAAGACTCAACAGGAAATATCGAAGTGTACATTCAAGGCAGAAAACCAAAAACACTCCTACACAAACAGGCATGTGGATCTGGAATAAACTGCTACAATTTTTTCTTGAATTATATTGCTGTGATGTTTTTCAAACCAAACAATGCCTACCAGACAACCCAGGAAGACAGAATGGTTTCCTCTTGCCTGTGCACTATATGGTTTCTTTTTGGGTGTTCATCATGAAGGTATTAAGAGTTCATCCTCTTTGAATCTGACACCACATTATGGTTTCCCTTCCTGGGTATTGTCTGTCCATCCACAGCCCTTGTAGTTCTAGTTTCAATTCTCCTTTCCCTTGGTTGGTCACCTACAAGATGTAATATATGGAAATGAAACAGTTACACATACACTGCAGTACTGCTTGAAAGTTGGAGCCATTATTCATTGCCACTTACATCTAGAATCAGGTATGCGTATTAAAAGTACTGCAATAAGAAGCATGGCTTACAGTTGTATTGACCAGAGGAGTAACCATGAGGTTCAAGCTGGACACCGTTGTGGATATACGATCGGGTGAGCAAGTGTCACTGAATCCATTGAAACAATCCCAGCATGATACAGAGGTACCAAAATCACATCTACCCATGCAGAGTTAAAGGTACTGCTCCTCCTGACCACATTATCATGATCTTCCATACTGGTAAGAGTAAAATATGAACATAGGAACTTAGCCAAACAGGCGTGAACTCAAAATGCACTCACCTGCCACAACACAGGACCCAGTGCTTCATTGAGGCCCTCCACTGACTGTGTAAGCACCACATCCAGATCGACTAGGGAATCACTCCAGTGGCTATCGAAAAACCACATTTGCAAATATCAGCAGATGAAGAACAAATCAGAGCCAGCTGGCAAGTTGTAATGTCAGTACAACAGATAAAGAGGAAACAAATGGCTGGCTTACACTGCACTTTGATTCATAACAACACTAGTCCAGCACCCCTTCAGATGGAAAACTCAACGGATAAAAAGACTTCACAATTCTAGCTGAACTGGTACGTGTGGAAAGGGATTTAAATAACAATCCCACTCAATCTATTGGTTAGCACAAGTGAGGAAGATGTCATATAAGAGAACTACTTAAAATGCACATAATCCATTGCAGGGTCATGGGGGTAGAAGAACAGTTTTGTGTCAAATTCAAAAGGAGACTTGTTAAAAGTTTTAGCCATACAAAGTCAATGTATAAAGAAGGATATCTGGCTGGACGAACTGAAAAAAACGTGGAAATCTGAACCTGCCTATCTCAGGTCCGACTGTAACTTTGTCGATCATCAGAAATCCTCATAATAAACATAAAAGACAAAAACGAGAATGTTATTTTTTCTACTCCCTCAGTTTATATAGCCATATACACTGCCTGATTTTGTTTGAACAATTATTGCACACTTTCTGTAAATCCAATAAACTTCATTTCACTTCTCAAATATCACTGTGTGTGTCTCCTATATGATATATTTAACTGACATTTTTTTATCGTAACAACCAATGATTTATACAGGAAAATAATGACTATTAACAAGATTGCCCAAACTTTTGCATCCCACTGTAAGATGTATTAGCCACTGTCATTCATGTATCTAATTCAGATCTTACTCAGAACTAATTACTTTTATTATTTGGTTTAATTACACATCTGTGTTTAAGCTTTCTAAATATTAAACTTACATAACACTCAAAATTGAATTTTACTAATTCAAGCTAAAACCTATGCTATGTTTAATCATTACATGCAGCTCAATTGTATCATTACTGGGTTTATAGCAATATTCTTGACATATTACACAATCTAAGCTCTTGTAGCTGGAGGAGTTGTGACACAACAGCAACCCCTCCATCCCAGCTAAGCGTACCCTTTAAATGAAGTAAGCTAAAGAATGATCACTGCCTTGCCTATCTGCCACACATTAGAAGCCCTACAGATTGAAGCCACTTCTGTTTGGCTGTTATGTGTCAATGAAGTTGTCCATCAGAACAACAGCAAATTATTGGTAGGCATGCAGGGTGTGCAAATGACAGACCACTTGACTCCTCACGGCTTTGGGTTTCATTTTAGCCCAGTGGTTCTCAACATTCAGTCCTGACGGCCACGTCGTATGCAGGTTTTTGTCCCAACCAACTTCTTCTCTTAAATGGACTCCTACTTGTATTAAGCAAGCTGTTATTTCCGAGTTTATATGTTTTTTACAACCATCCTGAAACTACAAACAATTAAACTATTTCCAACAATTGACAAAAACTTTGCTTACATATATATATTCAATATATTATTAAAAAGCCTCTCTACCCCTAGTACTTGATGGATGTTTTTAAAAGGCTGCTTGCAAGTAAGGAAAAAAGAATTCCTGGAGTGGTTTGTGCAGATGTTTAAGGTGGCCATCGTCCCTGATTTACTACATTTAATGTGAGGCAGCCATCAACTGAGATGACTCACATCCTTCATCATCAATGCTCATCAGCTCATCCACATCAGCACCAATATTTTTTTCTGCCTGCCTATAATCTGCCAGAGAATCTTTAAGTATTCTCTTATCAGCTAATCACCTAATCAAAAGTTAAATCTAAGCACAGGCTAGTCCAAAAAGATAAAGGGGATTGTTAGCTTCAATACAAAGTGCAGTTTGAAGTGTCAAAGTTAAAGCTTATGGACTAGACGATAACACCTGAAAGAGCACAGCTAGGCAGGACCCCAAGGGCAGACAGTTATGAGATGGTTAAGACAGAGCTATGGAGACCATGACTAAAAGTCTGTCATAGTACAATCCAAATGAAGCTCTGAATACAGCACCCATTCAACAGTCTCAAAGAAAAGGTTATGAGTTTGAAGCAGCGATATGTCTCAAGAAGAGAGTGACGGTCTCTCCAGGCCTGCTCTATAGGGAGTTCTACAACCTGAAAGATGGGCTGAACTTGTGTACTTGTTCTTATAAACATTTGTTCAATATCTATTTAGAATTTTTCATTGTGATATAAATAAGATCACAAGCTCTGAGGAATTGGCAAGAAGAATTCCGTAGCTCCAGCACTATAACCTCCACATAAATACATTTGTAGCTGTCTGTGTTTTCCCTCAAGCAATCAATATGGTGGCTGCTGATATATGGAGGACTATGCTAATGAGACAACAGAGTAGTGTATGCCGTGGGAGATGCTACAAATACAGTAATCCCTCGTTTATCGCGGCAGATAGGTTCCAAGGCCGGCCGCAATAACTGAATTTCTGCGAAGTAGGGACACCATATTTATTTAATTATTTAACGTGTATTTGGACGTTTACGTACAGTGTAAAGTAAACCGCTCGGCGAGAAAGCTTGAAGCGAAATGGCTGCGACAGAGTGACAAGGGGAGATGCTGTGGGATCTGGGCATCAGTCAAAGCACCAATCACGGGCCCGATTAGAAAGCGGGAAGCTGTGATTTGTCGTCTCCCTCCCATGTACCAATCACAGCCCGTGTTACAACGCACTTAGTCACCGAACTTGTTTTGTTGTTCTTAGACTAGGAAATACTACTACTATATTTAAAAACCCGCAAAGTCGTGAATCCGCGAAAAGTGAACCGCGAAGTAGCGAGGGATTACTGTATCTCCATGAACAGCTTAAGAACATTATAGAGGATACTAGTATTATCATTTTTACTCTGCATTTGCTAGTCAGGGTAAATGAGGCAACTTCCTGAGCTGTACTGATCAGCCCTCCATATCCTTAGTGACTACCCTGAGACTGAGATGATGGTGGGGATGTAAACTGACAGGAACAAAGAAAATTTCATTAAAGGACTTAACAAGATCCTTAACCTGAAAATTGCGCCATGGGCACTGTAAAATAACTGACCCTGCACTTTGACCTCCAAAGGTCAGGTGAAAAGACAATTTCCCCTTGAGGACTAATAAAGAATATCAAAACAAAAATAAATAAAAAAAAAAAACTATTCATAGCCATAGTCCAGTACAATGCAAGCAAAACTGCTGTCTCTGCACCAGTGCAATGATCAGTGTCTCCAACATTTCACTCACTCACTCACAAAAATAAAATGCCTTCAACACATCTGAATAAATGAACAAGCCACAATGTTTTTGGACCAGAATGTCAGATCTTGAGGTGCTGATTCTCATCCCAACAACACTGCACTAATCTGCTAACCATTCCAGTGCAACGAGATCACAGTCTGATGAAGCCAACAAGAAACTGTCATCTACAAAAATCCAAAACACAATCTTTAGGTTTCCAAAATAGATATTTTTCAGTCCTTGGCTACAGCTTGATATCCTGCCCATCTTGAGCAGGTCAACAGACAAGACACATCTTTGATGGAGCCAACACCTAAACTGAATGGCCGCCCTCAGGGTGACCAGAGCCAACCTGTCTCGCGCTATAAGGAGAGCTAAGTGGGCATATGCGCAGAAGATCAACAAACAATTCAGCAGTACCAGAGACACACGTCGTATGTGGCAGGGCATTCAGGCAATTACAAACTACAAGCCCAACCCACACAGCAGTGATGGTGATGCCTACCTTCCGGATGAGCTGAACAACTTCTTTGCAAGGTTTGAGGCGCAGAACAAAGAGCCTGCGAGAAAAGCAACACCTCCCTCCACTGACCAAGCACTCTGTCTCTCCATAACGGATGTGAGGAGGACTCTATCCAGAGTCAATCCACGCAAGGCTGCAGGACCTGACAACATACCTGGTCTTGTGCTCAAAGAATGTGCCAGTCAACTGGCTGGTGTCCTCACAGACATCTTCAACACATCTCTGAGCCAGTCGTCAGTCCCAGCATGCTTCAATTTGACCACCATCATACCAGTGCCGAAGAAATCATCAGTGACATGCCTAAATGACTACCGACCAGTTGCACTCGCGCCAATCATAATGAAATGCTTCGAAAGGTTAGTAATGTCACACATAAAGACTAATCTCCCTGCCTCCCTTGACCCTCTTCAGTTTGCATACCGCTCAAACAGGTCAACTGAGGATACCATATGCTCTGCCCTTCACCGCTCCCTGACACATCTGGATAAAAAAGACACATATGTCAGGATGCTATTCATAGACTTTAGCTCTGCCTTCAACACAATCATCCCTCCAAAGCAGGTTGTAAAACTGAGCAGGTTGGGCCTGAACACCACCCTCTGCACTTGGATCTTGGACTTCTTGACAGAGAGGCCCCAGGCAGTTCGGATGGGCCACAACACTTCCAGCATCATCACACTGAGCACTGGAGCACCGCAGGGTTGTGTGCTTACTCCACTGCTGTTCACCCTGCTGACTCACGACTGCACAGCCACGCACAACACCAACCACATCATCAAGTTTGCGGATGATACGACGGTGCTGGGACTGATAAGTAGGGATGATGAAAGAGCATACAGAGATGAGGTGAAACGGCTGTCCGCATGGTGTGAAGACAACAATCTATCTGTCAATGTCGACAAGACAAAAGAGATAATTGTGGACTTCAGAAAATCACGTCCTGCCCACATCCCACTCAGCATCAATGGTTTAGATGTGGAGATTGTTTGGAGTACCAAGTTCCTCGGTGTGCACATAACTGAGGAACTTACGTGGACACATACTGTAACACCTCATCACTAATCAAGAAAGCCCAGCAGAGACTACACTTCCTGAGGCGGCTGAAGCGAGCACGTCTTCCCCCTTCCATCCTCACCATGTTCTACAGAGGCACCATGGAGAGTGTCCTGACCAGCTACATCACTGTCTGGTATGGAAACTGCAACATATTCGACCGCAAGCACCTGCAAAGGATAGTGAAGACAGCAGAGAACATTATTGGGGTGCCTCTCCCTTCACTACAGGACATATTTTACAAACGCAGTGTCCACAAGGCCTGCAGCATTGTGCAGGACCCCTTACACCCCTCACATGGACTTTTCACACTTCTGCCATCCAAGAGAAGATATTGCAGCATCAAAGCCAAATCTGCCAGGCTGCAGGAGAGTTTTTACCCCCAAACTGTTAGACTCCTTAACACCAGGCTGCCCCCTGAGACCTTACACACAGCCTTAACCACCTCTAAAAACAGAACGTTTATACATGAAAACCACAGTCCTGCTAAGATGAGTGTGTAGGTAGAAAAGAACTGAAAATCTCATACTGACCTTTAAGTATTTTGACACTCTTGATATCCTTCTACTGTGAAACATTCTGACCTGTCATTGTTTACACGTCTTAAACAACTATTATCATACACTGATAATCTCTGTATTATCTATATCTATTATTTATTATATTACATATCTTAGACATCAGTATTGCTGTTACTTCTTTGTCCTATATTTGCACAATGTCTTGTCTTGTTTGTGTTTTAATTTTTTATTTTTAATTTTTAAATTTTTAAATGTTAATTCTATTTTTAATTTATTATTTGCACATCATGTTGTTACACTGTGGACCCTGAGCTTCGCAATTTCGTCTATCTGTATACTTGTATATGGTTGAGATGACGATAAAGTTCACTTTGACTTTGACTTTGAATGGACTCAGAAAAAATATGTAAACACAACTTGTGCTTTGCAAGTACATAAAGAAAATGGCATACTACAGTAGGCCCAGACCTCAATATTCTTATAGCTCTTTCCATATCCTTCTATAGAGTATGTGGTCATGAGCTTTTTCCAAGTCCATCAAGCTCAGGTAGACAAGATCTGCAAATTTGTATACCCCTTAAATACCTGTGCAAGGGTAAAAAGTTGCTCTGGTGTTCCACAGACAGAACAGATTGTGCATTGTTTCTTCTGGATGTGAGGTTGAGCTATCAGATGGAGTCTTTATTGCAGGACCTGTGACAAAGTGGGAGATGGTGCGAATTTAGAAAACATGCTGTTGTTGCCTATTTTAAGGATGGAGATCAGCACTCCAGTGAGCCAATCCACAGGTACTGCCCCTGCCTTTTAGATTAACATTAAAGAGATACCCCCACAATACCGGTGCTTTCAAAATTTCCAGACAGATCTCATCCACCTCTGCAAACTTGCCATAATGAAGCTTTTTAATCGCTACAGGGACATCAGCCATAGAGATGAGCACAACTAATGAGCCGGAAGCTGCCTCCTTTAAGGTGGGCATTTCCATGGAATGTACGACTTCCATAGTCCAACTTCATTTCTTGCTAATCTGCCCAGTCGACAGGACCATTTCAGGGAAATAGAACAAGTAATCTGCCGCCTACCCTTTCTTAGTTGTCAAATGGCTTGCCAAAACCTCTTCTGGTCTCATCAAACTCCAACCACTCAGACTTTCGCTTCAGCCATTGCTGTAGTTCCTGGTTTTGCTGCTAGCTGGAGACCTTACTGCTAACATCGTATGGAAGATCTCTTCTTTCAGCTTGACAACTACACTCATCACCTGTGTCCAAAAATACCTAGGGCTGCTCCCATGAAACAGCATACTGACCACAGCTCCATGTAGCTCCCTCCACATCTAGGGCCTCAAGCGTGGTCCATTAAGTTTCTATGTTCCTGAACTTTTATAAGACACAGACAAAGCTTTTCTAGAGTTTCACTCAACCTGAACCAATGTAACTGCTAGTTATTTCCAAAACCCCCGCTACTCGTTTGGGTCTTCTTGTTTTGTCCAGTGGTCACTCCATCTGTCTTAGCCCATTCACAACCAAGTGGTGCTGAGCTGACAGCTCATAATTCTCTCTTTCCTCGATTGTCTAGAACACACTTACATGGCCTAAGCTTAGATGACACATCTATAAGTTGATCATTGTCCCATGATGCTCTGGAACAAAGCACACTTAAAGGTAACCTTGTGTTCATTATGGGCAATCAATGACTAGTACTAAAATCTAGTAACAATTCAGCACTTGGATCCAGAATAGGTCAGCTATTCCAGTCCCCTGTAAGCATTTCCATCATTCTCTACATGAACACTGAAGACTCCCAGTAGGAATACAGAGCAGTAGATGGTACTGTTTCAAACTCTGCACCTAATGTGTTTTAAATGACCATTAACTTCCCTAAAACATTTTCTTTTTTACATTGTGGTGACCCTTTTGCCCACTATAGAAAGCGCTAATTGTATAACACCCACCTAGAGTAGGAGAAAGACCACCTTGTTCAAGATGTCTGTTTCAATGGTGGGTGTAGAGGTGTGTCTAACCGTATCATCGCTAACCAATATTTTTCAACTTCTTGTACAAACCCACAGAAACCTCGTGACATACAAAAACAGAAGCACTAGAATTAGACCGTTAGAGCAAAGATTTGCTTTTTGTACAAACAATACTCAATTGTTGCTTCTAGAGTGATCCTACCATTATCTGTTTTCTGTTGTAATTTATACTGAGCATCTTCTGTTATTTCCCATGTAAATCCTTTCAGGATATAACACAAAATGAAAATAAAGTGCTTGAAACTTAACGGAAACCCACATCTTTGGTGTAAAAAGAAGCCCAGTGTTTTGGCTCTCCCTTCTGAGCACTCAGTAAACATATAGCTTTCAAGGCAAAATTATATTTTTAAAATGCAGTACAGTGACAATCATGTGCACTTTCAACCAGCAACAATAAAAATAGAGAAAATGTAAAACTAATTTTTATTCTCAACCCACTTAATCCCCCTCAGGGTCATTATGGGGCTACAGCCTATCCAGAAACCATCAGGAGCAAAGCATGAACCAGTTCTGGAAGGACAGCAGTCTATCAGTACCCAAAAGAAACATGAATGGCAGAAAAAAAAATGAGTACAAGCATAAACATGAATGACAAGTCACACATTGCCCCTGAACATCAACTCTAGCACACAGTCCCCTCAACCTAGGATGAAGATTATTCCATTGTGACAGCAGCTCTTACAACTTTGAAGCCTACATTATCCCAATGTGCTAGAAAATGTTTGCTTTTTCATTACCAACATGATGTCAAGCCTCAGCTGGCATTTAAATATTAATTGTTCGGAAAACACTGCACTAGACATGATACTGAGTCCTTGTACATTGTACAGCTTCATCCTGATCAGTCTACTGATAAACATGTCAAGCCTGCAAAAGGTCAGCTAAAGTAAACAGAAAAAAATCTTTGGAAATGGAGTAACTAATCTTAACACTCTGACTTTTCATTTGGTTTCCATCGTGCATTTCCTGCAGTATTTTGCAATTATTTCAACTGATCCTTGAATAGTTTGGCATTTATTCAACCACTTTTGCTGTGCAGGGTCTAAATATCAATGGGGCTACCTACTAGAGTCAGTCTAGTAATACTAGGAACCATTCTTTTTGGGCAAATTGACCAATAAAAATTTGGTGATGCTCAAATACTGCCCATCCACAGATGAATATTATTTAAATAAAGCAATATTCTCTAAAAAAAATATAATACACCTGTCCATTCATTCATCTTTATTAACTCCTTGCTCCTTCTTTGGTTCATGGTAAAGAAGAAGTTTATGCTGGCAGCAATACTTGTCAAACATTATTCAACACTGCAAAAAGTGAAATCTAGGCAAGTGAAAAGTATTTATATCATGACATTATATCTTGTTTTCCTTATTGTAAGAATTATTGACTCATCAAAAATTTTGCATTTACGATTATTTACCTTATTTTAAGAAATCTTTGGCCGATTTTTTTGTTAAATAAAAGCAATTCCCTTTGTCTAATTTTGGCATATGCATTTTTTACAGTGTAGAAATTAATATACCACTTATATGTTTTAACTTTTGCAAAGGTGTTTATTTTGCTCACGACTTATGTTATTATTATTATAATATATAACATATATTAAATCACTATCTGCAACAGTAAAGTTCAATTCATTTTCTACAACTCACTATAACCAGTTTGTGGTTAATATGCTCTACAATCATCTACATAATGTGGTTATGAAAAATGTTTCTTTCACATACAATATATATTTTGTTTCTACTTAATATTATTTTTATGCTTCATTTTTTGATTTTTCTTTTTATCTTACATTATTGAGTTTTGTTTTTATTATTTTGCTGTTTCACTCTATGAGAATAGCATTTTTTGGACTCTTAAAGTAGAAATGATGAGATAGTTGTTCGTTTCCAAAGATTCCCAGCAAAAGGCGAGAAGCTCCTAGTTAAACACTGATTGGTTTACTGTATTGTACCAAAGCAAGATTATCTTCAAAGTTAAAAGAAGTGTTAGCACACCTGGGAAACGCTCAAGACTGGACATGCTGGAGCACTACAGCTGCTGTTTAACCCTGGACATTTGAATGATTGCTGCCTGTAACTTTCCACCATCCAGACTTCTGCACACTCCAACAGCACTTGGAGCAGATAACAGCTGGAGCACTGAGAATACCTCGAGAGAGACCGAGAGACAGATTTAGTGTGTGAGCATCGTAACTGCTGCTGCAGCAATCATTGTGCTGAACTCCAAATGGGGTTTTACCAGCAGATTCTGACATGGACTGTGCTGAATGATTCCTCAATACAAGCTAAGTATTACATTATCATTTGTGTCATGACTGGTTTTGTTATTTTTGTGGTTATTCTGTCACCATTATGGCTTGGCGGCACTAATAGTAATAATAATTCTTTGCATTTATATAGTGCTTTTTCTCACTACTCAAAGAGCTCAGCAACTGCAGGTGAAGGGCCTTGCTCAAGGGCCCAACAGAGCAGAGTCCCTATTGGCATTTACGGGATTCAAATTGGCAACCTCCCGATTGCCATTGCAGATCCCTAGCCTCAGAGCCACCACTCCGCCTGTATACTTTAAGTGAAGTAAATTTTCCACAGTGCTGTGCATTTCTGAATAATGAGCCCGGTCTGTTTTTGAAGTTAGCACTCCTATTGGACACTCCTGCATTTCATAATTGGCTATTCCCCCTTTTCTCCCACTCCATTACTATCTTCTCGGTTAATAACTATATAAGAACTGTAGAAACATCTACTTGTTTTCTTAAGTTCTGAGATCACATTTGTGGTAATTGTGAAGGCAGAGTTTGTTCTGTCTGCAGGAGACACTGCAGAACAGAAAGGAATTAAATGGCATATATTCACTGTCAAGTAAACTACAGATGACAATCAATTTGAGAAAATACCTGTGAAAACTGGAGAACCCAAAAGAAATGCATAAAAGCATGGGGGAAATTCTGCACATGAAAAACAAAGGGCCACTAAATGCAGAATCAAATTTCTGACCAAAGTGTTTTACCATTATGGCACAGATTAACTATTCCTACTCCATTGAATGGTGACTTCTTTGTGAAGTCTGGATCCCTTCATGTGATTAATTTTCTATGGCCACATCATTGCAGTGCTCACTCGTGACCATAGGGTGCACTGTACTCCTACACTTTTCCGAACTTTTAAAACACTAAGCATTAAAGAGCACTAAGTGCCCACAACTACTTGATTCTAATCATGCGCAAAAGGGAAACAGGCCTCAAATGCCTCCTCAGATTTGTGGTGAGGCCCCAGAAGATCACACAGAAGTGGAGATGTACCTCTGGTGACTGTGAAAGGAGGATGTCATTGTCTCACCAACAATCACCATTGTGTAAGGCACTATATCTGTGTAATCAGAAGAGAAGCTGTTACTGCTACATGCCGCTGTCATGTGACGAGCATGACGTGTTTAAAGCTGCATTTTTCCAGTTTCTGGACTTTGCACCAATAATTGGAAACATGAGACTTTCTAAGGACCACTCTTGAAGATGATATGACTTATAGAGAGTGAGACTAAAAAGGTAATTTTCTCTGTAACAATGGACATACTTGTTGAAACAAAGCATATGTTCAGGGCAGGGTCCTTTTCTGGCCAGGAACAATGTGCTCTGTACCACTCACTGAGGATGTCACCTTCCCCAGCAAAACATTTGTGCAGTAGACATGTCAACTAGTGATTATTGATACATCAAGAAAAATGCAAGAAGTGAGGACAGGGCTATTCATTTTCAAATGAATGCCTGTCATTCCAATAGCTGGTTCTGTAATGTTTTATTAGTGATGTAAAAGCTTTTCTTCGAATATTACTGGCCTTACCAGCTATCATGAGTTAAATACACCCACTGTGTGGGGTCTTAATGCTTGCTTTATAACAACTGCAAAACACATTAACCACAAGCAGAGACACAGTGAGATATTCTGCATTGCCTTAGGCTTTTATTAAAGTGAGCTCAAAATTGTGTCTAAGGTTTACCTTCCAAAACTGATTGTTCTGCACATTTAATAGAGGATAGGCCTTCTTTTCATAAAAGAACAAGATTTTTACAATAGTTATTGTGATAGGTATCTAGTAGAAGATATACTGTAGATAATTAGAAGGTTAAACATGTGGCTCAGTGTTGGTGTAAGTTAAAAGGCTATGGGTTTATGGGACATTGGGATTTCCTCTGGACCTGTTCTGCCGTGACGGGTTACATTTGAACCAGGGAGGCACCAATGTGCTGTGGAGGCGTACGAACAGTTTTAGAGCTTCACATAATGGGACAGGCAATAGTACGAAACACAAATATACAAGATAAGTTTAAAAGTTCTAGTCCACTGTGAAAAAGCTAAAGTATCATAAATGACACATTTCACATTTCTTACCTTAATGCTATGACTATTAAGAATAAAATAGGAGAGTTTGATTTATATTCAAATGCACATAATTATAATACCATAGCAACAACTGAAACCTGGCTAAATAACAGAGATGGGCAGAAGTATAACATCGATGGGTACACATTGTTTAAGAAAGAGGCAGAACCAAGAAGGTGCGATTTTAATGAGGGTCTCGGAGCATGCAGGCTCCAAGTGGGTGCAGGTGCACGTGTGAACATGACCGCACCACTCCGAGGTTGATTGGGGTGCTTGGCTGATTGTGTATTCATGTGCAAATGTGAGCAGGTCAGTCGTGTGCTTCATTCACATCTTGGAGTAGGTGGAGGACAGCACCTGCACCTAAATGGTTTCAATTAAGCCTGCATGGCTGGAAAGGAAGGAATCATAGAAAGGAAGGAAGGGTGGGAGGGATGGAGGGAGGGAGGTTACAAAAAGAGAAAGAACCTGTGAGAGTGGAACAGAAGCAGGCGGTCGGGAAGACAGCCCCAATAGTGGCACAAGACCAACGCTTGAGGGCCAGTGGTCACTCCTGCTAAGCTATTTGGGGAGCAGGAGTGACCAACTGTTTGAGCAAGGCTTTCATGTAAGGCTGAAGAGTGGCAGAGGGAGTCATTGGAGAAAGGATCGGAGTGGTGATACACTGATTGACAAGTGAGTGGCAAAAAGGCTCGAGCCTGTTGACTGTGCCTGTTGGTGGACGTCTCCTCTGGCTACAGAGATCCCATCTGGGGTAAGCAGAGGAGATGTTAGTTTTTAGAAAAGAGTTACTGTGGCTCGGGATTGTTATTGAAGGACAGAATTTGCCACTTCAGATTTTTGTTGGATTTATTTATGAGACATTTTAACCTTCACAATCACATGGTTTATGGATTATTTATTTATTTGAAGATCTTTCACACTATACGTTGGACACTTTGTTTGGTTTTTAAATAAAAGCGCTCCAACACTCTGTACCAACCCCTTGCTGATTGTGTGCATTTTCATTTGCCTGGCTCATCCTCAGGTATGTAATCAACAGTTCTGGGTTCAAGAGGCTCCTGGAAGCAACCGGGGATCATGAAGCCAACCTGGACCATCACAGGGGGGAGTCACCATTTAGAAAAAACAGAATTTGGGAGTATGTGCTTTAACTGGGTGAGGAGCCACATCTTAGGGGGGACGTCTGGTTTATCTAGAAACCATTAGCAGACTATTGAATTTTAAAGACCTCCCCCACTGCAAATGCCAGTATCAGTATGCATCTTTTTAATAATATTAAAAGTTCAGACTGGGATATTATAGCCATGGAGGACTTTGATTATGTAAATGATAACTGGGATAACCCTAAAAATAACAAAGCATAAGAATATGATTTCATTGATATAATCAGTGACTGTTTTTTTACACAGTACTGTATATGAAAACACGATTGGCCCGCTTAAATGTTTTATCCTGTAACAACCAAGATAGCATTCATAGAATAGAAGTACTCAAGCCATGACCATCTAATGACCATAACATTCAACACTAAGTTTTAATTTTGTAGAGCAAATTTTGAGAAGAATTAGTATAGTCTAAAAGGCATAAACATATTTTTAGGAGTGGAATAAGTTGAGGATCAGTGGTGCAGGTTTTAAATCTATTTATATGCCATACACAACTATAACTTGTCTAAAGAAGAGGCCTGAGCTGCCTCAAAAGCTTGCATATTGTCATTCATTCAGTTAGCCAATAACAGGTGTCATTTTGCATCACTTCCCATCGCATCTATAATGGCTAACAAGGTACACTACCCTACTACTACAGTGCATGACAACAAAATGGAAAGGCAGTAAGAACTGTGCAGTGGTTGAAAAAGAGGCTGAAAATGTGAGCTAAATTAACAGAAGCAACAATTAAGGAACAGAGAGAGTATCACACGGCAAGAGCAGGTGTGTTAGGGAGCAGTTAGTGTGGATTTAGATAAGCAAGGGCGAGTTTCATTAATATGCTGACATTTATCGGGCAGCAACGCAGAGAGGTGCATATGATCTTATCAATCTTGATTTTCAGAAGCTTTTGAAAAGGTCCCTTATGAAAGACTAGGCATCAGACTGAAAAACTGTGAGTGAGTGGACAGATGCAACAATGGCTAAAACACAGGAAGCAAAGAATTAGGCGTTGGGGTTTTGAGGCTAGGGATCTGCAATGGCAATCGGACGGTCGCCGGTTCGAATCCCGTAAATGCCAAAAGGGACTCTGCTCTGTTGGGCCCTTGAGCAAGGCCCTTAACCTGCAATTGCTCAGCGCTTTGAGTAGTGAGAAAAGCGCTAAATAAATGCAAAGAATTTATTTAAAAAGAATTTACAAAGAATTTATTCATGTTAAAAGTGATGTGAATGCTGAGAACAATGCTCTTTATACTAAGCAGCACATTAATCCATTTGTAAAGAATATAAATGGAGACCTGAATCATTTTGCTGATGATAACAAACTATGTGAAAAAGTGAGTAATCTAAAATGATGAAGCAGGGCAGAATTTGGACTTTGAAAAATTTGTGGTACATTCATTTAGGTAAATGTGTACACATAGGAATTAGAAACTTTAGATATGAATGTACAATGGGTGGTCTGAAACTTGGAAAATATCTCTGATTAGAACAACCTAAGTGTCATAGTGGACTCATTTGCCTCTTCTCTCTACAATGGGCTCAGGCACCCGATTCTGCATTCATTTATGGTTCTGTTGTTTAATCTTTCTCCCATTTCATCTCAGTTCTTGCTTGTGTTGTTGCTTACAGTTGTACTTGAACATTTGTGAACCCTTTAGAATTTTCTATATTTCTGCATAAATATGACCTAAAACATCAAGTCCTAAAGGTAGATAAAGAGAAACCAGTTCAACAAATGAGACAAAAATATTATACTTGGTCATTTATTTATTAAGGAAATGATCGAATATTATATATTTGTGAGTGGCAAAAGTATGTGAACCTTTGCTTTCAGTATCTGGTGTGACCCCCCCTTTACAGCAATAACCGCAACTAAACGTTTCCGGTAACTTTTGATCATTCCTGCACACTGGCTTGGAAGAATTTTAGTCCATTCCTCCGTACAGAACAGCTTCAACTCTGGGATGTTGGTGGGTTTCCTCACATTAACTGCTTGCTTCAAGTCCTTCGACAACATTTTGATTGGATTTAGGTCAGGACTTTGACTTGGCCATTCCAAAACATTAACTTTATTCTTCTTTAACCATTCTCTGGTAGAAAGACTTGTGTGCTTAGGGTCGTTGTCTAGCTGCATGACCCACCTTCTTTTGAGATTCAGTTCATGGACAGATGTCCTGATATTTTCCTTTAGAATTCTCTGATCTCTGTTCCATCAATGAAGGCAAGCTGTCCTGGCCCAGATGCAGCAAAACTGGCCCAAACCATGATACTACCACCACCATGTTTCACAAATGGGATAAGGTTCTTATGCTGGAATGCAGTGTTTTCCTTTCTCCAAACATAACGCTTTTCATTTAAACCAAAAAGTTCTATTTTGGTCTCATCCTTCCACAAAACATTCTTCCAATAGCCTTCTGGTTTGTCCACGTGATCTTTAGCAAACTGCAGATGAGCAGCAATGTCTTTTTTGGCACGCAGTGGCTTTCTCCTTGCAACCCTGCCATGCACACCATTGTTGTTCAGTGTTCTCCTGATGGTGGACTCATGAACATGAACATTAGCCAATGTGAGAGAGGCCTTCAGTTGCTTAGAAGTTACCCTGGGGTCCTTTGTGACCTCGCCGACTAGTACACGCCTTTCTCTTGGAGTGATCTTTGTTGGTCGACCACTCCTGGAAAAGGTAACAATGGTCTTGAATTTCCTCCATTTGTACACAATCTGTCTGACTGTGGATTGGTGGAGTCCAAACTCTTTAGAGATGGTTTTGTAACCTTTTCCAGCCTGATGAGCATCAACAACTCTTTTTCTGAGGTCCTCAGAAATCTCCTTTGTTCGTTCCATGATACACTTCCAAAAACACGTGTTGTGAAGAGCAGACTTTGATAGATCCCTGTTCTTTAAATAACACGGGGTGCCCAATCACACGTGATTGTCATCCCATTGATTGATAACACCTGACTCTAATTTCACCTTCAAACTAACTGCTAATCCTAGAGGTTCACATACTTTTGCCTCTCACAAATATGTAATAGTCAATCATTTTCCTCAATAAATAAATGACCAAGTATAATATTTTTGTCTCATTTGCTTAACTGGTTTCACTTTATCTACTTTTAGGACTTAAGTGAAAATCTGATGATGTTTTAGGTCACATTTATGCAGAAATATAAAAAATTCTAAAGGATTCACAAACTTTCAAGCACCACTGATAGCTCCAGCTGTATCTATCTATCTATCTATCTATCTAGTTTGTGAATGAATTTCAACAAGCAAAAAGCATTACAGTGGACAAAGGTAGAGGATTTTCTTCAACCTGAAGTAGACCCCCATGTAGCCATCTAATTTAAAGATTTTGGATGTGCTCTCCAGAATAGAGAAACATTGCCTTACCTTTGCGGGATCAATCACTTATTTTTATGCTCCATGGTTACATTGGTCAGAGGCAAGACTTGTTAAGAGCAAGTAAGTAATTCTGTTTTATCATTTTATATTGCATTTGGAAATCTGTTTCTATCAGCATTTGTTATATTTTTGGATGTTATCTTGTGATATTATCATGTAACCCCTTTGTGAGGTCGTTTGCATTCTGTGTGTCTGGCTTCTATGATGCAGCATGGCTGCTAGACACGTGATGCACATCAGTGTGACCTGTGACTTTGTACAGGCCCATGATATTGAAGATGGCTATTCATATTGAATTTGTGTCCACACTAATTTAAGTAAAAGGAATGCTTTGCTAGAAATTTCACCTGAAGGAACAAAGAAAAATGTGGTTTTGTTTCCGACTTTTCACAAGTGTTGCCAGTGTGCTTGCTTATTGATTTGACGTTTTTTGTGTCTGTTCCAGCACACTTTCCTGACGACGCTTCTGCCTAATCCTGTAAAGAAAGGCCACTCAATAATCAGACACTTCTTATTTATGTGGAGTATTTCTGTTTCTTCCACATGGTCATAGCAGTAGTAGTTTAGGATATTTACAGTGCTTGTAGTTTTCTCAAAATGTTCTGCTTTATCATGAAATATAAACTCATTGTTTGGGTTTTTTAATCTACTGATGAAATATTTTTTTTATCTTCAAAAACTGAAGAATTAGGACTGGATTTTGAATCCTTATTTTAAATTCCTCTCAACCCCCTCGTCTCTGCTTGATTATGAAGTCTTATAAGAGAGACCAGCCGCTGTAGAGCGTAAGAAAATAAGTAAATCTGAATGGCAGGGCTTGACAAAGCGTAAAGCATGCTGAAATTGGAAAGCCGTCAGCCATGACCCCGCACACCACAGAGCTGAGTAACAGAAAGAATGACGTGATAGCTTACAGTTGAGTGCAGGACCAACAAAGTGATCTGCACTATGCACTGCATGTGCCATCAGAGCTTTTCATTTTCAGAGTAAGGAAGGCTCTAAAAAGGGGACAGAAAAATAACAAATGATAAGAAAAATTCAGAACTGGAGTTTATGAAAAACTGGAGGCTTTTAAATACGTCCTCCCCTACACTGTACTAGAAAGAACCCACCAATGAAGAAATTGAAAGTAATAACCGCAGTCCAGTGTTACACATGGATTTGAGGCTTTAAAAATAACTTATGGCATCTTCCCACAATCATGGGATGAGTATCAGAATATATACACAGAAAGAATGAAGTCAAATCAGTGAAACACAACAAGGATATCTTTGATAAAAAGTTCACATTAAACAACAGGTTTTATTTATTTTGTGTAGCGCCTTTCTTTAGTGAACCAAACTCCAAATGGCCTACTCAGTGTTGCACAATGGGATTCAAAAGGCAACCTTGTAGTTAACAGCCCAGTACCTTAATCGCTATGCCACACACCCTTAGGGTGGGTATTGACGTGCTCAGTTAGTGAGGTGACATTTTACCCCACCATGTTATCGTGTGTCTTGTGATGGTGCTTATTCTTAAAATTAAGATGCATTTGTAACCCTAAATTAGCAGGGCCTCCCATCACTGCACTAGTTTGAACCTTTCAACCTAACCGCCTCCTCAAGCAGCACATCCAACGAGATTTTATGTGACAGGTTCATTCAAGTAATAGATGCAGTGCAATCGAAGATCTTGTCAAAAGTGGTTCACCATTCATCCCCACCCAGTCATGCCTTTCCTTAACCCCCATGTTTAGTTTTATATAGAATTCTTCATTGAGTACAGGCTCTAATATTAATAATTATGAAGCACTAACACTAAATTACTGTATACAACAGTTATATTCATAAACACACAAATAAAATTAAACAAACTAAACTGACTGTCAATGATTAATATAAAGAAATAACGTCCATAAGAAGTAGCACGCTGATTTCCAACATGGCCAATACTGACCTGAAATGGCTACACTCCCACCTCAGATAAAGGCTCATGTTAAATAAAGAATAAGATAAGAAAATGATGAATACATCTACTACACATGTAAAATTTAAAAACACTAACACTAGCCTGAATTCAAACACTCTTACTCAAATGCTATAAAAAATGCACATCTCTCATTAACAAAAATGTAGCCTGTGGTGTCAGCAGCACAGTGTGGCTCTCACCTCCTGAAAGTCCACAGCAGTCAGCTTTCTGCATTTTGAAAGGCACGGCTGACCTTTGTCTTTTATTGCAGTACAGTTTGTAGCCCTGCAGTCTCACTGACTGTGGACCCTTCCTCAATTTCAGAATTACCCCCGTACATTCCTGCACAGGGAAGTTGCATCCCTTAATAATTCACCAGGCGTCAGTGTGTGCCTGTCTTGTGCCTGAATGTCTCAATTCCTATTCAGACTCAGCAGAGGCCTTGCAGCCTTTATTGCCTGGAAATTCTTCAATTACCCAAAACTCTGCACTGGAATAAAAATTAAGAAAATAAAACAAAAGAAATGGACGGATTCAGCTTTAAAAAATGCAAATTAATTGCATATCAAAAGAGGAATATGAGAACCAGCACAGTGGGGAGTATGGTGTGGTGTCCTACACAGCTACCATAACACTGTGACTGAATTTAAATATTGGGAGGAGACCACCTGTCTCAATATTTACTTTCATATTAATCATTTAAATTTCACACCAGAAAGATTCATCTTCTCTCTCTAAGCACAATGCACTGAATCTAAGTCCATCTCTCTACTCTAAGAATCCCCTCTACTTTCTCCAGGCTATGAAGTTACTAAAAGAATTTACAGCCTTTCCACTGCTGCCACCTATTTCCAGTTTAAATCTTCTACATTGATTTACTGAATCCACTCAGTCAGTCCTGACGTTTTGGGGAACCTAAACCACTCAGGACCCCCTGCCAAGGGACGAATTAAAACAAAACTGAGCACCGTTATGAATAAATGCTGCACATCCTCTCTCTGACTCACTAACACTGAGGACTTTCAGCCATTGAATTATTCAGCAGAAGTGTGTCAAGAAATGGTACTGGGGCTCCTTCATACCAAAATCAATATGTCTGCATAAAGCCTCCCTGGAACTTGGAATGCCAAGTCAGAAGTGTCCTTCTGGTTCTTTTAAATCTTTTTCTTCCTATTAAGTTATTCTGGTGTGTGTTCAGACCACAGTATGTGTGTATTTATCTATCTATCTATCTATCTATTTAAAGAGTTTCTGAAAAAAGCCAGATTTCCCCCAGGCACAAATAATATTCTTTCTTTCTTTCTACATACTATTATAAATAAATATCTATCTATCTATCTATCTATCTATCTATCTATCTATCTATCTAT